>CM046876.1:62055534-62655534 GCA_025667525.1 Glebionis coronaria
GAGGTAAACACGTTATTTAAAAACTTAACACCCTCAAACCTGATTAAACCCACCCAATTATCCCCATAAACCCTAGCTATCCCTAGTTTCAATTAAGCTGAAATCAAGGGGTTTTTGTCCATTATTTTCCAGATCCTTGATTTAGCTTAATTTAACCCAAACCCAACTCCCAAAACTTCACCCTCATCACTTAGACCCCTCACACATGGTTCCCCCTGCTGCATAAGTCCAAGGATGTACAAACCAATCACTGGCTGAGACTTAATGCTTGAAGACTACGCTCAATTGAACGCTTAGGATCACTTCCCACCAGCTGTAACATCTACAACAAGCCAAAAATCCTCACATGGAGCTCTTGACCAAATTCAAAATACGAATCTTCAAAAGGAATCAAAGGGCAAAACTGGAAACTCCCATTTAGGGTTTAGTTGTTCTTCTTTTCAGTTCTAGAATATTTTGTAAGCCTCTATATAAAGGCACATAGGTTTTCATTTTTAATTGTTCTTGTTTTCTCTTTCCTTGGTCAAGCATTGTAAATCCCTTTCAAAGTGAATGAAATAGGTGTTTGTTGTGACGAAAAAGAACAAGAGCCATTTACTTTTCATTTGCATCTTTAAATTTTGAAGTTGAAATCTCATTTTTAGTCTTTGTTTATTTTGGAAACTCAAGTTATTAAGTCCATAAGTTCTCTGTCCAAGCTTTTTAAATTGATCATATGAGCCTGATATTCTTGTTGAATATCAAGCTCAAGTGAAACTTAAATGTTTTGTTGATTTAGTTATTGTTAAGATTTTCAGAAAACCAAAAATCAGTTTTTTATTTTGTCAAATAAGCCATAGGTAGCTTAATTGATAAGCTGGCTTATTAGCTTATTTGACTTGTGAACAGGTCACTCTTCTGTTTACTTTCTTTCTTAGCAGGTTCATAAAAGCTCAACCATTTTGAAGATATATTGGGTGTATGTGTCTAGTTAAGACCATCACCAGCATCTCTCTACTAAGCATACTTGTTCTATAAGCCATAAGCCCAGCTATAAGCTGATGGGAGATGGCATTGCTGCCATAGTGGGGCCTGGATGTGGGTCCCATAAGGTATAAACCTTGAACTCTCTTGTTTTCAAGTTTTATATATGATTTGTGTGATTTTGTGAAATTTGTGAGAAATCTGGTGTTTGTTCATTTAATCTGTTTGTTTATGCTTATTTGATGTTAGTATGCATGTTATAGGTGATTAGGACAAGTTTGATTAAGTTTAAAAAACATTTGGTTTGAAAAACGTTGATTTCTGAAATTAAAGGGTTTTTGGGTCTAGGGTTCAAAATAGGTTTGAGTAACACAAACCTAAGAAACTAGGCTTAACATACTTGAGTTATTGGTTCTAGTTGTTTTCTTTGTTCAGTATTTAGTTTGAAGGGATTTGAAAGGGATTTGTATGCTACATTTTTGCTAAAACTTGATATAAATCAGTAAGCATTCATCACTGCTTTGATCTTGTGAATTTGCCCACCAAATCATGAAAATTGTTAAAGGATAGGCTAATACAGGATTCTAGCTAGCTTATTTGTGATTTGGTTTAGTTTTGTGCAAGATTTTGAGCTTTAAAATTCACCTTTGTGCACATTAAACCAGCTATCTGTTCATCAGAAACATCATAGGTTTAAGAGTCACTTGAATTGGCCTGCTTTGTGAAATTTGTGTTATCAACTTGCTTTTTTCTTGTTTATTTGACTTCCCACAACCCAACTGGTTATGGGAGTGCCCCCTTTGTCCATCAAATACCAACAAACCTCCCAGAACAAGCCCTCTTGTTCTATCTTTACAAGTGAAGATATACACTTTTGTGTTCATCAGTTATCTTGTAATCTGGGCACGTTTTGGATTTCTATTGCTTTGATTGTAGCTTAATTTGCATAAAATTGGTGATTTAGAGTAGTTTTAGTTACTGAATTTGAGTTTTAAAAGTTTCAAAAAGAAAAAAAAAGTTTTTTTACAAAAAGGACGTGGCCAGGACTCGAACCTGCGCCACTCCTCTCACACTCCAACGTGATAACCAGTTGCCCTAGGGTCTTTGACTGGTTATCACTTGGACTTTAAATTACTTAAGGAGTGTTTGTTTTTGGCTTATTAAACTCACCAGCTTAGAAATAAGCTGATTTCAGCTTATTCTCTTTAGCTTATGACCATTTAGCATTTTTCTATTGTTATTTAATAGGCTTAGGACTTTTTGATTCAAAAAATTTATTTTTCACGTGTTTAATTAATTTTCTAGGATTATTTTAAGGTTAAATTTTTGAAAGTAAATAAAAAATAGAAAAAAGTATTTTAAAAATCTGGAAAAATAGTTTTTAGGTTTTTAACTATATTTTTGAGGTTTACAGCCATTAAAGTTTTCATTTCAACTTATTTTTTATTTTATATGATTTTAGGGTTTTTAACTATCTTTAGAAATTAATATAAAATCAATAAAAAGGTTTTGGAAACTTTTGATTGCATTTCTGTCCTAGTTACATTATTCTAGATTTTTGGTAATTTTTTAGAATTTTTATAAACTTTGAATTTTTTTGAATATTTGAATATTATTTTATTATTAAAAATTAAAAGTCTGATTTTCTAAGTTTTTACATTTTTCCTAGATTGTAGACACTTAATTACGAATTTTGTAACTTTCCAAATATTTTTAAGGCTTTTCAATTATTTTCTAGAATTAAATTAAATTTTAATTGATTTTAATAGTTTTTAATTGTTTAAAAATAGTTTTATTTATTTTTCAAATTTTAAAAAATACTTTTTAGCTTAATTAGGTTATTTTTGAGGTTTACAAACTTTTAAATCTTGTTTGGAACTTTTTAATAATTAACTTTGATTTTTAGGGCTTTAATTAGCACTAAAAAGTCATTATCTAATTAATTAAACGGTTTTGGCAAGTTTGGATTTTTGTAAACTCTTAGAATATTATTGTGGATTTTTGGTAATTTTTAGGAATTTTTAGGTTAAAATTTTAAATTTTGTGCTTTTTACGGTTTTACGTTAACACCTTTTTTGTCTTAGTTAAATCTGTCTTCGTAACCGTCATTCTCTTCTAATCTCATTTCTGTTTTTTCTTTCTCAAAAGTATAATCACAAAGATAACCATTTCAATACACACACACTAAGCCTCCTTGAGAACGAACTCATTTTAGGGTCATTTACACACGGTTTTCCTAAATCGTCGTGCTTACCCTTTTTGCTCTCTTTTCCTAAAGAGTAGTAAAATCACTACATCATTTTGGCGCCGTTGCCGGAGAGGCGTGTTGTGTTTTGATTGGAATTCTTGTTTTTATATACTAACCATAAATAGTATTTGTATTAGTAGCACTCTACTAATACGTATTATCGGTTTTTGGTTTTTGTGTGAATACTATTACTATATTGTATACGTAGAACAAAGATTCACAAGTACTCCAAATACGTGAGAAATCACAACCTTGACTTGGGAGGTCATTACCCAATCATTGTATTCGAATCTCAAACCAAAGAAAAAAAGGCAAAAATAGATAAATACTTTCGTGAAGCTCGATTTTGAAAATACAAACTATAAGGTGGGTATAAGGCGGATATTATAAAATATATCCTAAGGAAAAAGGCTTTAAGTGCTTCGCGCCGCCTCGTTTCCCCGCTTGCTTGTGAGTATTTGATTTTGATAGCTAATCGAGGGTTTTGCCGCCCAAAGTATTACTAAGTATCATATATATTTTCTTTGTTTCATTGATTAAACCCTCTTTAACGTTTTGGTGTTCCACCAACGTTCTAAAGTCATAAAGGCCTTCACTTCACGTGATCGTTTTCATTCCTTGAGGCTTCTTTAATCAAGAGATTTGATTAAGGAGGAGATTTGTAGATTTTTGTCTACTTAATACATTCCACAAAATCCAAAAAAAAAGTAAAACCAATCAAAAACCACACAAAAAATTTTGAAAAAGTAAAAACACCAAAAAGAATCTTCTTTGCTCACCCTCTCGTTTTACGTGACGTTTATGCAAACTCGCTCCAAAGCAAGACGTGCACGTAAACGAAGAAACAAATCAAACACTCCTTCTAGTGAGGAGTCTCCTATTGACGAACCCATCGTAGTGAAAGAAGCACACATGGCTAATCGAACTATGATGGAGTTGCTTCAAGCACCCACCGAGGGTTATGGGGAAGCGATTGTGATTCCCGCTATCCTTGCGGAGAATTTTGAGGTTAAGACGGGTTTGTTGTCCATGATTCAAAACAATAAGTTTCATGGTGACGAAAAGGACAACCCTCATAACCACATTCGCCAATTTAATCGTCTTACCGCCACTTGCAAGTTTAAGGACGTCTCTAACGACTCGATTAAGATGATGCTTTTTCCGTATTCCTTAGCGGGGCCCGCAAAAATTTGGTTAGAGAAAGAGCCACCCAATTCTATATTGACGTGGAAGGATCTTGTTTCAAAATTCGTGAACCAATTTTTTCCGCCCTCTAAGACTACGCATTTGAAAAACGAGATTTCAAAGTTTTCACAAGAGTATAATGAGAGTTTTTCGACGGCTTGGAATAGGTTTAAGGAAATGTTGCACGAATGTCCTCATCATGGTTTTTCCGACTTGCATCAAATTGACACGTTTTACAATGGCTTGAACGATCATGAGCGTGATTATCTTAATGCCGTCGCGGGTGGTAATTTTTTGTGTAAAACGGTCGAGGAAGCATTGTTAATCATTGAAAATAGGTCTAAGGTCTATAGTCCTTGTAGCACGTCGAGTGTTCGTAAGACTTCGTCTTCACCTTCACCTTTATTGTCACATACCGTTGATGCTTGCCAAATCGAGGCAAATTTGGAGAACAAGATTTTTGATAAGCTTAAAGGATTGTTAATTGAGTTCAAAGTTGGTGAACAACCCACTCCCGCTACGGCTAAAGCGGTTGAGGTTTCTTGTATGTATTGTGGTGGAGCTCACGATTACTCCGAGTGCATTACCAACGGTGGTAACACTTCGAGTGCCTACGCGTCCGCGGGAACTTATAACCAAAACGGTCAAGTTACCCGCACTAATCAATTGACTCCACCGGGTTTTCCACCAAATCAAAATGCTAACAATTATCGAAACAATCAAGTTGGTTACCAAAACAATCAAAGAAACAATTACAATGGTAATAACAACTATGGGAATCAAGGAAGTAGTAGCCAATTGCAAAATCAAAACCAAAACCGTAATTTTCAAAACACAAGTCAAGGTCTTCAAAATGTTTACACTAAAGAACTTCCAATGGACTTTTTGAATTACGCTACGGCAAATGATAAGATTTTGGAAAACATTCAAGAGCAATTGGCTAGTCAAGCTAGGGAAACGGCTAAAAACACCAAGGATTTAGCTAATTTTGTTAAGGAAATGTTAACATGAGAAATGAGTTGAAAAATGATTTTGCTAATCAAATTAGAGGTCAAAACAATAAAATTGAGCAAAGTCATGCTAGGCTTGAACAAAGGATTGACCAAAAAGCCGCTAGTTAAGATGTTAAGCTTAATGCTATTTTAGAAGCGGTCATGGGAAACAAAGCCTCTACTTCGGGTAGTTTACCAAGTAACACCATATCAAACTCGAAGGGAGAGATGAAAGTGATTACCACACGAAGTGGTAAGACACTTAAAGAACCGACTCCTCAACCAATTACTCCAACGGTAGAGGAAATTGAGGAAGAACCCGAGGTGGTGGTCGAAAAGGAGCATATCTCAAGCCCACAAAGTACCGCTCATGCCACACCTACGGTCGACCCTTTACCAACATTGGAACCCGAGATTCCAAAGGCTATGCCTATGCCCCAACCCACACCACCCTTACCTTACCCATCGAGACTTAGGAAGGAGAAACGACAAGAGCGCGATAATTATCAATTTGAGCTTTTTATGAAAATGTTTCGTGATTTGCACCTTAATGTGAGTTTCGCCGATGCTTTGGTCATGATGCCTCGATTTGCCGCTAACTTTAAGAGTATGTTGAACAACAAGGAGAAATTGCAACAATTGTCTAGTTGTTCGTCGGTTTATCTTAATCGCATACCTCAAAAAGTCGGTGATCCCGGTAAATTTTTGATCCCTTGTGCAATCCAAGATATGGAAGAATGCTATGCCTTGGCCGATCTTGGTGCTAGCATTAATTTGATGCCGCTTGCAATCTTCAAGTCACTCAATCTTCCAAATCTTACTCCTTCACTAATGTCTATCGAGATGGCCGACCATTCCACGATTCGTGCATGTGGATTGGCGGAAGATGTTTTTGTGCATGTGGGAAAGTTCTACTATCCCGTAGACTTTATCATTGTCGATATTCCCACGGATCCTCAAGTTCCTCTCATTTTAGGTCGTTCGTTTTTAGATAGGTCTATGGCTTTGATTGATGTGCATGCTAGAAAGATCACCTTACGTTTCAACCACGAGGAACTTGTTATAAATGCAACTCAAAATTCTCAACTTTCTCATGTTTATTCCGTTGCTACCATAAACCTCGTTGATATGATCGACGTTGTTTGCGAGGAATTTTCACAAGAAGTTCTAGGTTTTGGTGATGTTGAAAATAGTGGCAATCCCACTATGTTGGATCCAATCCTTGATAATTCGACACCAACCTTCACTCCATTTGAAGGCGGTGGTTTTACGTTGGAATGTTCCACGTACTTGTAACAAAGACCTCGACAACGATGAGGACTTCTCGATTATCAAGGATTTTCTTAACGATTTCCCATTTCCTCCACCCGAGGAGGTTATGAGTATCGAGCCCAAATCTTCACTTGAGGAACCACCTATCCTCGAGTTGAAAGATTTACCTCCTCAACTCGAATATGTCTATTTGGAGGAGGACGACAAGTTGCCGGTTATTATTGCGAAGGAACTTTCGAATGATGAAAAAACCGCACTTGTCGATGTTCTAAAGGATCACAAAGGGGCAATTGCGTGGAAGTTATCCGACATTAAGGGAATCTATCCCAAGTTTTGTACCCACAAAATCTTAATGGAGGAGGATTACAAGCCCGCAATACAATGTCAAAGGAGGGTGAACCCCAAAATTCACGACGTCATCAAAAAGGAAGTCCTTAAACTCCTAGACGCGGGAATGATTTACCCTATTTCCGATAGCCCTTAGGTGAGTCCTATTCATTGTGTCCCTAAAAAGGGAGGGATGACCGTTGTGCCAAACGATGCCAATGAGTTGATTCCCACTAGACTCGTGACCGGATGGAGAGTGTGCATTGACTATCGTAAGTTGAATGAAGCCACTCGAAAAGACCATTTTCCCTTGCCCTTCATGGACCAAATGTTGGAGCGTCTTGCGGGAAACGATTTCTATTGCTTTTTAGATGGTTTTTCCGGTTACTTCCAAATTCCCATCGACCCTCGTGATCAAGAAAAAACTACGTTTACGTGTCCATATGGAACGTTTGCCTATCGTAGAATGCCATTCGGACTTTTCGATTCACCGGGAACCTTTCAAAGGTGCATGATGGCTATTTTTAATGATATGATCGAGAAGACGATGGAAGTATTCATGGATGACTTTTCCGTTTTTGGTAATTCGTTCACTTCGTGTTTATCGAACCTGGAGAGAATGTTGAAACGTTGTGAGGAAACCAACCTTGTGCTCAATTGGGAAAAGTGTCATTTTATGGTTAAGAGTGGAATCGTTTTAGGGCATAAGGTCTCGAAAGCGGGGATTGAGGTAGATCAAGCTAAGGTAGACGTCATCGCCAAATTACCTCATCCCAAAACCGTTAAGGGAGTTAGGAGTTTCCTAGGCCACGCGGGCTTTTATCGTCGATTCATCAAGGATTTTTCAAAGATCTCTCGACCCATTACACATCTTCTTGAAAAAGAGGCATGTTTTGTCTTTGACGAAGATTGTGTACGAGCCTTTAAAATCCTTAAGAGGAAACTTACCGAAGCTCCCATCCTTGTTGCTCCCAATTGGAACCTCCCCTTTGAGCTCATGTGTGATGCTAGTGACTACGCTATTGGGGCCGTTTTGGGGAAACGTGAAAAGCACTTCTTACATATTCACTATGCTAGCAAGACGATGACCGAGGCTCAACTTAAATACACTACAACGGATAAGGAGTTCCTTGCCGTGGTGTATGCATTTGAGAAATTTCGACCTTATCTCGTCTTGACTAAATGCATAGTGTATACGGATCATTCGGCTATTAAGTATCTCATGGCAAAGCAAGATGCTAAGCCTAGATTACTTCGTTGGATTCTCCTCCTTCAAGAATTTGATCACAAAATCGTTGACAAAAAAGGAGCCGAGAATCTAGCAGCCGATCATCTTTCTCGTTTGGAAGATCCGCACCAAAGTGTTTACGAGCCCAAGGAAATCACTGAAACATTTCCGCTCGAGACACTTGGTGTAGTGAATTCTAAGCTTGATTCTTCCACCCCATGGTTTGCGGATTTTGCAAATTACCATGCGGGTAACTTCATCATTAAGGGTATGACGACTCAAGAAAAACGAAAATTCTTTCGTGACGTCAAGTTCTACTTTTGGAACGACCCTTACTTGTTTTGAACTTGTGCGGATCAAATCATCCAACGTTGTGTATTTGGCACCGAAGCTTCTAACATCCTTAGAGCTTGTCACGAGGGACCCACGGGTGGTCACCACGGTGTTAATCTCACGGCTAAGAAGGTGTTTGATGCCGGCTTCTTTTGGCCTACTATTTACCGAGATGCACAAGATCTTGTGAAGTCGTGTGATGCATGCCAACGATAAGGAAAAGCCTCACAAAAAGATGAAATGCCACAAAATATCATCCAAGTGTGTGAGATCTTTGACGTTTGGGGTATAGACTTTATGGGGCCGTTCCCATCATCTCGTGGTAATAAGTACATCCTTGTTGCGGTTGACTACCTATCTAAGTGGGTGGAGGCCAAAGCCTTGCCCACTAATGATGCTCGTGTGGTAGTCAAGTTCTTGAAAAGCTTGATTTCTCGGTTTGGAACCCCTCGTGCGATCATAAGCGATCGTGGAACCCATTTTTATAACGACCAATTCGAAAGGGTCATAAGGAAATATGGGGTTACACATCGGCTTTCTACGGCTTATCACCCACAAACGAGTGGGCAAGTCGAGGTTTCAAACCAAGCGTTGAAGAGGATCTTGGAGAGATCCATTGGGGAAAACCGACAAACTTGGTCGGATAAGTTGGACGATGCTTTATGGGCCTTTAGGACCGCTCATAAGACACTCATTGGGTGCACTCCCTATAAGCTTGTGTATGGAAAGAATTGTCATTTGCCTATCGAGTTAGAACACAAGGCTTATTGGGCCCTAAAGCATTGAAATGATGATATGGAGACCGTGGGAAAACACCAGAAAATGCAATTGAATGAATTAGATGAATTGAGGGATATTGCTTATGAAAATTCATTGATTTAAAAAGAAAAAAACTAAAAAGTTGCATGATTCTAAAATTAAAAACCGGGTTTTTAACATTGGGGATCAAGTTTTTCTTTTTAATTCAAGATTAAAAATCTTTTCCGGTAAGTTGAAATCCCGTTGGTCCGGTCCATTCACCGTGACTCAAGTGTTTCCGTATGGGACCATCGAGCTAGCTCAAGATGATGGTCCTAACTTCAAGGTGAATGGACATAGGTTGAAGCACTACTTTGGCGGGGAAGTTCCATCCTTGAACTACCTCGACCAAGTCACCTTCCCCAATGATAATTAGTATTGAGGGGATCGAGTCGAGCTCATGACTCGGTAATCAAAAACGAGGTGCCTCGTGGGGGAGTCCCATGCTATCCTATGTACATATTATCGCTTTCTAATGTAGTTAACGTGTGGGGATTTGTGCCCTTCCAACCTTTGTTTCGTGGTTGTTTGTGAATTGTGGATTTTAGATGATCATGATCTTCACGATTGGAGCCTCTCGTGTTCGTTTTATGGGAACACTCGATCGTTTGCTTTGAAGACTTTCTCAATATCCATGATATATCCTTTTGATGTTCTAACGTTAGGTTATTAGCACACTTCATAAACGGCTATTAATTTATTGGTTACACCCTTTCCATGCTAGATTAGGCATTCGACTACGTCTCTAGTATGGGGGTGTTTGCACCCCTAGACTCGAAACATTGAGGACAATGTTTAACTTTCGTATGGGGGGGGGGTGAATAGATACTATCCTTGCCAAACCTTCACGCTTTCCAAAGTTTATGTTTTGTTTATCGTTTTGTTGCAAAATAAGGCTAAAAATGGCCAAATTTTAAAAATTTTCTCATGTTTTATAAGTGTTTGAAGACACGAATGTAGGTTTTCCGATGGCGAGAATAAGAGTAATTTTTTACTCGACCATGCGTGTTGAGCACTTAGCTTTGATTCCTTAACTTCACATTAGGCTAAGTCTCTTAAATGAGGACGAGAAATGATAGGGTTAATTAGAAGTTACTATGCTAAACGTAGAATACTCATATTCTTTCAAAAACTCATGTGTTCTCGTTGTTTGCTTATTCTCCCTTCGCATGTAAATGTTTTTTGCTTAATAAATATTGACTTAGCGGTTTAGTTGGGATTGTTGGGTTTCTAGTCTTTTCTAGTAGCTTCCGTGTAATTAAATTGGGAAGACATTAAGGTATCGCCAGCGTCACGGTTTTGAAGTATTGGCACCCGAATAATCAAAAGCTTCACCCAATAATAAGATTTCAAGTGCTCACCTAAATCAAGCAAACAATTTGAAGCCCCACAAGGCCGAAAAATCTATGCAAAATTGAAAGTGAATCAAGCCTAATCTTCGAAGCTTTAAAGATCCAAAATTCGCCTTAGCGTGAGGATATACGTCTTTGGCTAATAAAACCACCGATGAGGCGGATAATAAAAGGCAAGGCAAGACCGAAGTCATAATAAAAGTTTCATGGCGAAGTTGAATAAAAGATGGAGGTAAACCAATGATAATAAGGCCCTTCCGTTATGGGGCGTATAAAGTCTTGGTAATAAGTCTCTTGTTGACTTAATTTTTTTGACATCGTTGTCTATTGGGAGGGGTTATTGATTTGATGGTCTTGGTTACACCGTTAGGACTCTATTTTTAGAACTAATCTCTATTATCGCATAAGTCAAACAATGTATCCTCGTGAAACATTCAAGACAAAATAAAATATAAGAGATACAACTTAGGAATAATGGGAGGATAAGTACGTGATTAGGGCATATGAGTAGTGTTAGCATTACTAACTTATAATGACAATGATCTCGTTACACGCTTGGCTTATTTTGCGATGAAAATCATACATTATGTCTAAAACACAAGTAGTGGTAGCAATAGAAGTAGTGTAGCTAGTTTATCGTTCAATAAAGTGAATAAAAATGAATTTTGGAGGTGCTAAGATACTTTATTCTAGCATTGCGTGAGGGCACGACAATGGTTTAGTATGGGGGAGTGATGAGACTGCTTTTATACATAGTCTCATCGTCTAAATAGGGCTTAAAATGCATTAGATATCATCAAAATACCCAAATATATGCTTGTGTTTGTTGCTTGTGTATTTTAGGTACGGATATTGAGAAAATGACAAAAGATCACAAGAATCATGCAAAAACGAACACGGGAAAACGAAGCCGCACAATGAACCAAGCCCTAATGAAGAATTTTCCAAAGAAAACCCTTGAAGATTTGAAGAATTATGAAGAAGGGTCCTCTAATATGGATTAATTGACACTTTATACCCTTGTATCTTCATAATTACAAGTTTGGTCCCTAAAGTTTGTCAAAATTACAAAAACGAGCATTAACTTTTAAGAATTGGCAAATTTAGTCCCTCAACAAAACTAAATTGTCAACTTTGGTCCTCCAAGAAGTCAACAAACAAGTCAAAACCCTAAAGAATGAAGACATGACAAGTTAAGCCCTTGAAGATTGAAGAAATTGCATTTAAAGTCCTTGATACAAGTTTGAAAACTTGTTGTGCCATTTTTGACAAGTTGCTGAAAGTTATAAACAAAGAAAAAGAGATTTTTGGCTATTTAACACGAAATGAAGAAGACAAAGGAGTATAAGGGCCATTTCTGCCCAGACAACACAACTCTCCCCACCACTTACATCCTGCCACCTCACCCTTACCATACACCTCACCCTCCACGTCTGATTCCCACCCAGCTTTTTAAATTAAATTTATTAAGTCCTAATTTGGGAGGTAAACACGTTATTTAAAAACTTAACACCCCCAAACCTGATTAAACCCACCTAATTATCCCCATAAACCTAGCTATCCCCAGTTTCAATTAAGCTGAAATCAAGGGGTTTTTGTCCATTATTTTCCAGATCCTTGATTTAGCTTAATTTAACCCAAACCCAACTCCCAAAACGTCGCCCTCATCACTTGGACCCCTCACACATGGTTCCCCTGCTGCATAAGTCCAAGGATGTACAAACCAATCACTGGCTGAGACTTAATGCTTGAAGACTATGCTCAATTGGACGCTTAGGATCACTTCCCACTAGCTGTAACATCCACAACAAGCCAAAAATCCTCACATGGAGCTCTTGACCAAATTCAAAATACGAATCTTCAAAAGGAAACAAAGGGCAAAACTGGAAACTCCTATTTAGGGTTTACTTGTTCTTCTTTTCAGTTCTAGAATATTTTGTAAGCCTCTATATAAAGGCACATAGGTTTTCATTTTTACGTGTTCTTGTTTTCTCTTTCTTTGGTCAAGCATTGTAAATCCCTTTCAAAGTGAATGAAATAGGTGTTTGTTGTGACGAAAAAGAACAAGAGCCATTTACTTTTCATTTGCATCTTTAAGTTTTGAAGTTGAAATCTCATTTTCAATCATTGTTTATTTTGGAAACTCAAGTTATTAAGTCCCTAAGTTCTCTGTCCAAGCTTTTTAAATTGATCATATGAGCCTGATATTCTTGTTGAATATCAAGCTCAAGTGAAACTTAAATGGTTTGTTGATTTAGTTATTGTTAAGATTTTCAGAAAACCAAAAATCAGTTTTTTATTTTGTCAAATAAGCCATAGGTAGCTTAATTGATAAGCTGGCTTATTAGCTTATTTGACTTGTGAACAGGTCACTCTTCTGTTTACTTTCTTTCTTAGCAGGTTCATAAAAGCTCAACCATTTTGAAGATATATTGGGTGTATATGTCTAGTTAAGACCATCACCAGCATCTCTCTACTAAGCATACTTGTTCTATAAGCCATAAGCCCAGCTATAAGCTGATGGGAGATGGCATTGCTGCCATAGTGGGGCCTGGATGTGGGTCCCACAAGGTATAAACCTTGAACTCTCTTGTTTTCAAGTTTTATATATGATTTGTGTGATTTTGTGAAATTTGTGAGAAATCTGGTGTTTGTTCATTTAATCTGTTTGTTTATGCTTATTTGATGTTAGTATGCATGTTAGAGGTGATTAGGACAAGTTTGATTAAGTTTAAAAAACATCTGGTTTGAAAAAAGTTGATTTCTGAAATTAAAAGGGTGTTTGGGTCTAGGGTTCAAAATAAGTTTGAGTAACATAATCCTAAGAAACTAGGCTTAACATACTTGAGTTATTGGTTCTAGTTGTTTTCTTTGTTCAGTATTTAGTTTGAAGGGATTTGAAAGGGATTTGTATGCTACATTTGTGCTAAAACTTGATATAAATCAGTAAGCATTCATCACTGCTTTGATCTTGTGAATTTGCCCACTAAATCATGAAAATTGTTAAAGGATAGGCTAATACAGGATTCTAGCTAGCTTATTTATGATTTGGTTTAGTTTTGTGCAAGATTTTGAGCTTTAAAATTCACCTTTGTGCACATTAAACCAGCTATCTGTTCATCAGAAACATCATAGGTTTAACAGTCACTTGAATTGGCCTGCTTTGTGAAATTTGTGTTATCAACTTGCTTTTTTCTTGTTTATTTGACTTCCCACAACCCAACTGGTTGTGGGAGTGCCCCCTTTGTCCATCAAATACCAACAAACCTCCAAGAACAAGCCCTCTTGTTCTATCTTCACAAGTGAAGATATACACTTTTGTGTTCATCTGTTATCTTGTAATCTGGGCACGTTTTGGATTTCTATTGCTTTGATTCTAGCTTAATTTGCATAAAATTGGTGATTTAGAGTAGTTTTAGTTATTGAATTTGAGTTTTAAAAGTTTCAAAAAGAAAAAAAAAAGTATTTTTACAAAAAGGACGTGGCCAGGACTCGAACCTGCGCCACTCCTCTCACACTCCAACGTGATAACCAGTTGCCCTAGGGTCTTTGACTGGTTATCACTTGGACTTTAAATTACTTAAGGAGTGTTTGTTTTTGGCTTATTAAACTCATCAGCTTAGAAATAAGCTGTTTTTAGCTTATTCTCTTTAGCTTATGACCATTTAGCATTTTTCTATTGTTATTTAATAGGCTTAGGACTTATTGATTCAAAAAATTTATTTTTCACGTGTTTAATTAATTTTCTAGGATTATTTTAAGGTTAAATTTTAGAAAGTAAATAAAAAATAGGAAAAAGTATTTTAAAAATCTGGAAAAATAGTTTTTAGGTTTTTAACTATATTTTTTAGGTTTACAGCCATTAAAGTTTTCATTTCAACTTATTTTTGATTTTATATGATTTTAGGGTTTTTAACTATCTTTAGAAATTAATATAAAATCATTAAAAAGGTTTTGGAAACTTTTGATTGCATTTCTGTCCTAGTTACATTATTCTAGATTTTTGGTAATTTTTTAGAATTTTTTTTATAAACATTGAATTTTTTTTGAATATTTTAATATTATTTTATTATTAAAAATTAAAAGTATGATTTTCTAAGTTTTTACATTTTTCCTAGATTGTAGACACTTAATTAGGAATTTTGTAACTTTCCAAATATTTTTAGGGCTTTTCAATTATTTTCTAGAATTAATTGATTTTAATAGTTTTTAATTGTTTAAAAATAGTTTTATTGGTTTTAAAATTTTAAAAAATACTTTTTTGCTTAATTAGGTTATTTTTGAGATTTACAAACTTTTAAATCTTGTTTGGGACTTTTTAATAATTAATTTTGATTTTTAGGGCTTTAATTAGCATTAAAAAGTCATTATCTAATTAATTAAAAGGTTTTGGCAAGTTTGGATTTTTTGTAAACTCTTAGAATATTATTGTGGATTTTTGGTAATTTTTAGGAATTTTTTGGTTAAAATTTTAAATTTTGTGCTTTTTACGGTTTTACGTTAACACCTTTTTCGTCTTAGTTAAATTCGTCTTCGTAACCGTCATTCTCTTCTAATCTCATTTCTATTTTTTCTTTCTCAAAAGTATAATCACAAAGATAATCATTTCAATACACACACACTAAGCCTCCTTGAGAACGAACTCATTTTAGGGTCATTTACACACGGTTTTCCTAAATCGTCGTGCTTACCCTTTTTGCTCTCTTTTCCTAAAGAGTAGTAAAATCACTACATCACATGGAAAGAGCACGCAAATCTATAAGCCGTTTATTAATTATGCCTCAAGATAAAACGTTAGTCGATAAAAATCAAGGGTAAAGAGTGTGCCCCTTCTTGGCATTCAAAGAATGGAAGATCAAGTGGACCGGCAAACCGAACATGAGAGTCTTCAAAGATTAGGGTCATACCTAAGATTCACAACACAACAAAACACGAGCACGAGCTTGAAAGATCAAGCCTTATTAGATGTTATAAAATAGAAAGATGATAGAATGTATGGGACTCCCCCACAAGGCACCTCGTTTTGTTCACCGAGTCATGAGCTCGACTCGATCCCCGCATTCATTGGTCCTTAGGGAAAGTTTGAAGATCCGGGAAAACCTCCGTAGGTATGTCCCCTCCAAAGTAATGTTTCACACGATGACCATTCACCTTAAAGTTAGGCCCGTCTTTTTGAGCTAGCTCAACGGTGCCATAAGGGAAAACTTGTGCAATGGTGAATGGTCCGGACCAACGGGATTTAAGCTTGCCCGAGAAAATCTTAAGTCCAGAGTTGAATAAGAGGACTTGATCACCAACATTGAAAATGCGGTTTTTGATCTTAGAGTCATGAATCCTCTTAGTCTTCTCTTTATAGATTAAAGAATTTTCATAAGCTTGATCCCTTAATTCACTTAGTTCATTCAATTGAACCTTGCGATGATCACCCGCGGTCCTCAAATCAAAGTTGCAATGCTTAAGAGCCCAATACGCCTTATGTTCGAGTTCAATTGGCAAGTGGCATGCTTTTCCGTAGACCAACCGAAATGGTGTACAACCAATTGGCGTCTTGTAAGCCGTACGGAAAGCCCACAATGCATCGCCCAATTTATCCGACCATGAAGTGCGATTTTCTCCAATAGAATGCTCCAAAATCCTTTTAAGAGCTCGGTTTGAAACTTCCACTTGACCACTCGTTTGAGGGTGATAAGCCGTAGAAAGTCGATGAGTGACACCATATTTCTTTAGAACTTTTTCAAAATGTTCATTACAAAAATGGGTCCCACGATCACTTATAATAGCCCGCGGAGTTCCAAAGCTAGCAAAGAGTTGTTTCAAAAAGGTTACCACAACTCGAGCATCATTCGTGGGTAAAGCCTTAGCTTCGACCCATTTAGACAAATAGTCCATGGCTACGAGAATGTAGTTATTTCCTTTCGAAGATGGGAACGGCCCCATAATCGATCCCCCACATGTCAAAGATTTCACAAACTTGGATAATGTTTTGAGGCATTTCATCCCTTTGTGAGTTCTTTCCTTGACGTTGACAAGCATCACAAGTCTTGATCAAGTCTTGGGCATCACGATATATAGAAGGACAAAAGAAGCCGGCATCAAAGACTTTCTTCGCGGTGACGTTGGCACCATGATGTCCCCCGGTGGGTCCTTCATGACAAGATTTAAGGATATCTTGAGCTTCTTTGCCGAACACGCACCTACAAATCACTTGATCCACGCACACACGAAACAAACAGGGGTCGTCCCAAAAGTAGTAGGAGATATCCTTGAAAAACTTTCGTTTTTCTTGGGACGACATATCCTTGATCACAAACTTCCCCGCATGGTAATTTGCGATGTCCGCAAACCATGGGGTACTATCATCACCACGAAAAGCAATCATACCAAGCATCTCGAGAGGAAATGTTTCATTGACTTCCTTGTTCTCTCGATCGCTTTGGTGAGGATTCTCAAGTCGAGATAAATGATCGACCGTGAGATTCTCGGCTCCTTTTTTGTCTAGAATTTTGACATTAAATTCTTGAAGGGGGAGAATCCACCGGAGCAACCTCGGCTTAGCATCTTGTTTATTAAGAAGATATTTGATAGCCGAGTGGTCCGTATACACTATGGTTTGAGACAAGACGAGATATGGTCTAAACTTTTCAAAAGCATACACAACGGCAAGTAACTCCTTTTCCGTTGTAGTATACTTTGTTTGAGCATCCGTCATAGTCTTACTTGCATAGTGTATAGGCAAGAAGTGTTTTAACTTACGTTGCCCCAAAACCGCACCTACCGCATAATCACTAGCATCACACATAATTTCAAAATGTAGATCCCAATCCGGGGCAACCAAGATTGGAGATTCGGTTAACTTTATTTTAAGCATCTTGATACATGGTTTTGCATTGGGTTCAATATTATATTCTCGGAATCTCCTCGAATTGATCACAGCTAAAAGTGGAATGATTTGTTTTTGGTGACAAATAGGGGATTTGGTTTTCTATTCTACTAAAAAGGTAAATGCATGAAGTAAATAAAGATTTAAACCAAAACAATTACTTAAATAAAACTTAGATTTAAATTAAACAGTTAAATTACAAAACAGTAAAACAAACTTACTGAAAATATGGTGCTATCCGGAATAATGACCATGCGGAATATTTAAGGCTATGCGGAATAATGAAGTCTATGCGGAATAAAACACTACTCGGAATACTAGTCTATTCGGAATAAGAATCCCTATGCGGAATAAATGCCTACTCGGAATAATGAGATCATGCGGAATAACAAGCCTTATGCGGAATAAATGCGTACTCGGAATAATGAGACCATGCGGAATAAATATGACCATGCGGAAAAATCAAGTCTATGCGGAATGATTGACACTTACTCGGAATAATGAACCTATGCGGAATATTGAAGATATTCCGAATAGAAGAGAAAGGAAGAAGACTATCCGAAATATATAATATTCCGAATAAGGAAAAAGAGAAAAGGCTATTCGGAATATAGCTGAAGAACAGTAAACAGAAACTTAAATAGGGGACACGAATTTAAACCAAATTTAGCCAAATAAATAAAAAGGTTTAACCAAATTAACCAATAATCATCTATTAACCATAAGGATCAAATCCCAATCATAAAAACACAAAATCAACAACTTTTTAAGATCAAAACTCAACTAAATAAAAACTTAAGAACTTTGAATAAAAAGATGATGATGAACAAGAGGAATGAAAAGATTAAATGAAAACATGTATTGATGATTAAGATTCAATAAACAAAATGGAAGGATTAAGCTTACAAGATTAAAGAAGAAATCAAAGAAGATGAAAACCACTCCTTAAGGGAGATGGTTCTTCCTACGAACTAGGAAAAGTGTAACAGAAAGAAAAACTAAAAACTAGGTGCCAAAATTTGTGAGGGTGATTTCCTTATATAGGCTAAGTGGTTGGTTGGTGAGTGGGCTTTCTCCCTTTCTTCTTGTCTTCTCGTCTTTTCAGAAAAGTTGACGTTTTCGATTCTGATTCGGGATTTGTCGACGATTAAATTCAACTCGTCTTTTAATTTCTTCGTTTAATAGACTCGAGTTTCTTCGACATATGTAAATCTTCCATCTTTGGTCCTTTTCTTCGATAAATCTTCAATTAGGCCCATTGACTTCAAATCTTTTGCATCTCTTGGACAATAGTTCCAAACAAATGATATTAAATACATGTTTTGGTCTTGTTTTAGTAAGAAATAAGTGGTAAAAGGATGGGTGTTTACACACCTATCAAATCCCCTACACTTAACCATTGCCATGCCATCATGCAATGCTTAGTGATAAAGCAAATTTACATTTTTCTCATAATCAATCAACCTTGGCCTTATTAAAATACTACTAAACAAAAAGTAAAGTACTAAGAGAAATTGAAACTTTAAAGCAAACAAAAGGATAGAAAACCATTTCACTTGAAAATAGCTATATGGAAATAACTTGCAAAGAGATCAAGGACTTGCATTAGGGCTTTGGTGCTGCAAAGATTTATCACCCTCAAGTTTCACGTTCCCCAAACTAAGCTTAAAAACGAGATCATTGTTATTATAAGTTAGCATATCAAACACTTACACACATGGCTTAATTAAATGCTTAAACTCCCTTATTCCTAGGTGTATCTCTTATATTTTATTTTTGTCTTAGAATGATCATGAAGATGCATTTTTTGACTTATTTCGATAGTTTATTTAGGCTGAAAGCAAAGTAGGACGATTTGATCAATAGTTAGCTAAAGGACAAAATCTCTTAAAACTGCTTCTCGGGATATCAAAAAGATCATATCTTGGCATAACTCGGTTCACGATTTGAGGCCTTTCTCGGGCCGATATTTGGAATGTACTTCATACTTCATATCTTGAGAGACGTTCTTGAGATAATGGTCTTCTCATCGTTAATAGAGTTTCTTCACTTGGAGACTTTTGAGGGGTACTCCAACTTTGTTGACCACGACTTCATGATTATTTCTTCAATCTCTAATTGGGATTTTGAGATACAACGATCCGCCTCCTTTTCGGACTTGGATCTATTTATCCTCATACCTTGTTAGGGTCTTTTCGGATAGACTTCTCCATGATCTTTATGGGAGTTGATTGCTTTTCGTCGTGAGTCTTGATCCTTCATATTGATTTTGGGAATAATGCTTTTCACATTACTTTGGATCTTCAGCAATAAAATGAAATCCTCATGCCTTGTTAGGGCCTTTTCGGACTCGCCAATCTTCGCGCCCCGCTTCATAAGTTATGCCTTGGCTATGAACTCTTATCATTACCGAGCAACTTTTAAACGATCTTGGGCTAGAAGCTAAGTAACTTTTCAAATCGTACGACCTTACTTATTGCAGATAAATTATTAGCAAGTGATGGGAGAATAGGCAGATAATTACACCAAGTGAGCTTGCGCAAGAATACCGACTTATAATTGACTCTATCATTTCTCGTTCTCCACAATTTAAAATCTCAAGTAATGAGACTCGTGGATACTTAGCCTAATAAACCAATTAAGGTCTACATGGTTAAGGATACTAGCTAGAATAAACTTGGATAAGTCTATTCGGGTTGAGTCAAAATAATCGCAACGGGCCTAATATGTCAAAGATTTCAAAACTAGCTACACCACTTTATTAATACTTTTGACTTTATTGCGGGATATATACATATGAAAGCAACGATAAAAATTTAAAAATCACGACTAAATGGCCAAAGTAAATTAAAAATTTGAAAAATGTTGAAAAAGATGATTTTCAGGTTAAATGAAGGCATTTTCATGGAAAAGTCCACTTAAAACTTCGATAGAAGTCCCCCTACACTTAAGATAAACATTGTCCTCAATTTTTAAGCATGTGGGAAAAATCTCCCCTACACTTATGACATTGTGCACGTTGGTTAACTCAAGTTAAGGAAGAGACGACTAACGTGATCAATTTCAAATGTGAGTATGAAGAAAATTGAATCACGATAGTTGAGAGATAGAACCGTATTTCGGATAACACGGGAGCACGGTTCTTCAAAGGTTCCAAAAGTGCATTCATCCCTGTAATCACATCACCACACAAATACAAACACCTATATAGGTCCCCCTACACTTAGGAGGTTAAAACAGAAAAGGATAGATACTCGGGCTGCCTCCCGAGGAGCGCTTGTTTTTGATAACCGAGTCACGAGCCTGACTCGACCCAAAATTAGTTCATGGGGAATGTGGTGAGGGATGGAATCATCTCATGAGAGATGTCCTCACCAAAGTACAACTTCACTCGTTGGCCATTCACCTTAAAATTAGGTCCATTAGGTTGAGCGAGCTCGAGAGTACCATATGGAAAAATTTGGGCAATGGTGAATGGGCCGGACCAACGAGATTTTAGCTTGCCCGAAAAGATTTTCAACTAAGAGTTAAAGAGTAAAACTTTGTCTCCAACTTGGAACTCTCGGTTCTTAATCTTAGAGTCGTGAATGAGCTTAGTCTTTTCCTTATAGATCAAAGAATTTTCATAAGCCTCATTACGGAGTTCATTCAGCTCATTGAGTTAGATCTTGCGTAGGTCACCGGCTTTGTTGATATCAAAATTAGCCCACTTTAAGTCCCAGTAAGCCTTGTGCTCCAACTCAATGGGGAGGTGGCACGCTTTCCCGTACACGAGACGATATGGTGTACAACCAATCGGGGTCTTGTATGCGGTACGAAAAGCCCACAAAGCATCATCAAGTTTATCAGCCCATGAGGCACGATGCTCTCCCACGGTTCTTTCAAGAATTCGCTTTAATCCTCGGTTAGAGATTTCAGCCTGGCCATTAGTTTGTGGGTGGTAGGCGGTGGAAAGACGATGATTTACACCATACTTAGCCATGACTCTTGCGAATTGGTCATTGCAAAAATGAGTCCCACGATCACTAATAATGGGACGAGGCACACCGAATATAGCGAATAGCGATTTCAAAAAGTTACAAACCACCCTTGCGTCGTTAGTAGGTAAAGCTTTGGCTTCAACCCATTTGGAGACGTAGTCAACGGCTACAAGGATGTATTTGTTTCCTTTAGATGAAGGGAATGGCCCCATAAAGTCGATACCCCAAACATCAAAGATTTCACATTCTTGAATGAAATTCTGAGGCATCTCGTCTTTATGTGTGATCTTGCCTTGTTTTTGGCAAGCATCACAAAGTTTAACCATCTCGTGAGAATCACGATAGATGGTGGGCCTATAAAATCCCGAGTCAAACACTTTTTTGGCGGTGTAGTTGGGACCAAAGTGACCACCGGTGGGTCCTTTGTGGCAAGCGTCAAGGATTTCTAAAGCTGCCGGTCCATCAACACATCGGCGAATAATCAAATCAGCACACTGTTTGAATAGATACGGGTCATCCCAAAAGTAAGTCTTAATGTCTTTGAAGAACTTCTTCTTTTGCTGGGATGTTAACCCGTCAACGAGAATCCACCCGCTAAGTAGTTTGCAATGTCCGCAAACCACGGGGTTTCATCAGAAGTCGAGTTGATAGACATTAAGGTCTCCAGGGGAAAAGAATCATTGATTTCTTTGTTCGGATGATCCCCCTGGTAAGGATCCTCAAGTCTACTAAGATGATCCGCGGCTAGGTTTTCAGCTCCTTTTTTATCGCGAATTTCGATTTTAAATTCTTAGAGTAGCAAAACCCAGCGAAGAAGTCTTGGTTTGGAATCTTGTTTAGTCAACAAGTACTTCAACACGGAATGATCGGTATAAAAGATTGTGGTAGAAAGGACAAGATAGGGGCGGAACTTTTCAAAGGCATAGACAACAGCTAAAAGCTCTTTTTCGGTTGTCGTGTAATGCAATTGGGCCCCCGTCATTGTCTTGCTAGCATAGTGGATTGGTTGGAAGTGTTTATTCACTCTTTGGCCCAAAACTGCACCAATAGCAAAATCGCTAGCATCGCACATCAACTCGAAAGGCAGCTCCCAATTCGGGGTGACCAAGACGGGTGCCTTAGTTAGCTTATCCTTAAGCAAGTTGAAGGCTGCAAGACACTCTTTGGAAAAGATAAAAGGAGTATCTTTTTCCAAGAGGTGGGTCATCGGGCGAGCGATTTGAGAAAAATATTTGATGAATCGACGGTAGAAGCCCGCATGACCAAGGAAACTTCTCACACCCTTCACGGTTGAAGGTGGAGGCAACTTAGCGATAACATCGACTTTAGCACGGTCTACTTCAAGACCGGCTTTGGAGATCTTGTGTCCTAGCACGATGCCCTTTTTTACCATGAAATGGCATTTTTCCCAATTAAGAACAAGGCGAGTGTCTTCACATCGCTTAAGCATACGTTCTAAATTGGCAAGGCAAGCAGAGAAAGAATCACCATAAACCGAGAAATCATCCATGAATACTTCCATAGTGTCTTCCACCATGTCATGGAAGATAGCCATCATACACCTTTGGAACGTCCCAGGAGCATTACATAAACCAAAAGGCATGTGTTTGTAAGCAAATGTTCCATAGGGACAAGTGAATGTGGTCTTTTCTTGGTCCTTGGGATCGATAGGAATTTGAAAATACCCAGAGAAACCGTCTAAAAAGCAGTAATAATCATTACCCGCAAGACGCTCGAGCATTTGATCCATGAAAGGAAGAGGAAAGTGATCTTTTCTCGTGGCATCATTGAGTTTGCGATAATCAATACAAACTCTCCACCCAGTAAGGAGACGAGTGGGAATCAACTCGTTGTGTTCATTGGAAACAACGGTTATTCCGCCCTTCTTGGGCACACAATGGACGGGCCATGGCGAATCCGAAATAGGGTAGATCAAGCCGGCATCTAGAAGTTTGATAACCTCTTGTTTGATGACGTCATGAATGCGAGGATTAACCCTTCTTTGGCTCTGGATTGCGGGTTTAAACTCATCTTCCATGAGAATCTTGTGAGTACAAAAGTTCGGATCAATTCCGCGGATATCATAAATTTTCCAAGCAATTGCCTTCTTATGATCTTTAAGCACGAGGATGAGGCGAGATTTATCTTCTTATTTCAAGTCCTTCGCGATGATGACAGGCGACTTCTTGTCTTCTTCAAGGAACACGTACTCGAGATGGGGCGGCAACTCCTTAAGTTCTAAATCCGGAGGATTTTCGATGGGAGGCGTTTTCAAAGTCGGAGCATCGATAGCAATAACCGTGGGAGATGGTGGAGAAATATTGTCTTCTTTAAGAATGTTCTCAATGAGTCGAAGATCTTCATCCCAATCGGTGGGAGAATCGTCATGGTCCAAGTTCACATCTCCCATGATGGCTTCCAAATCTTTCCAAAGGAAATCACTTTCTCCAAATAGAGATAGTGATGAATCAATAGAGGAAACAGTCTCAACATTGGGAAGAGATGTAGAATACTTTTACAAGCATCTTTGAAGTGTTCTTCACAAGCCTCATCAAGAACGTCAATACAACTAACACTCTCGTTAGAATAAGGCTGTTTAGAAAGCTTTTCCATGTTGAAGACAATTTTATCGTCACCCACTCTCATGATAAGCTCACCAGCTTCAACATCGATGAGAGTGTGACCGGTCCACAGGAATGGACGACCAACAATTAATGGCACACGAGGGTCCATATCGTAGTCAACAACGACGAAATTGGTAGGAAAAGTGAATTTGTCGACTCCTACAAAGACGTCTTCGACTATCCCCACTGGATAAGCAACCGTACGGTTAGCTAATTCCAAAGTCATTTTGGTGGGGACTAGCTCAGGGAGAGATAATTGCTTCCAAACGCTTAAGGGCATTAAGTTAATACTGGCACCTAGATCGGCTAGGGCCATGCAATTCTCTACTCCCGGGAAGTTACAAGGGATTAAGAAACGACCCGGATCACCAAGCTTGGTTGGCAATTTCCTTAAGAGCACTGCAGAGCAATTCTCATTAAGTTGGGTATTAGCAATATCAAGAAGCTTCTCCTTGTCACTAAGAAGATCTTTGAACATTTTTGCGTACTTAGGCATGTGAGTGAGAGCCTCAGCGAAGGAGATGTTGAAATTCAATTGTTTAAACATTTTAAGAAAGTTCGAAACCTGAATATCATCCTTGCTTTTGAGCTTCTCTTTCCTCAACCTAGATGGATAAGGTATATCGGAAGAAGAGGAAGGCTTTGGGATCGAAGGTCACTCACATCCTTGGGTGGAGGAGGGGTAGAAGTAAGAGGTGGAGAAATTGGGGAAGTAGAAGGATGAGGAATAGGAGCAGGTGACTCGTTTTCCTTAGTCACAATCACCGGTGGAGGTATAGGAAGCTCGGGTTCCTTGGTACCTTTGCCACTGCGAGTGGTGATTGCTTTCATCTCCCCTCTTGGATTCGCAACGGTGTTACTCGGAAGAGTACCCGAAGAAGAGGGTTGATTACCTTGGAAGAAACTAGCCATCATGTTCTTTAAGTCATTCGTTTGACTATCCAAAGTGTTTCTCATATCAGCTCTCAGATCGTTCCCTTGTTTCACCAGGTCTGCTTTCAAGTTGAGCACTTCCCGTTGGAGATTGTCCACGATCACATCATTAGTCCTCATGTAGGTTCCAATGTCTTGGTGTAATGCGGTGGGTTGGTTGGAAGGAGCATTGTATGCGGGTGGTTGATAAGCAGGTTGCTAGTAAACTTGGTTGTTTCTTTGAGGTGGATATGGTTGTTTGTGAGGTGGTATGTATGGTGTACGAGGTTGTTGTTGTTGAGGAGGGCGGTTGAGGTTTTGTTGTTGGTTTGGGTTGTTAGGAGGAAAACTGGGCGGTGAGAGATAGTTGTTAGAGCGGTAGCTAAGCAAGTTGCGGTCACCTTGAGGACGAGCTTGATAAGCGGCCGGAGGATAGGTGTCGTATGCTGCATTCACATTCTCAGAAGGGTAGTCTTGGGTGGCAGTACAAGTGGTGTAAGAGTGAGGACCCCCGCATATCTCACATGGTTGGCTAACAGCATTGACTTGAGCGTTTTTAGCATTGATGTTGTTGGTGTTGCTGGCGGTTTGGGTAGCAAGCGATTCAAGAAGCGCAGTGATTTTGTCAAGTCGCTTGTCGCTGTCACTAGTACTAGCACTAGCGGCATTGGTCTGCACACTCTTGGTTTGCACACGAGACTTATTCTCAATGATATCCCAAGCAGCATTAGAAGTCTTAGCCAAAATATTACCCCCCGAGGCACTATTTAGTGAATCTTGATCATTCATGCTTAAACCATTGTAAAAAGTATTAATTTGGTGCACTTTGGTAAAACCATGTTATGGGCATTTTCTTAAAAGATCTTTGAAACGATCCCAAGATTCACTAAACGACTCATCGTACCTTTGTTCAAAATTGATAATTTCATTCCCTAAAGCGGTAGTACGAGAGGGTGGGAAAAAGTAGTTTATAAACTTGGTCTCCAAATCCGTCCACGTCAGAATACTTTGTGGCGGTTCGTTTGCAAGCCAATGCCGGGCTTGTCCCTCTAGGGAGAAAGGAAAAAGTTGCAAACGGATTACCTTTTGTGGAATACCATTGAATTTATCCGTATTTGTGAGTTGTAGGAATCTCTTGATGTGGTCATGTGGATCATCAATGGTACGCCCCAAGAATGGTTGAGCAGAGACCATCTGGATAAAGCCGGATTTGAGCTCAACATTGTTGGCTGCAATCGCGGGTATGTCAATGGGATCATTGTTGCTGTCTACATGTGCTTGCAGAAGTTCAATCATCGGGCGATTGTCTGGTAGAGGCTCATTGTTGTTGTTATTATTGTTGTTGAGAGGTGGATTGTTGTTATTGTTTTGAGGTGGGTTATTGTTGTTGTTTTATACACCGGCCATGTATAAGTCTTCGAGAGGCTCGGGCTCTTGATAAGACGTGGATCGTGTATGTTGGGAATAAAATATGGGTCAGATCACCAAACGCTGATAAGAAGAAAGTCAACGCTGATAGATTGACTTTGGACGCTGATAGAAGTCAACGCTGACAGCCTTGAAGATTGACACTGATAGAATATCTTTTGTTTATTTGTTTCTTTATTTATGTATGGTAAAGATAAGCACGACATTGTATTTTCTATTATTATCTTTACCTAGAATAGTTGATTCATAGCTTATTGTACAAGACTTCTTGTTCTATAAAAGAAGGTCTTTTAGGTTAAAGTCATATATCAGTTTTCATAGTATTCGCAAGTTAAACCTTTCATTGTAATCAACACGATTATTCTAATACAAGTGAAAGTTTGTTTAACATCATTGTGTTTTAGATCAAGTGTTAATTCCGCATAACACTTTGTTACTTTATTCATAAGCAAAGGTTTCTCTACGTGTAGTACTTGATCTAATCTCGTATACACAAAGCTTAATCGATCTAAGTTTGGGATCAACAAGTGGTATCAGAGCTTGTTGAGAAACTTTTGATCTTTAAGTAACGCAGAACCCTAAAACACCAAACCCTAAAACCCTAAAATTCTCAAAACCCTAAAAACATCATGTCTGGCACAAATCAACCTCCTGCTTTGCTACAAAACAACTTCTCAAACCCTAGTATCAAAATTCCCATGTTTGATGCCAGGAACTTTGAGCTTTGGAAGTCCAATTTTGAGCAATACATAGCTATTCATGACTACACTCTTTGGGAAATTATCGAATATGGGAACACATTCGATAAAGCAGCAAAGATTACTGCTGCAATTGCCGCAAGGACAGCTGTTCCTAATTGTCCTGAAGCTGATAAAGTGGAAAAGCCTGATGATGGGAGAGCGGTAGCTGTTGAAGATATAGCCAAGAAGAGGGTGGACATGAAAATTTTGAACATCTTGAAACATGCCCTAGGTCATGAGAATCAGCATAAGTACAAACGTTTTGAGTCTGCAAAAGAGCTTTGGGAAGCTCTTGAAGTAGCACATGGTGGCAATGCTGATACAAAAGAAGAAAAGAAGAAGCAACTATTGCATGAGTATGCTGTCTTTAAAGCTCAACCTAATGAGAATCTCAGCAGTGTGAGAAGTAGACTTCTTGACATCACAAGTCAACTTTCCTTCATGGGAAAACAGATTGATGACCCTGAATTGAATGCTACTTTTCTCAAAAGCCTTGGTGATGTATGGAAGATTGAGACAAGATCTATTCTTGTCAATAACACCCACAAGACTTCCAGGTTTGATGACATCTTCAACAAGTTAAGGCTGTTGGAGAATGAATGGCAATTGGAGAGTGATAACAAATCTTCCAGCAGCAACATGGCCTTCTTTTCACAAAGTGAAGGCCAATTTGATTCCATGAACTTCTATGGACATTCAGCAACTGGATCTCAAGGTGTCAGCGCTGGATGTCAATCTGTCAGCGCTGGATCATATCCTGTCAACGCTTTGTACTCAAGCGCTGACACACACAATCATGGCGCTGATAGAATTAAACCTGCTGGTTTTGATCTTGATACTGTGTGTGCATTCATTGCTTCTTTGCCTAGTGATTCAAGGATTACTTATGAAGATCTTGAGCAGATAAGTGATGAACAATTGGAAGAGATGGACATCAAGTGGACTATGGCTCTTGTAAGTTTAAGAGCAAACAGGTTCAATAAAAGGTTCAAGAAGAAGATGACCTTTAATGCTAAGGATGTTGCTGGCTTTGACAAGTCCAAGGTGGAGTGCTACAACTGTCATAGGATGGGGCACTTTATGAGGGAATGTAGATCTCCAAGGAGATCTGATGCTGGGAAGCCTTCTAGCCAAATGATTAAGAACCCAGATCCCAAGGCCATGGTTGCTGTTCAACAAATTGATGGCGTTGGTGAATGGGATTGGAGCTGGATGGCTAAGAATGAGGAAGAGGACAGAGCTTTGGTTGCTGAAGTTAAAGAAGAGCATGCTGAATATGCTCTCATGGCACACTCCTCCTCTTCATCAGACAATGAGGTATATGATGATGCTTTCTGTTCTAAGGGTTGTCGTTTAAATACTGAAAAATTAAAACAAGAGATAGTTAAATTATTAGATGAGGCAAGTACTGAAAGATGCAAAGTATCTAACTATCAAATTGCTCTAACCCAAACAGAAAAGACAGTAGCTGAGTATAAGAAAATGGAGTTTGATTTAAAGGATCAAATAAACATCTTAAAACATGAGTTATTTCAGAGTAAAGATGTGCAAGATATAGTAAATAGGGTTAATCTTGATTTGATAGCTCAGTTAGAGGAAGCTAACAAAAATAAAGATAATGTGAGTCTTAAAATCCAGAGGTTTGATAAGGCCACACAATCCCTAGGAGAGTGTGTTAGCAAACAAAGAGACTCTAAGGATATGAGTGGGATTGGGATGAATAATTATACTGTTGTTCCACCACCAGCTGGGGATTTCTATGGTGTCCAATCAAAGGACTTATCTTGGACTGGCTTGCCAGAATGCCAAGAGGAGGAGTTTATTCCTCCACCTAGAGTGACTTCCCCAGTTGAGGAATATCAGCAAAAGCTGACTGACCTAGAAGAGTGGAAGAAAGCTAACCACACTTTGTTTGTTAAGGGAGGGTTGTTGTGTGAAAGTCCAAATGAGCCCACACCAATCACAAAACCAATTGATGATCCTAAACCTATTAAGATCACACACCCCACCACTGGCAAACCTGTTGACCTTGGCCTACAAGCTGTTAGAAAACCTAATGTTAAATATGCAGAGATGTATAGGAATACTAGGTCACCAAAAAGCCAAGTTAGTAACCATGGAACAGGCTTCTTTGCTTCTAGACCTAAGACTATGTCTAGAAAAGCTTGTTACACATGTGGTAGCTTTTCACATTTGGCCTACAAATGTGTCAACGCTTCCAATGTCAACGCTGACAGGAACCATTTCAGCGCTGACAAAAGTCAACATAGGTCAAACACTGTCAGACCCAATACCTTTGTGAACAAAAGTTCACAAGTTGTTAGACCAGCCCCATTCTTTTCTAGAGGGTCTAACACACAAGGCCTAAGACCTTTTCAAAAGTCAAATACTTGGTCAAATAGGCAATGGGTTCCTGTAGCAAACCCTAGGTTCAACGCTGATAAGAGCAATCGGGGCGCTGACAGGAGTAATTTCAGCGCTGACAGACACACTGCTAAACCTAGGTATTTGCAACCACAGGGAAATAGGTCTAAAGCTTCTACTAGCTTAACATGGAGACCAAAACAAGACCAAAACCCTAATTCTACTGGTATTTCTATGACATGCAACAGGTTTCATTATATTTCAAAGGCATTGTCAACACCAATTGGGGTTAACTGGGAATTTCATTCAAACAGGGATGAAAATGGGGTTGTTATGAGAACCAAGTCTGTTCTTGTTGAACAACCAAATGAATCCAAGTCTTCTAAGGCTTGGGTTCCCAAAGAAAACTAATGTGTTTTCTTTATGTGCAGGGCATTCAGAAGAAGATCAATGACTATGGATACTGGGATAGTGGATGCTCAAGGCACATGACTGGAAAGGAAGACTATCTGACCAATTTCTCTCCTATTCAAGATGGTGATAAGGTATACTTTGGGGGTGGCTACGGCACAATCACAGGAAAAGGAACCCTTGTCACCAACAATCTTAGGTTTGATAATGTCTTCTTGGTGAAAGATCTGGATTATAATCTGTTTAGTGTATCACAAGTGTGTGATAACAAAAATAAGGTTCTTTTCACAGATACTAAGTGCTTGGTGTTAAGCAAAGATTATAAGCTCCCTGAGGAGAAATACATAGATTTTAGAACACCAAGGCATAAAGACATATATAATGTGAATCTTAATGGAATTAAGGTAAATAATAAAATGTCATGTCTATATGCTAAAGCCTCAGTAGATGAAAGTAATCTTTGGCACAGGAGACTAGGGCACATAAACTTTAAGAATATTAATAGACTTGTGAGGCTTGGTTTAGTTGATGGTTTGCCTGAAAAGGCTTTCCACAATGACCACTCTTGTGTTGCATGCCTTAAGGGCAAGCAGCACAAGGTCTCATTCAGGTCTAAACAGGTGCACTCTAGTTCTAAACCCCTTCACTTATTGCATATGGACCTCTTTGGTCCAACTAATATAGAAAGTTTGAAGGGTAAATCATATTGTTTTGTCATTACTGATGATTACTCCAGGTTCACATGGACTTTCTTTTTAGCCAAGAAAAGTGAAACTGCCCTAAGTCTGATTAATTTCATTACCCAAATTGAAAAGAAAAATGGTAATGAGGTCAAAATTATTAGAAGTGACAATGGGGGTGAGTTTAGAAATCAGTTGTTAGATGATTTTTGTGCCAAGAAAGGGATTACTAGGCAGTTTAGCATAGCTAGAACCCCACAGCAAAACGGGGTTGCTGAAAGGAAGAATAGGACCCTTATTGAAGCAGCCAGAACCATGTTGGCTGATGCCCACTTTCCAATAGCCTTTTGGGCTGAAGCTGTTAACACAGCTTGTTATGTTCAGAATAGGGCATTGGTCAACAAGATACATAATAAGACACCTTATGAATTACTTTGGGGAAGGAAGCCCAATATTGGCTTTCTCAAGCCATTTGGTTGTCATGTAGTTGTTTTAGAAACTAGTGAGGCCCTAGGTAAATTTGATTCTAAAGGTGATGAAGGATACTTCATGGGTTATTCAGTGCAGAGTAAAGGATATAGGGTTTACATTAAAAAGGAAAAACGTATACTTGAAAAAGTACATGTTAGGTTTTTAGAAAGTAAACCTAGTGATCTTGAGAGTGGTCCAAATTGGTTGTTTGACTTAGAACCTTTATCTAGAGCTTTAAATTATATGCCTGTTACTGATCCAGACATTGTGAAGGTAACTTCAAGTGTTTTGGAAAAGAGAATTGGTAATGTTTCAGGTATACAGGTTGCTAAGGAGGATGGACCACCAGCAGTTGAATCATCTCCCACACAAGAATATGTTACACTTCCTATATGGACAGATGAGTATTATGCTGCTGCTACTGCTGCAAGGAAAGATAATGGTGGTGTTCAAATACCACCAAATACAAACATGCATGATTCTTCAGGCGCTGACAAAGGGAAATCAAGCGCTGACACGACCAATTCAGACGCTGATGGCTCCAACGCTGACAACACCAGTTCAAGCGTTGTTAGCCCAAACGCTGACAAACAAGGATCAGACTTTGGAGACACCTTTACACAGCTTTTCTCTTCCCATTTTGAACAGGGTGGACCTTCCAATATCCATGAAGAGATTCCTGTTGATCAAGAAGAAACTGAAGAAGATATTGGCAACATGGAGCGTGAAATTGAGGACACCAGACTTTTTGAAGGAGGAGTTCTCACTTCCACAGCAAAGGATCACCCCACATCTCAAATCATTGGTGATGTTATGGCTCCAGTTCAGACAAGAAGATCCCATCAAGGTCTTGGTGGATTTATTGCCAATATACACAAGAAGGTTGATACCCCTCTTGTACAAGCATGTTTGTTTGCCTGTTTTCTGTCACAGGAAGAACCCAAGAAAATTTTTGATGCTCTCAAAGAACCAAGTTGGGTGGAAGCAATGCAGGATGAGCTTCACCAATTTGCTATACAGGATGTTTGGGAGCTGGTTGATTGTCCTAGATATGTGAGACCAATTGGGACAAGATGGGTTCTAAGGAACAAGAAAGATGAAAGAGGCATTGTGGTCAGAAACAAGGCACGTTTGGTAGCTCAGGGTTATACACAAGAGGAAGGAATTGATTATGAAGAAGTTTTTGCACCAGTTGCAAGAATTGAAGCTATAAGAATTTTTCTAGCTTATGCCTCTTGTATGAATTTTACTGTTTACCAGATGGATGTGAAGAGTGCTTTCCTCTATGGGACAATTGTTGAGGAAGTATATGTCATGCAACCTCCTGGTTTTGAAGATCCTGAGAATCCAGACAAGGTTTATAGAGTGAAGAAAGCAATGTATGGACTTCATCAAGCCCCAAGAGCATGGTATGGTACATTGTCCACCTATTTGGTGGAAAATGGTTTCAAGAGGGGCACCATAGATCAGACACTGTTTACAAAGAAGAAAGGAAAACATGTGTTGCTTGTGCAGGTCTATGTTGATGACATCATTTTTGGCTCTACTGATCCAAAAATGAGTGAGGATTTTTCCAAGCTCATGACAGATAAATTCAAGATGAGTGCAATGGGTGAGATGAACTTCTTTCTAGGTTTACAATTCAGCAGAAAGAAGATGGTATCTTCATCTCCCAAGACAAGTATGTAGCTGAAATCTTGAAGAAATATGGTTTTTCTCCACATGAGAAGGAGGCTTCCACTCCTATGGATAGACAACACCCTTGGGGAAAAATTGGAGCTGGAAAGGACGTGGATGTTAGGCACTATAGATCAATGATTGGATCATTGATGTATCTTACAGCCTCAAGACCTGACATCATGTTTGCTGTATGTGCATGTGCACGCCATCAAGTGACTCCCAAAGAATGTCACCTTTTTGCTGTGAAGAGGATTTTTAGGTACCTAAGATGTTATCCAGATCTTGGATTATGGTACCCAAAAGATTCTCCATTGGACCTTATTGCATATTCAGACAGTGATTATGGTGGTGACAAGTTTGATAGGAAATCCACAACTGGTGGATGCCAATTTCTTGGGAGCAGATTAATATCTTGGCAATGCAAGAAACAAACAGTGGTGGCAAACTCTACAACTGAAGCAGAATATGTTGCAGCAGCTGCTTGTTGTGGACAAGTCTTATGGATTCAGAACCAGCTGTTGGATTATGGGTATAATTTTATGCATACCAAGATTTTTGTAGACAATAACAGTACTTTATGCATGATTAAAAATCCTGTACATCATTCTAAAACCAAACACATAGAAATTAGACATCATTTTATAAGAGATTGCTTTGAGAAAGGTTTAATACAACCAGATAGGGTAGACACAGAGGACAATGTGGCTGATTTATTAACTAAACCTTTTGATGCTGGAAGATTTCAATATTTGGTAACAAATATTGGAATGGTTAATCTCACTTAATATGTGTTTTGGAATCTTTTTGTACAAGTATGTACAGGATAATGCATTCTTATTGGTCTTTGTGATGATTTAGATTTTCCACATTATTTTTCTAACACTGACAAAGGTAAATGTAACGCTGTCAAGTGTTATTTTGCCGTTGTTAGAGATATTATTGTCTAACGCTGACAAGAGTTCCTTCAACGCTGATAAGTGTTGTCGGGACGCTGTCAGCAACAAATGTTAGTTTTGTGGTTTTCATCTAAATGTGCAGGTAATGGTAGCTTTAAGTCATTGGATACAGAGTTGCTTATGGATCTTTGAAGAGCTATTTGGACATGTTTTGTTTATGGATGATGGTTGGAATATTTATATTCCTATCTTGACATAAATTTTTAATGTTCATATATATATTTTGAGAACTCATGTATCATAGTTTAAGGGGAGGTTTAAGGAACCTTTAGGACTCTTGGGTATTCTTAGAATACTCTCATCACAATTCTAGATTGTGTCCACAGGTGAGTATGGGTTAGTTTTACTAAACCATGAGGCACTGTAGCATGCAAAGGTGACAATCTATGCATGCTGCCAAGACACTTTTGGCCTAGACTTGGTTGTGGTCTGATGGGAGACTTGGGAATACTTTGGATATGGGTTTACCTGGGAGTTACAAAGAATTTTATGAAATAACTTTGTTGGTAAGTATTTTGGTTAGCAAGGGACTCTAGAGGACATTTGTGTCTATCTTGCTTATGCAAGTGTGCATAAATGGACAGTGCTTGCCGCCCAGTAATTATTATCAACTTGTAAGATATTTCCCTTAGGATAAATTACTTTGTTAAGGTCTTTTTCTTTTTCAATATTTTTTTTATTTTAGACGCTGACAAGTTTTTCTCCAAACGCTGTTACGTCCAATCGTGACGCTGACAAGGCTTTAGGCAAACGCTGACAAGAAAATATAGCCGTTGGGCGCTGATGGGCTATTTTTGACCGTTGACACCTAGTGGGCCCTACCCAGTTGTTATTTTTGACTAATCTTTGGCCGTAATTTTGGGGAGAAGTTACTTTTAATTAATGCATGAGATAAGTTATATTTGATTCAAGATTTTCATGATTGCTCTTTGAATATAACCGCCTCATTTTTGACCAATCAAAATCATGTATCTCTCCTATAAATTTGGCTAATCTTTTTATTCTGGGTATTCATATTTTCTTGTCTAACACTTTTTCTCCTAGATTTTTCCCATATCACATAACCTAAACAGCTTTCAATCATGGCACCCAAATTCAACTCAAAGAATTTAACATTGGAGTTCAAGAGCCAACACAATATGGTAGCTTACTTGACTGCTGATGATGCTTTATTTCCTCAGTATTCACAGATAGTGGCATTTTTAAATGCATCTTCATTGAGGTATGCACTTTCTCATACACCATTAGTCCCTGTCGCACACATTAGACAGTTTTGGAACAATGTTAGTTCCACAACAACTAATGGAGTGACCACATTAACATCTACTGTTCATGGAAGAACATGGGTGGTCACTGAGGCTTTGGTTCGCCAAGCTTTGCGTCTTGATGACGCTGATGGTGTGACTACCCTTGCCATTGCAACAATAGAACAGGGTCTTAGGGAATTGGGTTATCCTATTCCTGCTGATGTCACTTTAAATAAATATCATAAGCAGGAATTTCCCTCTGACTGGAAATATTTGATACATGTCCTTTTACAATGCTTAAGTCCAAAATGTACTTCTTTTAATGAAATAAACAGGTCAATAGCAAGTGCTTTGGTTTGTATAACTCGTGGGCTTAAGTATAATTTTTCAAAAATGATTTTTGAAGGGATGTGTAAAAACAAGGGAAGTAAAATGACTTTGGCTTACCCTAGATTTTTGCAAATGGTCTTTGATTTACAAGAATATTGTTCTAGGGATCATGACACTTTTTATGAGATCCCTAAACAACAGAAAACCATTTTTGCTAAAATGAGCTCCACCAATGATTCCATACCTCTTACCCAACCAATGCTTGAAGTAATTCAGGCTGCACAACCACAACCACAACCACAACCGGACCCTGAACCCCAACTTGAGCCTATTCATGAACCATCACCTTCACCAGAAAACATGGACATTGACCAACCCAGCGCTGACACTCAAAATGTGGGCGCTGACACAGCCAATCCCAACACTGATACACTTCCTGAACAATCCCAAACACCCCTTAATCAACCCACACCCACACAATCTACTTCATCTTCCACCCCATTACAATCTAGGTTGACTAAACGCCAAAGGGTTACTGGAGTGTTCTCCTCTAGTGATCCTAGCCTTGTAGCAGAGAGAACCACCTCCACAAGTGTGGCTGGTGAAATGGGTGAGGCTGGGGCTATTGACACATGCTTAGATGCTGGTCAAGACAGTCCCAAAATCATTAAGACCTCATCCATGCCCCATGATCCTACTTTGGGAGGTCAAATCCCCATTCTAGCTGAGGGCAGATTGGAACCTATGACAATAATTGAATTGACGGCGGCTGTCATTAGCTTGCAAAAGCAAAATGTCAGTCTTGTACAAACTGTCAACAAACAGGGACGAGAACTCCAAGTTTTGAGGGAGAGAGTAACTGTTTTGGAGAATCCAAGTAGCAGGAGTCTAATGGAGGAATCTTCCAAAGGGGAGGATAAAGAGGATGAGGAGGATGAGTTGATTCACACAGCTAGTGAAAAGAGTTCAGAAAAGAGTTCACAATTTAGTGAATCTTTGTAGATTGCTGAAGCTCTCACCAACTTGAAGAAGCACCCAGTTGTTGATATATCCAAGATGACACCAAAGAACTTGGAAGGATCTTTTAAAAAAACATTGGGCGCTGATACAGGTTTGGACGCTGACACATCCAGCGCTGATAAAGGTAATCGTGGCGCTGATAGGAGCAACTTGGACGCTGACAAAGTTGCAGGTGGTGTTGATGTATTCCAGCCATCAACAATCATCAAAGATGTGTCCACACAGGTTTCTTCTTCTACTTTACCAATTATTGATCCAAAAGACAAAGGTAAAGGTATTTTGATTGAAGAAGATGTTCCAAAGAAAGATGCAGCACAAATAGCATTTGATGAACAGTTGGCTGCACAACTTGTGGAAAGAGATTTGAAGAGGAGTAGAAGATCACCATTTGTTGTTTCTGAGAGTGAGGAAGAAAGTGGTGATGATAAAGAAGGTGATAGCTCAGATTCAAGTATTCAAATTATTGAAGATCCAGAAAGGCTTGAATATGGGGATGAGCTAGCAAAGGAAAGGTTGAGTGAGTTGAAGAATCAGGTTGATTGGGACCTACCAGAAATCACCAGAATGTACCATGCTTGGGAAGACCAGGTGATGGACAACCCAGGTATGAGTTTATCAGATCAAATTTGGGGGTTGGAAGTTCTTCTTAGGGTACAAGAAGACATAAAGGTGATTATGAGGTTTAATGCACAAGAGGTCAAAACCTGGCTTAAAAGAGATAGAAGGCAGTTGTACTATAAGTTGCTTAGATGTCATCAGCCTAATTGGACATCAAAGAAGTTGCTGGACTTATCTTTTGAGGAGCTAGAGTATAGGGCACATCCTATTTGGAGGAAGGTGCAAGAACAGAATGTCTACCAGTTTCTTTCAGAAGAAAGAAAACAAGAGCTTGCAGAGGAGATGCAGATTCAAAAGGAAATAAGGATTGCTCAAAGACCAGTGAAGAAAGGAGATCCTTTCCAATTTCCTAAAGACATGGATGTGTATTTTCCAACTGAAGGTGTTATAAGGAAGCATCTCAAGCTTTCTCCCTTGGAAGCTTCAGATTTGGTAAATGTAGTACCTCTAGATGACAGAAATCCAATTATCAGTTTTGATGAAGATGAGTGTGGATTTTGGAAGGTTGGACGATTTGGAAAGGAGGTACATACTTTCACTTCAGTTATTTCTATATTTGCAAGCATAGACAGGGAAGACTTGGTGCATCTATGGAGGTTAATAGAGGCCAAGTATACAGCTGAAGCACCTACTTCAGCTAATGGAATAAGACTTTGGAACACATTTATGACTTTGTGTGGTCCAAAAGAAGCAGATCCTGCCATTTGGAAGGATCTTGAAGATGATCTCAGTAATCTTCATTGGAGGCTATATTCTACTTGTGGTGTATTTCATATGAGCTCTACAAAGTTTTCAGAGTATTTACTTGTGGATGCTGATTATTTCTTGTCCAAAGAAGTGTTGGAGAAGATGCTAGAGACACCCTTGGAGATAGATTATACTAGTGATGTGGCCAAGGACTTGATCAGATATGTTTATCACCAACATAAGAAGTTATTGAAAGATTCCTCCTAAGCCTTTAGTTTTTATTCAGAAACTTGATCATTGTAATGGATATCAAGTTTAGGGGAGGATTGTTGGGAATAAAATATGGGTCAGATCACCAAACGCTGATAAGAAGAAAGTCAACGCTGATAGATTGACTTTGGACGCTGATAGAAGTCAACGCTGACAGCCTTGAAGATTGACACTGATAGAATATCTTTTGTTTATTTGTTTCTTTATTTATGTATGGTAAAGATAAGCACAACATTGTATTTTCTATTATTATCTTTACCTAGAATAGTTGATTCATAGCTTATTGTACAAGACTTCTTGTTCTATAAAAGAAGGTCTTTTAGGTTAAAGTCATATATCAGTTTTCATAGTATTCGCAAGTTAAACCTTTCATTGTAATCAACACGATTATTCTAATACAAGTGAAAGTTTGTTTAACATCATTGTGTTTTAGATCAAGTGTTAATTCCGCATAACACTTTGTTACTTTATTCATAAGCAAAGGTTTCTCTACGTGTAGTACTTGATCTAATCTCGTATACACAAAGCTTAATCGATCTAAGTTTGGGATCAACAGTGTACGCATGCACCTGCAAAAGAACTAACAAGGCAAAAACAAAGCAAAAATATTTTTGGTTTTTATGTTTTTTTTAATTTTTAGGATTTTTGAATTTTTTTTTTTTTTTGTGTTTTTGAAATTTTTTATGAAAAAGTAACGTTCACGGAGAACGGATCCCAAAATCCAAGTTCTCACAAAAAACTGTTGATCTTAACGAGAAGAGCCGGCAGCGGCGCCATTTGATACATGGTTTTGCATTGGGTTCAATATTATATTCTCGGAATCTCCTCCAATTGATCACAGCTAAAAGTGGAATGATTTGTTTTTGGTGACAAATAGGGGATTTGGTTTTCTATTCTACTAAAAAGGTAAATGCATGAAGTAAATAAAGATTTAAACCAAAACAATTACTTAAATAAAACTTAGATTTAAATTAAACAGTTAAATGACAAAATAGTAAAACAAACTTACTGAAAATATGGTGCTATCCGGAATAATGACCATGCGGAATATTTAAGGCTATGCGGAATAATGAAGTCTATGCGGAATAAAACACTAATCGGAATACTAGTCTATTCGGAATAAGAATCCCTATGCAGAATAAATGCCTACTCGGAATAATGAGATCATGCGGAATAACAAGCCTTATGCGGAATAAATACCTACTCGGAATAATGACACCATGCGGAATAAATATCACCATGCGGAAAAATCAAGTCTATGCGGAATGATTGACACTTACTCGGAATAATGAACCTATGCGGAATATTGAAGATATTCCGAATAGAAGAGAAAGGAAGAAGACTATCCGGAATATATAATATTCCGAATAAGGAAAAAGAGAAAAGGCTATTCGGAATATAGCTGAAGAACAGTAAACAGAAACTTAAACAGGGAACACGAATTTAAACCAAATTTAGCCAAATAAACAAAAAGGTTTAACCAAATTAACCAATAATCATCTATTAACCATAAGGATCAAATCCCAATCATAAAAACACAAAATCAACAACTTTTTAAGATCAAAACTCAACTAAATAAGAACTTAAGAACTTTGAATAAAAAGATGATGATGAACAAGAGGAATGAAAAGATTAAATGAAAACTTGTATTGATGATTAAGATTCAATAAACAAAATGGAAGGATTAAGCTTACAAGATTAAAGAAGAAATCAAAGAAGATGAAAACCACTCCTGAAGGGAGATGGTTCTTCCTACGAACTAGGAAAAGTGTAACAGAAAGAAAAACTAAAAACTAAGCAAAGTGTCAATAAAAGTGTACCTGTCTTTATTTCACTTCTTTTCTCGTTATCATCATTTTTTAAATTCATCGCTTATTTGGCTGATATTTTGGCCAAAAGATGTGTATTGGGGTTACTTCTTATAGGTTTTTCTTTTAAGATATGGGTCCAAACCTGATTCAATCAATTGCATCCTTTAAATTAACTGAAGAATTTCAATGGTTAACTGAAGAAGCTTTTAGCTCTAGCATTTAACAGTTTATAATGACTAATACAAGTAAACTAAACCTCATATGTAAAATATTAGACAGAAAGTGTGTTGAGCAGGACATAAATAGTGCCAATGTCTATAGAACTTCTAAAGAATTTCAAGAAACTGATACGGGTCGTAAGTCATATGCACGTAGTTTTTATCTTAGATAATGTCATATATAAGCTAGCCTATTAAGTAAGCAATGTAGTGACTTTGTAATGACCCAAAGCAGCCGCCAGAGCCTTACCATGGTGGGTCCTCGTACCCGCCTCAGCAGGGTAAACAACCACCACCTACTGGCGGGGCCCCATACCCGCCTCAGCAAGGTCAACAATCCCCACCTGCTAGTGGCTAAGAGTATGGTCAACCTACTTATCCTGGCTGGCAGGGATCATACTACAATGCACAAGGTCAGAAACCTAAACCTGGTCCGTACCCACGACCACACCCTTTTTATATATATTGTTTTATTTATTGCAAATATGAGATCAACCATTAAACATCATTAACCTTCTAAAATGCTGCAAGCTAAGATTACTGACAAGTGATCAGTCAACCTATTCATTTGCGCGCAAAATTTTCAGCAAGTAGTATCGATATGGAGCACTAGTTCAATGTGAAGGGTGGGCCTAGTAGTAGATATTATTTCTACATTAAAAAATCTTAATTTTGATATAGATTTTTTGGGCTTGCTAAATTAATGTTGCCCATGTGTCGTCTATTTGGCAGGTGATGCACTACAGTCTACAAGAGTTGTACTAAAAGCCATCCTGATGCGGTTAATATCATGTACAGATCTCTTAGATGTATTAACTCGAAACATCTCAACAGGAATCAATGTTTAACATTGAGATGTGAATGAAAAAACTTTGTAATCATCCTTATCTCATGCTAAGCTCCATTTGCTTCTTTTTGTGTTATTTTCAACGACATGATTGTGTGGGCTAGGGATTAATTTAGCAACTGTGAATGCAGTCATTATGTATGATTTAATTTCAACCAACATGTTGAGATTATAGCAATGAATCATGTAGACATAATTGATCAGTCAATATGGCTTTTTGTTTACACGCTTGTATAGTGTTGAAGAAAGGATCTTACAGCTGGCAAAGAAGCGAAACTTCCGAAACATATATTCGGCTAATTGTAATCTAGTAAAATAGGTGTTTTCGCTTTACTAGCTTCTAACATCGGTAACTTTCCACTATATTCATACTTAGTCACAAATACCATGTTATATTTAACATCTTGAGGAGTCAAAGGTAAGTGGTTTTCATTTGTTTTGTCTAGTCAGGAGTTAAAATATCGAGTTAACAAAAGCCTATCAATGCGGGGATAACTCAGTTGGGAAAGCCAGACTGAAGATTTGAAGTCACGTATACGACCCACGTTCACCGCACAAGTTTTTTTACGAACATTTTTTTAACCCAGAGGTCTTTAATTCGAATCTCATATCTTGAAGTCAGGATATTTTCTAGCGAAATAATTTAACAAATGTTGAGATGGCCGACTTGGTCTAAGCCGCCTAAGGTTCTGGTCCGAAAGGGTGTGGGTTCAAATCCCACTCTCAACAAACTCTTTTCTCAACCTGGTCAGCCTCTTGACCTTACTATTTTCTAACTATTAAGTAAGCAATCCCTAACGCTTAGCTATTCACACACCTAGAAGAGTGAAACTAGGTATTTTTAGTCCAATTAATTTTCGTTCCACGGATCGACTCGAATTTGACCTCCAATTAACGTTAGACTATATTTGTTTTTGGTGACAAGTATTTTTGTTGTCTTTTTAAACTAATTATATTTAAAATTAAAAACTAGTTTAATTAAATCTATTTTAAAACTAATTGAAAATATAAACCTATGTAAAAATTAAACTAATTAAAACTATTTTAAATGAAAGCTATTTTAAACCAATTCAAAAATCTAATTTAAACAAATAAAAAAAAACTATATTAAAGTAAAAACTTTTAAAAGAAAATATATTTTAAAATAAAACTTAATTAAAAACTATTTTAAAGACTTCTAAATAAAAACTATTTTTAAAATAAACAAAATAAAATGAAAACAAATTTAAAGTTATAAAAGTAAATAAAAACATTTTTTTTATTTTTTTCTTTTTTTTATTTTATTTTTTTATATATTTTTTTTTTGAAAACTGAATAAAAAAAAGAAAATTAAAATAGACTTTTTAAATAAAATTTAAATAAACTTAAACTAATTTAATTAAAATCTGCCACAATAAAAAGAAACTATATTAATTAAACAATGAGAAGGTAAACTCAAAAAGATGCCTAGTAGAGATGGTTAAGGCGTTTGGCCCCTGGACAGGAGGTCCAGGGTTCGAATCTGGGAAGAGACAAACTATGCTTAATATTTTTTATTTTATTTTTTTATTTGACTTTTTATTATTTTGGACAGATTATGGATTAAAACCAACAGCAGAAAATTTTTGCTAAAGTTCTAAAAAAAGTATAAATGAAATACCCAAATGAGCAAATAAGCTACCAAACTAAATAAGCTATAACCAACAAAACACAATAAGCAAACAAGTAAGCCAAACTGATAAAAGCTATATTAAATAAGAAGAGATAACATAAGCAAGTAAATAAGCTATAAATCAAAAATAAATCTAGGAAATAAGCATTAAAACTGATAAGCTATAAAACTACCAAATAAGCTATAACACGAGATAAGCAGGTTAACAAACTATTAATAGGCCAACAAACAAAAAGTAAATAAATCTGATAGAAACCAATCTCAATATAAGCTAAAGAAAAGCATATCCGTTAAACTATAATTTAAGCAGATAAAACAATTTAAGCAAATAACAATTAACTAAATTAATCAAGGAAATTAAAAAGAAAATAGAACCCGGTGTCGATTCCGTTGAGATGAAGGTGGGCGTTGAAACCCCTTTGTCACCGATTCAAACACTCCTCCTTAACCGTCAAACATCATCACCTCGAACCGAAAGTACCAACCGAACCAAACGACAATAATCTTCACGAACAAACAACAACTTGCGAACAATAGCCTTCTTTAATCTTTCCAGTGGGAAAAGATTGATTCACTTTCTTTATCTTTTTTTTTATATATAATAATAAATAACGACGAACAGTAACAAAATGTAAATGGATTAAAGCAGATTAAAAATTTCTTCGATAGAACATTAAATTGAGGCACCAAAATAAACTGAAATAATCTTTTATTAATAATAAGAGAAATTACAGTGCTGGAAAATTAAAAGAATACAAGATTTAATCTAAAACTAATCTAATTTTTCTGAAAATAAAAATAAAGAAAAGCTACTAATGAATTACAAGAAATGGGTTTTTATAGAGAAAACCCTAAACTTGGAGCCCAAGTTCTTGAATCCTAGCCATCCATTCTACATTCTTCTTTCTCTCTCTAATCTTCACTTGATCAAACGGTTTAGATTAACCAAGAGCCAAGGATTGCCAACATGGCTTGATATGATTGGAGGGTTGGTATTGGTGAGGTGTTACCACCAATTAAAAAGGGAGATGATGCCACGGTGGATTGAGGATGAGGACCATCGCTTGTGCTTGATGCGAATTTCTTGGGGGTTTTATTTCTCTTTGGTGTGAATTAACTTTTTAGGGTAAAACCCCCAAATATTACTTGTGATTTTTTATGATGGTAAGATTAGGGTTTGATGGTTAAAAAACTATGGTGTCTGCGAATTGTGGGAGAGAGGAAGTAGACAAAAGTGAGGGATTGCATTGTTTATAACGTAAAAAAATGGGTGTGGGTAATTTATTTTCGTTTAATAATGAGTGGGGGGTTGGGTAATGTTACACGTGTGTGTCGTGTGGGAAATTTGGTGTTGACCGAATATGTGTGAGTTTTATCCTCACGTTGACCAAGCAACGAATTTATTCTTTCACCAGCAAACCAAATCTCCACTTGTTGTTTTGAGTAATGGGCTTGTGGCCTAAATTAAACATTCCATTCCATTTCTTGCTAAACCTTTTTATTCAAATGGGCTTTAGGCCATTAACTAACTCATAAAACCGTTTAGTATAGATTAACCATCCCTTAAATGGGCTTGTGGGCCCATTAAGCAAAAGTGGGACCCACAAGACCCAAAATCCTCGTAAATAATTGAATTCACTAAAACAGCTCGATTTCGGCTTTCTCGATCTTTTACTTTAAGCTCGTGTCGGTTTAGTCGGTTTTCGTGATCTTGGCACACTTTTGACTTTGTCTTCGGCTCTTATTGGAATTTTCTTCAACATTTGATCGTGAAATCCCATGTTTTCTCTTCTTTTGATCATTTGTACCTATTTAAACACAAAAACACAAAACCATGCGTAATTCCGACTTTATTGATATAAAACACATGATTCGGTCTAGTTTTTCCATGATTTTAGTGGCAAAAGGATAAGTGTTTTCACACTTATTAAATCCCCTACACTTGACCATTGCAATGACCCCATGCAATGCATTACTTTAAGGCATAAAATTTACATTTTTCTCATAATTAACCCATCTCGGCCTTTATTAAGGTATACTAATACTATGATGAAAAGATAAAAGCTTTAAAGGAAACAAAAGTTATAACAATTTATTAACTTGAAAATTATTAGATGGAAGAGACTCGTAAAGAAATCTAAGACTTAGATTAGGGCTTTGGTGTCATGAATATTAATCACCCTCAAGTTTTACGTTCCCCATACCAAGCTTAAAAACGAGATCATTGTTTATCATAAGTTAGCACGACTAACACTTACTCATGTGGTTTAGTTAATCACTTAGACCCCCTTATTCCTATGGTGTATCTCTTGTATTTTATTTTTGTCTTGAATGATCACGAGGATGCATTTTTGACTTATTTTGATAATTTATTAAGGCCGAAAACAAAGTGGGACGATTTAATCAATAGTTAGCTAAAGGACAAAATCTTTTAAAACTGCTTCTCGAAACCTCAAAAAGTTCATATCTTGGCATAACTCGTTTCACGATTTGAGACCTTTCTCGGACCGATATTTGGCTTGTACTTCAAACTTTAAATCTTGAGAGACGATCTTGAAATTATGGTCTTCTCTTCATTTTGGTATACATCTTCATAAGGAGTGAAAGATGCTTCAAACGTTGACCACGACTTCTTCATTTATCCTCTTCTTTATTTAGGATTTTGATATACAACGATCCGCCTCCTTTTCGGACTTGGATCTATTTATCCTTATACCTTGTTAGGGTCTTTTTGGATAGACTTCTCCATGATCTTTAGGGGAGTAATTGCTTCTCGTCGTGTGTCTTGATCCTTCATATTGATTTGGATTAATGATCTTCACATCATCTTAGGATCTTTAGCAAAAAGTGAATCCTCATGCCTTGTTAGGGCCTTTTTGGACTCGGGTATCCTCATGCCTTGTTAGGGCCTTTTTGGATAAGCCAATATTCGCGTCCCGCTTCAATTAGTTATGCCTTGGCTATGAACTCTAATTAATTCCGAGCAACTTTTAAACGATCTTGTGCTAGAAGCTAAGTAACCTTTTAAATCATACAACCTTATTTATTGCAAATATATTTATTAACAAGCGATGGGAGAAAAAGCTCATAACTAACTCACATAAGTTAATGAAAGAATACCGAACTTATAATTAACTCTATCATCTCTCGTTCTCCATAATTTAAAATCTCAAGGAATGAGACTCGTGGATGCTTAGCCTAATAAACCAATTAAGGTCCATATGGTTAAGGATACTAGCTAGAGTAAACTTATATAAGTAAACTCGGGTTGAGTCAAAATATTCACGACGGGCCTAATATATCAAAGACATCTAAACTTGTTAAAACCATTTTATTTATTTATTTTGACTTTATTCTTGAAATAGAAAATATAAGATGCGATGATAAAAGGAAAGAAAATAAATAAAAATACTACAAGGCCAAAATAGATAAAAAATTTGAAAAACGTTGAAAATTTTAAAAATTTTCCGGTTAAATGGGGTCAAATTCATGGAAAAGGCCACTAAAATTTCGATAGAAATCCCCCTACACTTAATATAAACATTGTCCTCAATGTTTAAGCATGTGGGAGAATAAACTCCCCTACACTTAGGACACTGAGTACGTTGTTTAAATCGAGCTAAGGAAAGGACAACTAAAGTGATTACATTTATTCGTTTTATTTATATACAAGATTGAATCACAATAGCAAAAACTTATCGGAGGAACCGGGTACACGGGTAACACGGGAACACGGGTCGCGTCAAAAGTACCAAAAGTGGATCATTTAAGCACATGTCCCTGCACAATCACAAAACAAACAACCTACTTGGCTCCCCCCTACACTTATTGGTGAAAATGGGTGAAAAAGGGTAAAAATCTAACCTAGTTATACGATGCTTGATTTTTTCATCACGAGTCTCTAGCTCGACTCAAATTCCCGAATGTCATCATTCAAATGGGAAAATCATGGAACAACCGAGATTTCCAAGGGAGGAAAATCTCTCCATGATAAAGGTGAAACAAAGTCATACAAGGCATACCCCATGAAAAATCCACCCGGGTCAAACACATAATTTCCATCACAAAAGGAAATAAACCCCGAGGTGGTACGCAAGTCAAAGTAAAGTGGGGTATCCTTAGGCAAAAGTCTCTTATAAGGAAGGGTGTTATGGAGATATGGCAATGAAAGCATGAAAGTATTTATTCCGGGATCAAACACCGATTCCTTAACGGGAAAATATCAAGAGGTAGTGACATTTAAGCTCAAAATATCATCAAAATCCATAGTGGGAAAGTCATCCTCTTCCAAACTTGATGTGAAAACATAAGTATCGTCGGAGTCATAGGAAAACTCTTCCTCATGAGGAAAATAGGTATTTAGAAAGATATCTAAATACTCCTCAAATGGAATAACCTCTAAAGTAGGTAAGATCTCTAAGAGTGGAGGATCCTCCTCAATAGTCATGACCTCTAAAATTGGAGTATAGAAGTCAAAGGGTGTCTCCATGGAAGAATCACTCATAGAGATATGAGGTGCATTAAGATCATGGGGTGGGTCATCAAAGTTAATGAGATCACTTAAGGAAGTGTCATCATCATAAGTATCAAAGATTGGGGTATCATAAATGGGTGGTTCAAAAGTGGGTGGGTTAAAAGACGAGTCGTCTAAGCCGAAAATAGTGTGATCACTTGAAGAAGTGTCATCACTATAGGTATCGTAAATAGGAGTTTCAAAAATTTGAGGCTCTAAGGGAAGGGATGAGTTTATCACAAAATTATTTTTTGTAGACTTTTCACTTCCAAAAGGATTAATAAAAATCTCGTCATCATTATAATTAAGAACATCAATCATATTGACCGACTCTTTTCCATTTGATTTTGTTGTGATTTTTCCCATTTTAAAAACTTGTTGTTCATCCCGAACCCTAAGAATTAACTCCCCTTCGGCTACGTCAACTAAGGCTCTTCCGGACCTTAAGAATGGTCTACCAAGTATTAACGGAATACGAGGATCCATCTCATAGTCGACGATGACAAAGTCCACGGGAAAAGTGAATGTACCGACTCGAACAAAAACATCTTCGGCAATACCAACGGGGTATGCGAGAGTTCGATTAGCTAACTCTAAAGTCATACGAGTCGGTACAAGGTCGGGTAATGACAATTGTTTCCAAACCGAAAGTGGCATAAGATTGATGCTAGCGCCGAGATCCGCTAAAGCCATACAATCATCGATTTGAGGAAACGAACAAGGTAACACGAATCGTCCGGGATCTCCTAGCTTTTCGGGAAGCTCTTTGAGAAGAACCGCGGAACAATTCTCATTTAAACGGGTGTTAACGAGCTCAACCATTTTTTCCTTTTTATTGAGCAAATCTTTAAACATTTTGACAAATTTTGGCATTTGAGCAAGTGCTTCAATAAGGCTTACGTTAACATTCACATTGGAAATCATTTTCAAAAAATTAGAGACATGAATGTCATCTTTGGTGAGCACTTTAGTCTTGCCTAACCTAGATGGATAAGGAATATTAGGCTTAGGTTGAGAAGGAGAAGGACTCGCTTCTTGAACAACCGTAGGGATAGGCTCTTTCGGCAATGGAGGACTAGAACTAGGAGTGGTAGTGGGGGGAATCACCCGATGGGGAGTAGGATTACTCATTATGACCTCCGGTCCTTGTCTCTCCTTTTCGGGCGAAGAGATGGAAGGTCCCACTAAAGTGGCTCCACTTCGAGTATTGATAGCACTCACATTAGCACGAGGGTTAATCTCGGTATTGGATGGTATGGCACCTTGGGGTCGAAGGGTTTGCAACATAGTCAAAAATATCTTATCGTTGGACTCTTGCATTTGTCTACTAGATGCTTGCATAGCTTGTATGATTTTCTCATGTTCGGTCAATTTTTGTAGAACCAAGTCCATTTGAGGATTTTGCATGTTCATTTGATTAAACCCTTGATTAGGAAAACCTTGATTTTGAGATTGAAAACCGTTGTTATTGTAAAAACCTTGATTATTTTGAAACCCTTGGTTTTGACCATTAAAATTCCCTTGATTAGCATTCCCTTGAAAATTACCCATTTGAGGACCTTGGTTCCTATATTGGTATTGGGTATTTTGGGCGGGTGGGGGTGGTCTTTGTGGTGCTACAAAACCCGGGGGAGCCAAATAATTAGTACTATTGTAAGATAAATGGTTAACATCAACATTAGGTTTAAATGGAACCCTTTCATTAGTATTAAAAGCACAAACTTGTTGTTGTTGATTATAAACCTTGTCACAATTGAAATATGAATGTGGTCCACCACAAGTCTCACACGTTTCACTATTATCTTTCACGGCATGCACATGAGTGGTGAGGGCGTCGGTTCTTAAAGCGAGTTTTTCAACAAGTGAAGTAAGTTTATTAATTTGATCATTCACCTCATTATTACTCGTACTAGCACTTGCCATATTAGCCCTAACACTTTTGGTTTGCACTTTTGTCTTGTTCTCAATAATGGCCCAAGCCTCGTTCATGGTTTTCATAAGAATATTTCCCCCCGCGGCACTATTAAGTGAGTCTTGGTCATTTAGAGTTAAACCATTGTAAAACGTATTTATTTGATGCACTTTGGTGAAACCGTGTTGTGGACATTTTCTCAAAAGCTCTTTAAATCGATCCCAAGACTCACTAAAAGTTTCCCCATATTTTGGCTCAAAATTGATTATTTCATTTCTTAAAGCGGTGGTCCGTGATGGTGGGAAAAAGTAATTAATGAACTTGGTCTCTAAGTCGATCCATGCGGTAATACTTTGGGGTGGTTCCTTATCAAGCCAAATCCGGGCTTGTCCCTCGAGGGAAAAAGGAAAAAGTTGTAGGCGAACGGCCTCTTGTGGCACCCCATTGTATTTGACGGTATTTGCTAATTGGATGAATCGTTTGATATGAGCGTGTGGGTCATCATTAGTACGACCTAAAAATGGTGTAGCGGAAACCATTCGAATAAAATCCGGTTTAAGTTCAAAATGATTAGCTCCAATGGTCGGCACCACAATCGCGTCATCGTTTCCTTCAACGTGAGATTGAAGAATCTCAATCATTGGTCGATTATCCGTTGCCATCGTTATGTTGAAAGCTCGATTCTCGGGATCGGCTTGAATGACGGTCTTTTTGTTTTTCTTCTTCTTCTTTTTGGAAGAATTAGAAGTATTGGTACACCACTTGGTATGTATGTACGCGCGCGAGTGCGCATACAATTAAAACTTTGGAATGAGGTAGGTGACCTCGGTCGACTTTGAGAGGAAAAGGATTTTCCCTCTCGAGGAGCAATATGAAAAATCTACAAAAATATATACTTAATTACTACTTGAGTTGGCAAACCAATAATCGGTCGTCCCTCTCAATATACGCACAAGAAAGCGGGGAAACGAGGTGGCACAAAGCACTTAAAAACCTTTTTCCTTAGACGCCCTCTTATAGCGCGTCGCCTTATACCCACCTTATAGTTTGTATATATCGAGTTCAAACGTCTTACTAGTATTTATCTATTTTGCCTTTTTATTTCGTTTAGGATTCGACTACAATAGTTAGGTGATGAAATCCCAACTAAGGCTTATTTGAAAAGTAGGAAATTATTGTGCTACGTAATATATTATAGTAAAAGAAAAATATTTCTGTATTTTTTTAGAAAAATATATATTCACAAGAAAAATCGAAAGAAATCGAACTAAAAATTTAACACTAATACGTAATATTTTTGGTGTAATACTTTTAGGAAAAAGTATTACTTTTGATTTTTTTAATTTTAATTTTTTTGTGCAATTCTTAGGAAAGAAATTGCTTTTGTGATTTTTTTAATTTTTTTTGTATTTTTAAGTTTTTTTGATTTTTTTTGATTTTTTTTGTTTTTGATTTTGTGCAAGAAAATTAACGTTCAAAATGAACGGATCCCAAAATCCAAACGTCTTTACGAAAAATCGTCAATCGTACGAGCGAAGCGGCAGCGGCGCCAATTTGAAACTAGGTATTTTTAGTCCAATTAATTTTCGTTCCACGGATCGACTCGAATTTGACCTCCAATTAACGTTAGACTATATTTGTTTTTGGTGACTAGTATTTTTGTTGTCTTTTTAAACTAATTATATTTAAAATCAAAAACTAGTTTAATTAAATCTATTTTAAAACTAATTGAAAATATAAACCTATGTAAAAATTAAACTAATTAAAACTATTTTAAATGAAAGCTATTTTAAACCAATTCAAAAATCTAATTTAAACAAATAAAAAAAAGTATATTAAAGTAAAAACTTTTAAAAGAAAATATATTTTAAAATAAAACTTAATTAAAAACTATTTTAAAGACTTCTAAATAAAAACTATTTTTAAAATAAACAAAATAAAATGAAAACAAATTTAAAGTTATAAAAGTAAATAAAAATATTTTTTTATTATTATTTTTTTTTAATTTTTTTTTATATATTTTTTTTTTGAAAACTGAATAATAAAAAGAAAATTAAAATAGACTTTTTAAATAAAATTTAAATAAACTTAAACTAATTTAACTTAAACTAATTTAATTAAAATCTGCCACAATAAAAAGAAACTATATTAATTAAACAATGAGAAGGTAAACTCAAAAAGATGCCTAGTAGAGATGGTTAAGGCGTTTGGCCCCTGGACAGGAGGTCCAGGGTTCGAATCTGGGAAGAGATAAACTATGCTTAATATTATTTTTATTTTATTTTTTATTTGACTTTTTATTATTTTGGACAGATTATGGATTAAAACCAACAGCAGAAAATTTTTGCTAAAGTTCTAAAAAAAGTATAAATGAAATACCCAAATGAGCAAATAAGCTACCAAACTAAATAAGCTATAACCAACAAAACACAATAAGCAAACAAGTAAGCCAAACTGATAAAAGCTATATTAAATAAGAAGAGATAACATAAGCAAGTAAATAAGCTATAAATCAAAAATAAATCTAGGAAATAAGCATAAAAACTGATAAGCTATAAAACTACCAAATAAGCTATAACACGAGATAAGCAGGTTAACAAACTATTAATAGGCCAACAAACAAAAAGTAAATAAATCTGATAGAAACCAATCTCAATATAAGCTAAAGAAAAGCAGATCCATTAAACTATAATATAAGCAGATAAAACAATTTAAGCAAATAACAATTAACTAAATTAATCAAAGAAATTAAAAAGAAAATAGAACCTGGTGTCGATTCCGTTGAGATGAAGGTGGGCGCTGAACCCCCTTTGTCACCGATTCAAACACTCCTCCTTAACCGTCAAACATCATCACCTCGAACCGAAAGTACCAACCGAACCAAACGACAATAATCTTCACGAACAAACAACAACTTGCGAACAATAGCCTTCTTTAATCTTTCCAGTGGGAAAAGATTGATTCACTTTCTTTATCTTTTTTTTTATATAATAATAAATAACGACGAACAGTAACAAAATGTAAATGGATTAAAGCGGATTAAAAATTTCTTCGACAGAACATTAAATTGAGGCACCAAAATAAACTGAAAATATCTTTTATTAATAATAAGAGAAATTACAGTGCTGGAAAATTAAAAGAATACAAGATTTAATCTAAAACTAATCTAATTTTTCTGAAAATAAAAATAAAGAAAAGCTACTAATGAATTACAAGAAATGGGTTTTTATAGAGAAAACCCTAAACTTGGAGCCCAAGTTCTTGAATCCTAGCCATCCATTCTTCATTCTTCTTTCTCTCTCTAATCTTCACTTGGTCAAACGGTTTAGATTAACCAAGAGCCAAGGATTGCCAACATGGCTTGCTATGATTGGAGGGTTGGTATTGGTGAGGTGTTACCACCAATCAAAAAGGGAGATGATGCCACGGTGGATTGAGGATGAGGACCACCGCTTGTGCTTGATGCGAATTTCTTGGGGGTTTTATTTCTCTTTGGTGTGAATTAACTTTTTAGGGTAAAACCCCCAAATATTACTTGTGATTTTTTATGATGGTAAGATTAGGGTTTGATGGTAAAAAAAACTATGGTGTCTGCGAATTGTGGGAGAGAGGAAGTAGACAAAAGTGAGGGATTGCATTGTTTATAACGTAAAAAAATGGGTGTGGGTAATTTATTTTCGTTTAATAATGAGTGGGGGGTTGGGTAATGTAACACGTGTGTGTCGTGTGGGAAATTTGGTGTTGACCGAATATGTGTGAGTTTTATCCTCACGTTGACCAAGCAACGAATTTTATTCTTTCACCAGCAAACCAAATCTCCACTTGTTGTTTTGAGTATTGGGCTTGTGGCCCAAATTAAACATTCCATTCCATTTCTTGCTAAACCTTTTTATTCAAATGGGCTTTAGGCCATTAAATAACTCATTAAACCGTTTAGTATAGATTAACCATCCCTTAAATGGGCTTGTGGGCCCATTAAGCAAAAGTGGGACCCACAAGACCCAAAATCTTCGTAAATGATTGAATTCACTAAAACGAGCTCGATTTCGGCTTTCTCGATCTTTTACTTTAAGCTCGTGTCGGTTTAGCCGGTTTTCGTGATCTTGGCACACTTTTGACTTTGTCTTCGTCTCTTATTGGACTTTTCTTCAACATTTGATCGTGAAATCCCGTGTTTTCTCTTCTTTTGATCATTTGTACCTATTTAAACACAAAAACACAAAACCACGCGTAATTCCGACTTTATTGATATAAAACACATGATTCGGTCTAGTTTTTCCATGATTTTAGTGGCAAAAGGATAAGTGTTTTCACACTTATTAAAGAGTAACAACAAGATATCGTGGACTAGATTTGTGATAACATTTATAGTCAAAATAAAACTCATTAATAGTCAAAATAGAAGCATTAATCTCGGTTAAAAAAAACCTACCACCTTGACTGCATTCCAAGTTATGCTATTTCCTAATAACTGGCCGATAAGACGATTGATGAACGCTATAGACTAGTTGAAAGGCAAACCTGAAATTTATCAAGAGTTAAACAGTAATTAGTTGAAATCTTCAAGCAGTAAATCTTCAAGCAGTAAATCTTCAAAAGTAATGAATACACAGTGAAACTAGTAATGACTTTTCTAAGTTATCAGTAGTTAGTAAGCTATCATTTATAACAAACAACTCGGTCACACATACATACGGTTGAATACACTACGAAACTAGTGAGACAATTCGTCAAACACTTGGTATGCTACTTGATAAACTTTAATTAAAATAAAATCTCAATTAAAATCGCATCATAAACAAGATCAGTTTAACGATTTATATAAGCTGATGAATAAGCTGATAAGCATGGACTAACAAGCGCATCATAAACAATCTGATAAGCATAAATAAGCTTATTGTTCAACGATTTGCATAAGCTTATGAAATGAATAAGTTATGATGAACGATTGATGAAACGATTTGCATAAGCTGATAAGCATAAATAAGCTTACTGTTCATCATAAATAAGTTGACCTGAGATGAGAGAGCGATTGTTCAACGATTTGCATAAGCTGATGAAATGAATAAGATGATTTGTGTTAATGGATATATCGGAGAACTTTTAGTGGAAAAGAAAAGAAAAGGTCAACCGGTCGGACTTTTATTCAACTAATTGGGCCGGTCTCTATTTCAACTAAACGGGCTCATTTTTTACCCATCTTAAATCCAATTCCTAAATTATTTTTTGTAACGTAATAAAAATGTGATATTTTAATTTATTGTCCAAGTTATAAAGTAAAAAATGCGTGGTTTACTATTTATTTTTTTTCACTTTTACATATCAACGAGAAAATATTTAACTCGTTTTGATAAAAAAAGAAATTTTGAGCATTTTATGAAATTCGCAAAAATAATGACCAAAATTTTCGTCACTGGTGGTTTAATGACCAAATTTTCGTCACTACTTGTGAATAAAAATACAAAAAAGTAATTTAATGACTATATAGTGACCACTTATAGGTTTCGTCACTGACTTTTTAGCAGTGACGGGAAATAGTGACAATAAAATTATATCGTCACTGTTTAATGACGAAATAAAAAAGTGGTTACTCAATTTTGGTCACTAAAACCCTTTTTTCTTGTAGTGGTAGTTAACACTTAACAGCAATAACAAACTGAAAGGGCCTCAAAGAGAACTTACAGGTCACCACAAACCGTATAGTCATTGTTTTGGGTGGCAATCCTCACTCATTAAACTAAAGCATAAGCAATACACTATTTTCAGTAACCAACATCATGGGACACGAACAACTTATCCTTTCAGGATTTGGATCTAAAATTCAATGATTTAAAGATTTCGTTCCTATTGGAAAAGATGTCGGGCACGAAAAGTCAGCGTATCAATCTGCATAAAGTAACAGAGTAAAACATACATGAAACTAATAATAATACATATTACTATGTGACATGTATAAACAGGAAAATACATCTGCAACAAACTGAACTTCGAACAAAGAAAGTCTTGTGCAAAACACTATTTGATGACAACCCGGCACACAGGAGACTCAAATAACTTGTGCAAAACACTATTTGATGACAACCCGGGAGTAAAACCTGCAGAATCACGTAGACTAAACCTTCTTATTACTTTAATATTTGAAGAATCTATAGTATATCCATGGTTTAGTGACCTATTTATCAACCAAAAGCAACTGCAGCCAAACATTTATATACATACAAAATAATAAATAAATTCCTACATGCACAATTATAACAATTTTAGGCGATTCACACTTGCTTTTGAGTACCATATTGAAAATCTCAAAATCACAATATAAAATATCAAAATCACAATCAGAATACGATATCAAATCCATGGAATGACGATAGAATTCGGAACAAATTAAGCGTTAACTAGCAACAAGACCAAAGTGCAGTAGACAGAAACAAGAAGAAGCTTAAAAGCTTGAATTACAAACATAAGACGTAGTGAATTGTACGTTTTTAGCAATGAGAAGAAAATGGATTCATACTGTAAAAGATAAGTGTGGCAGTATCATCATCACTTCAGTTCAATCATGTGTTGGCTGGTCAATGAAGGCAAGCCTTAGAAACCTTGGCAAGTTTAACGGAAATTCTCCAGTGTATGTTGGACCATAACCCCTCAGTGGTCTGTAACCAGGAAAGTCATGTGCATCAAACGGCTCATCAAGAATGACTTCAAGCTTCAGATTTTTAGCAATGAGTTCCACCCTCCTAATCCAGTCAGCCCATCCTTGACCAGTGTTGAGCCTAAGGTCAATACAACCATGTGGGTCAAGGATCTGAACTGCACTAGTGAGAAAGGGCTTAATCAAATCATCTGGAGTGGTGGACTTCCATGGGGAATTCCCAACCATCTTGGCTTCATGGAAGGCAAAATTGTTAACCAACAGATCAAACAGCTGTTTCCTGTCCTTTTCAAGAACATAACTACTTCCCTTTGTGTCTTCTTTTGAATAATTCATCCAGAACTTAACAGACTTTTGAGTCAGCCCTGTGCAATTCAATGATTCAACATATTTCCCACCAAGATCCTGGAAGGCCTTGATGTTCTTTTCTGCTTGTTTATCTGGAAACAGCTCTTTCAATCTTTCTGAAAAATACAAAGTCAGTCCATAAGAGCCCAAACACAAGCCCAATTTAACAAAAAAAACAGATGTACACTACAGTACATGCATCCAAATCTAAGGAACCAATTTAACAAGTACTACTTCCTATTTATTCAATTCAATGAACAATCATCAACCATATTTACAACAGAACAAACACACAAGTACACTACACTACATCAAAATTTTTGGAAAGGAACATTCTATAAAGCTGAAACCAACAAGCCTAAGCCTAACCATTTCACCTACTAACAAACACACTCACTGTTTACTTACATATATCAATACGATTTATCCGATTCATCAAGTAACTAACAACAATCTTATCTATAGCTTTCCAAACGCAAACGAACTTACTATCCGCATTCGTCAAGTAACAATCTGCTTATCTATATACAAACACACGAACGAGCTATCCCTACATTCGTCAAGTAAAAATAGTAACATATCTACCTATCCAAATACGCGCATCCGACACCAAACAATATACTACGTACGAACAAACTATCCAAACGCACGCACACCTACTACATTCATCAAGTAAACAATATATCTACAAACAAGCTAATAACACACGTGCATTTGTCAAGTACATTCTTCGTCAAGCAACAATATTATAATCGATCTCTAAAGAGAACTAGCTAAGTAACAATAATATGAGCCGTAAACGAAACACTCATGTGAATTAACGATCTATCCAGCTTAACTAACAAATCGGATCAAATTTTTTACATAAACAAGTAGTAATATATAGCATATCATAACGTCGGAAGGAAAGAAATAACAAGTATAGTTAGTTGTATACCAAGCGACTCGAACGTGCTGGACGTCATGTTCTTCGCCGTTCCAAAGTGCTTGGCAAGGCACATTGCGAAGCCGTTTTCAAATTCGCCAAAAAGCATCATCTTCTTGTCCGGTGAATACAACTTAGAGATTTTTGTGACGGATTCCGCGGCCTGCTTGATAAGGGACGACGACATGTTGATGTTCGATTTATGAAGCGGGTTTATTTGTTTTTGACGAATGAATGAAAGGATTTATATATATAGTGCGTGGTTGTTGAGGCGGTACGAATTAGTTCCCAAAAGCTGGGCTGGGGGGAGCAAGGGGTGCATGCAATAATGTGTCAACCCAAATTCAATTTTGTTAAATCGGATTTACTACTAGATTTCCTTTTACGGGTTTTTTGTTTCTTTAAATATCTATTATTACTATAAAGGCTAAAAATAAATATAACTTATCCTTTTTAATATTCATTACTGTATTTATTAACTTATATTCTCTCTTTTCTAAAATTATTATCCTCTTCCCAAAAAATATATAATTTTTAAAAAATTATTATCACAGCTTTCTTTTTCATTTTTTTGATAAAATGACAATTTTATTTTTAATTAATTAATTAAATTCTTTTTTAAATATTATAATAATAATTTCTAACAAAGATAATATAATAACATTGACCAACCTTTCCTATCTATTATTACTATAAAGGCTAAAAATAAATATAACTTACCCTTTTTAATATTCAATATTTATTAACTTATATTCTCTCTTTTTTCAAATTATTATCCTCTTACCAAAAAATATATAATTTTAAAAAAATAATTATCACATCTTTCTTTTTTTTTGATAAAATAACAATTTTATTTTTAATTAATTATTTAAATTCTTTTTTAAATATTATAATAACAATTTCTAACAAAGATAATATAATAATATTGACCAACCTTTTCTATCTATTATTAGTAGTGGACAATTAATTTGATTTGTGATATATCAAAATGAAAATATGGACAATAAAAATGAGATGGAGGAAGTAGATTCTTAATTTTGAAACTGTTAACAAGTCGATCAATTTTTATTTTCTTTACTATTTTTTCTTTTTGATAACCATGATTAATTTTATTTTCGAAACTGTTAACAAATTATTTCTACAAAATTAAGGTGCATGACATGAGTGTGCAGTGTGTCAACCCAATGTCATAGTTTTTTGTTAAATGAGATAACTAAATCTTACTACTAATTTTTTTTTTTACCATCTGCTACTCGTTTTTCTTTAAATATCTATTATTACAATAAAGTTATAGGCTAAAAATAAATGTAAATTATATGTTTATAAGCTTCAAACTTTATTAAATTGTAAGTTGTTAATTTCAAGACTGTTAACTAGTCGATTAATTATTTTCTTTACTTTTTTTCCTTTTGATAACTATGATTTTCGCCTTTTGATCGATTAAATCATGAATTTTGATTCCACCGTCACACAGACTCAACCTTCTCTTTTCAACAACTTGACGTGGCCACACACACTTGTTTGCACCTATCAGGAATCGAACTGATTTTTCAATCACTCATATAAAAATACAAACAATTTGGAATTTGATACATGTAGATTTAGTATGGTAAGTATCTATAGATTTACGATTAATTAAAAATGCAAAAATATAAAAAACCTTAGGGATCGTTGTAAGTCGAGGAGATTAGTTTGCACAAAAAAGCGTTTTTGGATTAGTTTCAAAATTAGCAAGAGAAGAGTATAAATTAAAAGACGATTCTACACTAAGTTAACTAAAAACAAAGACGAATTACGCACTCACGTAAAACAAGAATTTTTTTTAAAATAATAAAAATTTCAAAAATTTCAAAACTACTTCTAATTAATTAATTAAACTAATAAATGAAAATGAAAATTAATTAAAAAGCTTAATGGGCCTCAAAACAGCTCAAAACCAAATTAGATAAAAGGCTTAATGGGCTTTTTGGCCCAATAAAAAACATTAAAAAACACAAAAAGAAAAGTGCTACTTGACTTAAAACTTGATTTTGAATTACTTTAAAACTAGGTTGAAAGTCTGAAAAAGCTTCTATAATCTTCAAATAAGCTATAAGCACTTAATGGGCCTTAAAAGTCCAATAAGCAAAATCTTAAGCTTATTATGAAACTTAGTAGTCTTAATTTTTAAGCAATATAAAGTAGTTGAAATAAAAAAAATAAAAAAAATGAAGGAGAGCTTATCAGAATAAGCTATAAGCTTATTTGAAAAAGCCTATAAGTTGAAAACAAAAGCTAAGAAGCTAATATTTAACACACCTTGCTTTCTTTAGTATTAAATACTATTGCAAAAAAAAAATTTTTAAATGGTTAACTAAATAAGGAGTAATAAGCAAAAATCTATTTCCTAATAAGACAAAATAGTCGTGTTTGACGAAAACACGACTATAAAACTTGAAATTTGACACAGAGCATGGAAATAAGATAGGAAAGACTTAGAGATAAAGAAAATCCCAATAAGCTAGCTTATGTAAGCTCTGTGGATAAATAAGCACAAAAAGAAATAAAAATAAGCTAGTTTTCTAGTAAACTTGAAACCAAACGCGTTACAATGCCTAGACTAGATAAATAAAGCCTAAAAAATAAGATTATGCTACCAAAGAATTTTGTTGCACGACCAACTAATCTGGAACTAAGGAATAAGCTATAAACAGCTTATTTAGGACATAGAAAAGAGAAAAGGATAATAGAATTATCACTTGGGCTTTGTTTGAAAAAGACCTAAGTGGCACAACGACTGAATAGAGTGTGTGAGTGTGGAGGTTGTGGGTTCGAGTCCCAGTAACCTTTTTTGCTATTTGTATATGCTTTTTGGCAATCAATACATCACCCAATAAGAAGTTGACTTATTGGGCTTATATATCAACAAACAAACAAACAACACTCACAACACTAGTACAAAAAATGGTATCCGTCACACTCAGAAAGAGTGACCATAGGCCTACAGTCACACGCGGTTTTGTTTAGCCTGTGTGACTAAAGCTCCCGCGACCGTAGGTACCCTACGGTCACGATCTGATCTAACGATGATAACCAGCAAGAAAATGTGACCAATACTCAAAAATGTGTGACGAGCTAGGTATAATATTTGGTGTTTTAGTGAATATGTGTGATGGTAAACATTCTACAGTTACACGAGTTTTGTTAAAGATTGACTATTGTTTATAATTTTGTCACATGAATATACAATATGTGTGACATTTAATATGTGATTAGTGTATTTTATGTAACTATCTATATGCATCCAATAGTCACATGAAGTTTATGTTTGTGTGACTTGTTATGATATGTAGTCATACAAATCATGTTAATGGTAATGAATTAGTCACATACAATTAACCCAATAGTGACTAATAATAGTAATAAGTGTGACTGTATGCTTGGTAAAGTCAAGCAAATTCTATTTTGTGTGACTATATTGATCCAATAGTCACATGAATTGTATGTTTGTGTGACTTTTTATAATATGTAATCACATAAATCATGTTAATGGTAGTGAGTTTGTAAAACCCGCTTGAAAATTCCTAAGATCATTAAATGCATGAAATTACGGTTAAATTAACACTTTTCAGTTAATTAATATACGACACGAATCATGAACATTTATTACGAACATTACGTATATTAAATAATTATTATAAGTATTACGTATATTAATATGAATATTAATACACGATAAGTATTTACGTATAATACTTAAACCATACAAGAAATAAAACATGAACATAAAATACGAACGCACACAATAAATATTTAAGCCACGAAAAATAAACGAAAGTGTAAGTGTGTGTTGTGTGTGTGGCGTCCAAAACAAGAGGAAGGAAGGGCCATGGCCGAACCCAATTGTAAACCAAGCCTTAACCAAAAAGGACTGCAGAATTTTTTATAAAACATAAACACAGAAAAACATAAAACCCTAAAAACTTCCTCCTTCTTCCTTCTTTGGCTGCGGCATCACACACACCACAAGGAAGATTTGTTGTTCTTAATCTTTGATTATTACGATAACGTGTTCGTGAATCCACTCATTTAATTGTACACGCATACGGTATACTCGAATCCTTTTCCTTTTTAATTAATTATGTTATGGATCTAGATATTTAAAAACATATAAGTAAAACATGTAAACATTAAGGATTAAAAAAGATTAAGGGGTGGTTTTTGGTTTTGTTTGAATGGCACGCAAACCGAGACCATTGTAGGTTTCGGTGGTGATGTTTTCCAACCAGCCGCAACCTTGAAAGGGGCGGTGGTGGTTTTAGGTTACCAGCCGCAACCCCAACTACTTAAGCAGTGGGGTGTGTCGGCTAAACAGTGGGAACCGAGACCTTATAGGTCTCGGTGGGTCAAGTGTGATCAGCAGGGGGTCGCAGCAGCCCCGCGGTGACAACATGGCTAGGCCAAGGGGTTGCGTTGGCAGCAACATGGCACCGACAGCAGTGTCGGTTGCTGTTATGGTGGTCGTCCGCAAGCCACAGCCACTCGGCTGTGGTGTTGAGTTGTGTTTGGGCGACACCGAGACCTCCATGGTCTCGGTGAAGTTCTTGAGGGGTGCAGTTAACACCAAACACATAAGGGGTGTTTGACTAAGTTTTTACAAAACATATATTTAATTATTTATTAATTAGTTTAATTAAAAACATGTTAAATTAAATTAATTAATAATCATGACTTAGGATATAATTTATTTAAATAAAACCATATTTTATGTATGTTCATTTTATTTAAATAAAACATAGGATAAAATAATTATTATATAATTATCCATGTACATTTAATTAATTAAGAAACTTAGGTTAACTAATTTATATCATCTTAAAGTAAAGTTTAATTTTATTAATCATGCAATATTATTAATTAATAATAACTTATGATAACATATAATATCATTATTAATTAATAATTATAAGTTAAGACTAAGTATTTAATTATTATTAAAATTTACTATATAATTAAACATGACATATAAAATGCTTATTAAAACTATATGTTATAGTATTTTATTTATTTAATAAGCTTATTATTAATTATGGAAATACACTAAATATGAAAACATGTGATTTATAGAAATATACTAAATATGGTAATATGTTATTTATGGAAATATACTAAATATGGTAACATGCTATTTATGGAAACATACTAAATATGAAAACTTTCTATTTTTGAAAACTTACTAATTATGAAAACTTTCTATTTTTGGAGACTTACTATTTAAGGAAACTTGCTGTTTAGAAAGTTACTATATATGGAAACTTGCTATTTTTGGAAAGTTACTATATATAGAAACCTGCTATTTTTATAAAGTTACTCATTATGTTATAAGAAGTACTATAATACTTAAAATATAAAATGCATTAATCTAAAACACATGAAACACTAAGAATCACAAGATTAAAACAAGGACAAGTATAATAAGTAAGAACACGTCAAGTAAAATAATAACCAGTATGTATAAGTAAAACAAACATTTATTCATGTACCTTTTATTATGTGCTATCGTGAAGTCGGAGTGATCTTCCGCGTTCGTTATCGTCTTCATTTACTGGACATATGGTACGGATATTCCGTCTTTGAGTAAGGACACTCTCTTTCCTATATTAGGATTCCCCGTTTGCAGCCATCCGTTTTCCTTAGTAGTTAGGTGTATTAAACACAACGATAATTATATGATTTATATTTTAGATTGCTTAAGCTATATACATGCATGCCAGTCACATCTAGTTATAGAGGTACCATAACCATAACACTAGAGGCACCAGTGTTATGACTCTTCTACGGTGAGAGTGATTACTCGCAGCTTCCCTTACAGTTATTTATACTATTTTATTATTATCATGTGGGGCGAATGGGTGCATCCTAGGACAAGTTTAAAAAGATTACATGGTAACTGCGGTGTATGCCTTACATCCGTTACAAGGTGCTGATCCCTCCACCTAGACTATTATAATTAGAGGCAACCCCTCTAATTGCATAATGAGGTCACCCATCTAAGTATTCATGCACGTTGATACATCATGACTTATATGGGCTTCAGGCATATTTAAAATACAGTTTCCAGTATAAAATAAACATAAGTCTTTTCAGAAATATAAAACCAATTTTATAAACTTACACCAAGTTTTCTAGGACATACACTTATTCCGCTGTACTTCATTTCATTCATTTCATTTCTTACTTATGTTTATGCTTTACATTTAATTGTCATATATCCGCACACTGAGCGTATTGCTCAGCCATAATTTTTCTTTCCATGTCCCAATACGGCATGTACTAAAGGGCAAAGGTAGGATTCAAGAGTACGTGCATTGGATGGAGGCGCCTATTCTTTTTCTCTCTTTCATGCGTTTACATCTTTTGCTTTGCTGGACAATGTTTAGTCCTTTCTTTACATTCTATACTTATGCATTGTGTGTGGAGCTTATGTTTGGAACCGATGTTTGTTTTTGGTTTCCTTTATGGTCATTAAATGTTTTACACATTTACCTTGCATGCTTTGTGACACACTATAATTATTATGTAACGGTCTATTTATCTAATTGGGGTGTTATATTTATGGTATCAGAGACCAAGGTTTCGACCTGTAAGCTCTTAAAATTGACTTGTGACTAGTAGGTAGTCACCAAAGTCTTCCTAAAACTAAAAGTAAATTTTATTCATTTCATTTCATGCAGCATTATTTTATGTTAAGTTTTGAATAAGTAATGGTTGGTACAGGACTGGTCATATTTAGTCGCATGTACTTTTCATTCGAATTTCATTTTGTGAACCGACCCATAGGCGTTCACCTTTGCTCATGTCAATTTTTATTTGTGGACCGACCCATAGGCTTCCACTATTGCCAATGGCTGTTTTCGTTGGCTATGCCTTTATAAACTCTTCATGCATTCCTTATATTTATCCTATGTTCTAACCAGCTTAATCATTTCATTTTTCCTCTTTTAAACTGTCAGATGGTCAACACACGCACCAATGAGGAACTGGCTGCAGTTGTCCAAGCAGCTCTGCAAGCTATGCTTCCACAGATCAAGAATCAGATCCGAAATGAATACAAGAACATTCCAAATTAGAACAATCCTCCTCCCCCACCACCTGTTACTCTACACACTTGGCTAGAGAGGTTTAATAATCAAAAGCCTCGATCTATTGAGAGGGATGAGTTATCATCTGTTTTGGAAAACTGGATTTCTCACATGGTGAAAATATTTGATGATATGGGATGTGATGGAATTTACAAGGCAAGGTTGGCTTGCTATAAGTTCGAAGGTGATGCATTAGCTTGGTGGAGGGCATACAAGCTGACAAATGGAGTTGACGTGTGGTTAGCTGTTTTGACTTGGGATCAGTTCAAGACTCGGTTCTACAATCAGTTCTTTCTGGCAGCTGAGCAGAAGAGGCTTAAGAGGGACTACCATTTCATTCGTCAGAGAATTGGAGAGAAAAACACGGATGAAGAATAGTGATAATCTTATGAATCAATAAGGTGGGTTGAAGGTTTCTAGAGAGAGAAAGTAGTGAGAGAAAGTGAGAGAGAAATATGTGTTTTTTATATTAAATGAAAATGAAAAATGACCAACAACCAACCCCTTTCCATGGTGGAAAGGGGTATTTATATCCAAGCCTCTAATGGGCTTGGGCCGACCCATGACAAGCCCATGGGCAGGTTTTTACTTAACTAAATAAGCAAATATTAACTACGAGCTATACAACATTAATAATATTGTGGAGTGACCGATACTTCTAATATACGTTAAAAACGTATTTCTAACAATCTCCCCCTAAGGGAGGTCACTCCACGTTACACAGTTCTAAACCTAGCATACTATACTAAGTCTTCGTTCTTCAGCTCGTAGTCTTTTCTTCTTTTCTTTTTGTTGTGAATATGTTGATTTGATATATTAGGCTTTGGCTTGAGAGCATTGTTCTTTTGACCAATCACGTGCGATCTTTGCCTTCTTGTGAATCTTGCCTCCTCGTGACTCCATGTTCCACACACTTATGTATTTTGTTGAATTCTTGGAAGCTTCAGAGTTTGGTACAGCGGAAGACTTCATTTTGTACTTTCTTGAATTTTGCTGAACTTTGATGCAGAAAAACATAAGCATGTGGTAACGACTTCAGCTGGTACACCGCAACGCCACCGTCTTCGCAACAACATAATAAGACACGAATGAAATGGTTTAGAACATTTCATCCTAAATAGGTAGCGTTTTCCTCCGGTCGGTGAAGACCGTTGGACGATATTAGATATCGTACCTATGACGGATAGTTTCAATTAAGTAACTTCCTGACAGGATTTCGCGGGTAAACCCGTTCTCTTTATTCGACGATCACTAAGCTTGACTGCGAACATAAAGAGTGAATCACTTGGATAAATTATCCTTGTGATTGAAGCCGTCAATTCATGAAACCTGGAACAAGTGAATTTCAGATAAGATTTTCACCATCGTTGCTTTCCAGTTATCACGAGCTCGATTCATAAAGAATCTTGCACGTCACCTACCAAGTGCTGTTTGATGTTAACACTAGAAGGATTTCCACTCGTCACTGTGAACACTAAAGAGTGTCACTCTGAGTGTTCTGGCAAGATCATACGATAATGCGTAGAGGCCTGGAACGAGTTTAAGTTCAATTAAGAATTAAACTACTGTTTCTTTCCAGTTTTTCACAAGATTGGTTGTTAAAGAACCGCACGTGTAACCTACCATGAGCTTGTTTGATGTTGGCTCATGCAGGATTTCCATCTACATTGTAATACTTGCATATTACTCGGATGTTTTGGAAATATTACAAGAATACTGCGTAGGACTCATAAAAATCTCTTTCTTTTCACAATGTGTGAGAAAGCAAGGAATAAATGGAAAGTGTCCTAATGAGACTTTTGATGATCTCGTGGCTCTAGACTCGATAGTGCGTTTTGATTTAGTGAGCGATGGCTGGAGAGGAGTGCCACCTTTTCAATATCTGTCTATTTGGAGTGAATAAACCAATAGATAACGTGTTGATCTCCGTGTGATTAAAACAAATACCTTTTGAGAGATATCTGAGTTAGCTGGGAAGGGTTGTGCATTGCATCACTGGGTCCATGATGTCTTTCTTCCGTATCGAGAATCATTAACAAATGATCTCAATAGCATATGTATTGACCCGGTTTCTTCCTAAAGTTGTAAGGAGGGTTTCTTTCTTTACACCCTTTATCTTTACATTTCTTTTTCATTCTTCAACCCCTTCAGTACTTACCAATACATCATTACTAGCACCTTCTTGTGATTGTTCCAGTGCTAGCATCAGTAATTAGTCGGTACTCTTCTATGTTCACAATCTTTCTCCATCTTTCCTAGGACTTCTAATTCTATCTAGGGAATTGTCCTTGGGAAGATTCCATCGGCTCTGATGAATCATTGGACTAATACCTATTCCTACCACCCTTTTGTCACCACATCCGTCGTGAATAAAGCGTGTTTTAGGAAAGTATAGTCACCATGAAAAATCCTTGAAAATCACTTAAGGTACTTGTGATATTGAAATCAAGAGTTTTGTACCTTAAGTGTTTTGTTCATCAAAAAAACGCTCCCCCTTAACACGTGCTTTACACATATTAAGTTGGATTATCGTTAAGTCTTTTTCATCTTTTAGCCAAGTATCATTTAAGTCTCCTTAACCCCATTTTCTCCCCTTATCCAAAATGTTAACCATTAATATTTGGGATATTGAATGGATTAACCGGTCTTTGGGTAAAAATGAAATCAATGTTTGGCCATAGAACATATTAATGCTCTCCCTTAAATTAATAAGGGTTAATTGTAATGCTTTAGTATGATATATTTTGAAAGATTTAGAATCTCGTGAGAAATTCTTGAAAAATTATCATACCTTAACACTACATCAAGCCATAAAAGCACAATATTCACAAAATTTACATATTCACAATTAAAACCAATATAGAGTGGACCTGAGATGTACGACCCATTAGATGGATCGTTGCAGTAACTTGTGGTGCACTCCATATGGTCTACCACCAACGAATCTTTCTAAGCTCCTCATCAATCTACGTTCGCGGAGCTTTTCATCAATCTTCTTGATCACATATGTCTCCATTTGCCGATAACCCGGATGCCAATCCTCAATCATTTCTCGTAATGACCCACCAGAATTAAGATGCTCCAATTTTCCTCTGACGTATATGAGAGTCCCATCACTGTATTTATAAAGCTCACCTACCCTCATAAACTTCATGATCCCACGACTGTTCATGTTGAAAATCCCGTACATCGGAACGGTAATGCCGGTATAGGGACATCTTTTGACATGTTGAGGTAGAACTTGATTCATTGGACGGGTCATGTTAAGCTTCCTTTGGTAGCTTTCAACTCCCAATTGAAGATCTTCAACTCGTTTCTTGATAACAACGCTTCGTGTGAACATACAAAGTGCTGTATTCAAGGCAATGATTTCTTCACGAGTAAGATGGGTAAGTTGATCACGGGTCATCATAAGCAACATGTCTTCGATATCTTCAAGGCGAATGATAGAAAAATCTCCGTGCTGTATCATGTATTCTCTATCATCCTCCCTTTTTAGACGAATCTCCGTCACATGATGATAGCCATTCTTGGTTTCAATTTTTAGTCCCAAAATACTTGAGATGCGAATATCGGATTTGACAATATTACCTGAGTTGGCTAAGCAGCAACCTCTGTACGCCCTTCGGACTCGCTCGTCCCAATGTGATGCTCCTATAGCAGCATACATATCATAATTACGGCTTACCTTTGGAACCCAGAGTCGGTTTACCTTTTCCTCGATCCAGGGTATTGTCCCCCAATTAGCAGCTTTCAACAAGGTCAGGGAGGTTGCGTACTTGGATGATCCCTTGAGGAGATACTCAAGATCATAGGTGACAAAGAAGTCAAGAGCAATTTGATTATCTTGAGAGGGATCAAGTGGAGGTGGAGCTCTTTCTGACTCATGAAGGCCTGGCCTTTGAACGGTATTGAGAGCTTTCAGGACCTCGTCAGCATAATACTCATACTCCATGCGGCTTAACCTGGTTTTGGCGTGAATTATCTTGTCCTTTAGCGCTCTGTTCACCAAATACGGAGTTACAGAAGATTTGAACTCATGAGCTAAAAATGCACACAAGTCTATCGGACTACGGATACGGAGATATAGAACATCTCTATCAGCGTCTGTGATTGGATCATATTTAGCAGCTGCCGTGATCCAAGCTTGTTGCGGTGCAGTTTCATCAATCTCCAATGTATCCGCCCAGTCCCGTGTGCTTGACTCGGTAACAGTAGATTGTGGTTCTTTTTGCAGAGGAGTAGAAACATGAACACTTGCTGGTTCTGATTCAGGCATTTCGGCGGTATCATGAACAGGCGAGTGTTGTGCAGATTCAGGTTCAGTTACTGGTTCTGCAATCACAGGAGCAACAAAATAACTAACAGGATTAGTGGTAACAGGTATAGAAACAGAAACAGATGTACCAGGAACCGATGATGCAGTAGCCGCATTCACATCATGGCGCCACTTGGTTCGTCCTGACTCCGTAGATGTGGACTTTTCCTTTCGGGCAGCATCTTTCTGAGACTTTGTACCGGACTTGGATGGTTTCTTTTTGCTGGCAGCCTTGTCCCCTGTTTCATCGTCATCGGACTGATCAAGCTGGTCACTTTACCACCATCATCCTCATCATCATCCCCGTTGCTACCCTTATCACTGTCCTTATTTTGGTCACCACCATCACCATCATCATCATCATCATCATCACCATCATCATCACCATCATCATCATTATCTTCTTCTTCACCATCATCCTCCTCTTTTTCACTATCTTCCTTTTCCTCCTCATCCAAAATGTGGTAAGGTACCACACTTCCAAACATCTTAAACAACCGATCATCCTCCAAGATAGCTTCATTGAGTGCTTTGTAGAGTGTCCGCTGAACTTTAGACTTGTCAAAAGATCCAACTTCCTTCATGCGAGCTTTGAGGATCTTCTTTAATTCAAAATCCGTTAAGTCATATGCAATTTTGTAGGCTGACACGGAAGGGTTGGACGACTTAATCATCAAGTTATCAACCGCAAGTTTCCTCATCTCATCACGCAGCTTTGGCATAAGGGACTCAACAGATTCATTCACTCTCTCTAAAATAGAAGCTTCAAGTAATTCTTTCTGCTCCTTATATTTATCCTTTATAGTTCGAAGTCTCGTAAATCGTGCTTCATTCTTATCAGCTTCAGCCTGTTTGACCTGAGCAAGTTCTTCTGCATGAGCTTTACGTGTCAACTCCATCTCTGCAGTGAACTTAGCTATCATCTCTTCTTGGGCTTTCTTGGATGCCTCCTCACTTTACACTCGTTGAAATAGCTCTTCTCGAAGTTGATCCATCTCTTTTCTTTGACTATCCATGTGTTTATCCAACATTTCTGCCATTACGAATGCAGCCATTGAAGATGGTACAGAGCTACTCTGGGATGAATGAAGAGGCATGGTTGTGATTACAGTACTCATGACGGAAGTAGGTGGAGGTGGAGGGAATGGTGTTGGCACCGGTCGGGTTGGTAAAGGCTGGATTGGTGGAGGTTGAGTTACAAGAGGCTGTGTAGTCACAATGATTGTTGTAGCACTGGACTCCTTCTCAACACTTGCTGTATCAACAATGGATGTCTCCTTCGTTGCTGAGTAACGTTCGGGTGATCCAAACTCACTAATGTCATGTGGCTCCTCGTATTCTTCTTCAACATCCATCTGTGCACCCGAACCACTACCGCCCGTGTCTCTCCTACTCTTTTCAATAGCCATCTTCATTAACTTTTTCTCAGTCTTATGAGTTAGCTCGAGAGTAGGATCGTCATCAACATCTTCTTCATCGTGAAGCACAAGCTCGTCAGCCGTGCTCTTACCCTTCTTAGCCACAGTCTTTTTCTTCTTGGTTTTGGGTTCAGGTAAAGCTGTTTGCTTGCGTTTACCTTTACTCTTAACCGTAGTAGACGAGTCTTCTCCTGCTTGAATGCTTGCTTGTTGATTCTCGATTTCTCTTAGCATGTTCTTGTAATCAGCAGAAGCGATAATCTTATCTGTCAGGAGATGACTGGGAATAGGACCAGGGATAACAATATTGGAGTGACTTTCTTGCCTTAAGTCCACCAGATCATCAGCATCCATTGTGTGGTGACGGCTACCTGCACGCTTATCAATAGACGCATCATTTTCCATAAAATAATGTATGATTAGCTTTATGAACCTAGGGTACTGGTAACCTTTAGCCTTAGTCCTCGTGTTTGTGAAGAGCTGAAAAATAAACTCTTCCCACAACAATGATGCATAATCAATACCCATACCTTTGAACATACCATAGAACATCTTGATGATTGGCGGACGCACAACATCATACCCAATCGTTTTGGGTGTGAGACATCGGCTGGGAATACCAAAAATCGCTCTCCAAGGTTGACCCACTTTGGCTGTTAAGTCCGCACATCCAATAGCAGAGAACATCTCCATGAGCTCGTTCTTGGTCGGGTTCGCTGAAAATGTTGTTCCTTTGGGTGACTCCCGAAAACCAAAGATCTTGCGGAAATCTGACACGATGAGAGTCTGTTGCTTGTTGTCCATGAAGAATGTGATCTTGTTTGACGTCTTCTCTTTGGTTGCCCATAATTCGTACATGTAGTCGAAGGGCACCGAAGCACTATCCCTTAGCGCATTCTTGAAGTGAGAATTGTCAAGAATGGCTGAACCTACCTTGAATCCATTGTGAGTGGAATGAGAGACCTCCTTCAACCGGTAGTTGTTTGGAATGAACTTGAGGGTTTTGGCATCGGCAATGGCTGATGCTCTAGAGTCTTGTATTTGTTGCACGGTTGGGTTAGTCATTGTTTCTACTTAAGATAAAACATAAAAGTTGGTACATACAGAAATGAATATCATTATGAATTTATATCTAAGCATTATACATATGACATAATCGCTTAAGCTTTTAAATCACTCAAACATTTAACAAGTTATTAAGCAAAAACACCTTCATTCGGAATAAACATCTCATCCGGAATAAGCATCTCATCCGGAATAAACATCTCATCCGGAATAAACCCTTCATTCGGAATAAACCCTTCGTCCGGAATAAACCCTTCATCCGGAATAAACCCTTCATCTGGAATGAACCATTCATCCGGAATAAACCCTTCATCCGGAATAAACCCTTCATCCAGAATAAACCCTTCATCCAGAATAATGCTTCATCCGGAATAAATGATTCATCCGGAATAAACGTTCATCCGGAATATTTTGTTCATCCGGAATAGTTTGTTCATCCGGAATATTTCGTTCATCCGGAATGTTTTTGAAAAAAGCTGTTCATCCGGAATAATCTTAAACTTGTTCATTCGGAATGTTCTTAAACGCATTCTATCATGAATTATTCTATCATTCGTGTGTTTTAAGGCATTCTAAGGCAACAACAACTCGATCTAACCCTATTCCGAGTAAAACCCAGCTAAAACCCTAATCAATTTTGACCTAATTAAATCAAACGCCCTAACTTGATTGATTTTAACTAAAACAGTTTAATTGATTGGATTAAAGGAATACTTTAGACGAATTAGATGGAGATATGTACCTTATCAGATGAATGACACGATTTGAAGATCAAGAAAAAACGCGAGTTTGAGAGTGTGTTTTAGTGTGTGATAATGGCGGTTACAGAAAGAGATAAGAAAGAAGGAAGGAGACGGGGGTGAAGTTTGACTTAGGTTAAATTTTTACACATTTTACCCTTTTCAATTTTAACCCCTGCACTTTTCATTCTTTGACACTTAAACTTTTCATTCTTTTTCTTTTTTTTCTCTTTTAGTTAAATACTCTTAGGTTAACAACCGTTAACTTAATTAACACTCGTTAGTCCTATCTCATTGTATTAACTGTTCTAGCCCTCACACAACTTAAACATCGCATCCTATTAGCAAATAACCGAGACCTAAAGCAAGTCCTATCTCATTGAACAAGCACAAGTCGTATTCTAAAGCAAGTCCAATCATTAACCATTTAGCCAATTAATTTTCCTTGAATACTTTTGTAAACCTTTTTGATGACAAAGACGATTTAACATTTTCTCCCCCTTAAACGATGACCCGTTTTCTATTTAAAGAGTTGTAGTCATTGTTTAACGAGGCACATGTTGATGAAAACATTTTCCAATTAATGTGTTGAAAAGATTGATTCGTGGTGGCAATAAGATTTCTCTTATTTTGACAAATTAATGCACTGAGACGTACAACTCGTGTTAGACCAAGTTATAAAGTAAACTTGATCCCTTTGCATGATTTGGCTTGTAAATCATGCCCGAGAAAATTAATTCCCGTTGTGAGCCAACGTTTTCCAAGGAAATACGTGACTTTAATGCGAAAAGCGGGTTGCAGTCTGAAATAACTACAAGCCATAATGGGCATGTTTTAAAAATGTACAACTTTTATATAGACTCTATTTATGGCACCGTGTCAATATTGATCGACATTTCTAAAGCCGTAAATATTACCGTACTAAAAGACATGCCCGATTTAAAAAACGAAAATATTTTTGGGTTTTCTTGGTTTTTTATTTTTTATGGTTTTTCTTGGTTTTTCTATTTTTTATGGTTTTTCTTGGTTTTATATTTTTTATGGTTTTTCTTGGTTTTATATTTTTGTATTTTTCTTTTTGTGGTTTATATATATACGATAATATACATGATCACGAACAAAGGATACGCATGAATAGTTTACCACCACTATTCTGCTGATTCTTCTGCCAACTCTTTGAGAGTCGCTGGAGAGAAATATTTCATGCCAAGCTTGTCGATCAAAAACTCGATTCATCCTCGATCTAAGGATTTTGTGAACATATCTGCCAGCTGATACTCAGTGGTGACAAAATACAGTTCGATCACTCTGTTTTCCACTTGCTCTTTAATGAAATGGTAGCGAATGTCGATGTGCTTTGCCTGGGAGTGTTGAACGTAGTTGCAGCAAAGGGCAATGGCGCTCTTGTTGTCACAATACATCGGGATTTTGTTGAATCCCAAACCATAGTCAGTTAGTTGTGATCTCATCCAAAGGACTTGAGCACAACAACCGGACATGGCAATGTATTCAGCCTCCGTGCTAGAAATTGCAACGCTTTTCTACCTTTTTGAAGACCAACTAATCAATCTGTCTCCAAGGAGTTGCACAGACCCGGAAGTGCTACGCCTCGTGTCTTGACACCCAGCATGATCGGCATCTGCATATGATATTAAAGCAATAGAGGAATCTTTCGGATACCATAGACCACGATGAAGTGTTCCTTTGAGATACCGAAGATCCTTTTAATAGCATGTAGGTGCTTTTCGGTAGGCCGAGCCTGATACCGGGCACACATGCATACGGAAAATTGTAGATCAGGCCTGCTAGCAGTCAGATAGAGAAGGGTGCCGATCATCCCACGGTAGAGCTTCGGATCGACAATAGTCCTATTCCTATCTTCATCTAACTTGGATTTCTCCACCATTGGAGTATTCACGGGGTCACAATTTTCAAAGTTATATTTCTTTAATGATTCTAGAGCATATTTAGATTGATTAATAAAGATGCCTCTGGGATTCTGAGAAATTTGTAATCCTAAGAAATATGAAATTTTTCCCATCATTGACATCTGAAAGCGTGTGGACATTATCTTCTCAAAGCGGTTTGACAATTCTATGTTAGAGGCAGCAAATATTATATCATCAACATAAATTTGTACCAGTATCATGTCGTTGTCTTCCTTGAGAGTGAATAGAGTAGGGTCCACCTTGCCTTTGGAGAAGCCTTCCAAAATGAGATATGTTGAAAGGAGATCATACCACGCGCGAGGAGCTTGTTTCAACCCATAGAGAGCCTTCTTAAGCTTGTACACATGATTAGGAAACTCCGTGCTAACGAACCCATCCGACTGACTAACATAGACTTTTTCCCGTAGTTCACCATTCAAAAATGCCGTCTTCACATCCATTTGATAGACGATCATGTTCATATGAGCAGCATACGTAAGGAATAGTCTAATAGCATCCAATCTTGCAACAGGAGCAAAAGATTCTTCAAAGTCGATACCCAAGGCTTGTTTGTATCCTCTAACAACCAATCTAGCCTTATTCTTCAAGACCACCCATCTCATCGAGTTTAACCTTATAAACACACAACAAAGTAAGGATCTTAACCTTGTCAGGGAGAGGAACTAATTCCCATACTTCAAGTCTTTGGAATTCATTTAGTTCCTCTTGCATGGCTTCAATCCAAGATGATTGAGTCATAGCATGTTGCCACTTTTTAGGTTCAACTTCGGAGAGAAATGCATCAAAATAGAAATAGAGTGCACTCTCTTGTAATTGATGGCGTGTCGAGACTGATCGATCGAGACCTCCAATAATATTCCTAATTGGGTGATCTTTTGTCCATTTGGTGCTATGATTTTCAATCCGTGGTGGTCTGGAGTGAACGATTGTAGGAGCTTCTTCTGAGGTAGACGCGGCTGAAGGGTTTTCAGGTATCGGTATACCAAAGAATGGAAGCTCTTGTAGGTGAGCATATTCCAAATCGTGATCAATAGAATCCTCTTCAACATCATTAGGCACAAGTAAGGGTGAAGATTCAGGTGTAGTTTGAGAATTACTTGGTGGAGGTGCATCCGGTTCAATGTTAATTGAAGATGCATTTGATGAAGCTTCATTAGCTTGAGCAACCACTTCAGGGATTGGAGCTATCACTACAGGTGCTGGAACTTCATCACTTGGGGGATCAAAGAATTCATCAAACAACAGTTGAAAGAGTTTATCCCACTCGGGCCTTGTAGGTGGTATAAATGATGTAGAAGTAGGATTATTGGGAACTAATCCGGAACTAATAGCACCGGTTCCCATCTCGTGAAGCGCGGGTTCAGAGCTGTGTTGCTCAGAAGCCACCGATGTCAGCTCATCAAAATCAGCGTCCATAGTTTCTACTATCTTACCAAGACGACGGTTGTAAATTCGGTATGCTTTCTTGGAGGGTGAGTAACCAATGAAAATACCTATATCAGCTTTGTTGAAGTTTACCCAAGTTTTCACTATTAATGTTTGGATAACAAAGAGCACCAAACACATGAAAGAATGAAACATCGGGTTTACGATCATGTAGAAGCTCGTAAGGTGTTTTTCCATGGCGTTTCCGAATGATAGAACGGTTTTGGGTGTAACATGCAGTAGATACAGCTTCCGCCCATAAGAATAATGGAGCGTTCGCATAAATCAGCATAGTCCGAGCAGCTTTCATAAGCGTACGATTCCGTCTTTCAACGACACCATTTTGTTGTGGAGTACGTGCAGCGGATGTTTCATGTGAGATACCCACTTCTTCATAGTAATCACGAAGAGTCTGGTCGATGAACTCTGTTCCATTATCAGTACGAATACGGCGGACAGTAGTATTTATACGTACCTGAATGAATTTCAGGAAAGTGATGATAGCCTTTGGTGCTTCATCCTTTGTACGTAGAAATCTAACCCATGTAAACCTGGAGAAATCATCCATAATAACAAGAATGAATTTCTTACCGCTCACACTTTCGGTTCGCATTGGCCCACAAAGATCCATATGCAAAAGATGAAGTTTTTCTTGATTGGTGTCTTCGGCTTTGGGCTTGTATGACTTCTTGGTGCTTTTCCCCCTTGAACACGCGGAACATAAATGGTCCTTGTGAAATTTGAGCTTTGGAAGACCACGAACTAATTCGTTTTTAGCCAAATGATTAATAGCATCAAAATTGAGATGAGATAATCTGCGATGCCATAACCATGACTTGGTCTTAGATGCTTTAGAGAGAAGACATACTGGAGAGGCGGCCATCATGTCTTGTAGGGACAAAGTATAAATATTTGCACCACGAGACCCCTTCAACAAGTCTTTTCCTTCCAAGTTGCGGATGAAACAAGTATGTTGTCGAAAAGCAACCTCTAGGTTGGAATCACAGAACTGTCCTACTGAAAATAAATTATGACCAAGACCTTCTACATAGTATACCCTTGAAATCGTAACATTTCCAATCTGATATTCACCACACCCCATTATCTTTGCAATATGATCATTACCAAATTTAACCGTTACAAGAAACTTGCTGATGAAATTTCGGAGCATCGAGCGATCTCCGGTCATATGCTTTGTGCAACCGGAGTCCAAATACCAGAGGATGATTTGGACCACCTGAAAATATCACCAGGCGAGGACAATATATAGGTTTCGGAATCTGAATGTTCCTTGTTATTAGCAGGTAGAGATTTAATGATCTTAGATTTACTAACTTTAGGTTTCTTAGATTTCCTAGCCTTCTTCCTAGTTGGTGGTGTAGATTCAAGTTGGCTTAAATCCTAAGGTATTTTTTCACTGATAGGCACTATAGTGGGGGCTGACCTAATTAAAGGGCGCGGTTTCCATACTTTAGTGCTAGTGTGCCTAATTAAAGGACGCTGAGACCTAACCTCAATGGATGCATTCCTAGTTAAAGGGCACATTTTTCCATCTAATGTAAAGGTCCTACCAGTGGGACGCCATTGCCATCCAACTTGGGTACGAGTTCTCCCAGTTGGCTTCCATTCAAGATCATTCCTAATGGCATTCATTTCATTCACATGATCAATAAGACACAAATCATGACGTTGGGAAAACATGCATTCATTACAATTCCAACATTTCAAATTAGAATTCACAAATGGTTTAGGCTTCTGCATAGGCGCAGAGCTTTTAGTCTTAGCAACATGATTCTTTTTATTTAAATCTAACATAACATTCCTAGGGTGAGCTTCTACTTTCTTCTTGATGGTACTACTAGTGGAGGGCTTGATCTTATCTTTCTTGAGTGGCGATCCTTTAGCCTTAGTAGACTCTTTTAATCCTGTAGAAGGCAAAGTGGGAACATTAGCAACAGATTTTAAAGGTGCCTTAGTTGATGGTGCCAATGACGGTTTTGCTCCTGGGGTCTTATTGAATGGAGTTACGGCAATGGGTCGATTAGTGAGTAGTGCAGAACACTGTTTACCTATATATTGCAAATATGCTAAGCAATATTGAACTCGCTGAATATATGCATGAGCTAAATAATAGTAACTGCTTGAGGGATCTAACGCATACAAATCATCTAAAATATCCCTAACAAGGTCCACGTGCTTAATTGCATTCATCATATAAACATCGTAAGTATCCGGATTTTGCTTATGGCGCGGGTTCTTATAGATCACTACTGAATTGGTTGATGGAGCACTAGAGGACGGTGCAGAGTTGGTAGCTAAGTTATTAACAACTTCTTGTCGGGTGAGAAGAAGTGTCTCCTTTAACTCGGCCAAAACCATGTTTTTGTCAATGAGCTGGATATTTAAGTCAGAGATTTCCTCACACTTTTGGTTTAGTTGTTCAACATAAGATTGTTGCTGTGCTGCATTAAAAGCTAAGCGTTCTTCTATTGAACCATAAAGAGCGGATAGTCCCTGTCTTGCCCGATCCAACTCCCCTAGAATAGACGAAAGTCTAATTTCTAAGTCCTGGTTTTTAGACTCTGCAGCCTCTAGTTCCAATTTTAGTGTTTCATTCGATGACACATCTCTCTTTAATTTTATAATCTCTTCCTTTAATGCCTTAACTATCTCAATCATCTTGTCACTCGTCTCAACACTGTTTTCACAACCATTTGTTATCAAAAGATCCTCATTTTGAGTTTGCTGTTTTAATTCTAAAGATATACAATGTTGTTCAAGTTGATTAAAGCGTTTTGTAAGTAAATTGTAAGAATCTTGAAGCCTTAAAAATTCAGCGTTAGACACGTGACAAGAATGATTATCTACCTCATTTACAGTATCATCAACATTTATAGAGAGATCATGCACATCATCACATATATTCACAGCATCACAGTTATTCATAGAGGATGTAAGCTCATTCGAATAATTAACATTCACAGTAGTAAGCACATCATACGAAATTACTTGGGACACGAATCGGTCATACTCGGATAAAATCTTTTCCTTTTAAATTAATTGTAGTTCGTAAGCGGTGTCCATTTCATAAAACACTTTTTGAACTTCTTTAATTTCAAACTCGAGATTTTCCGAAAGAGATGCAAAACTTCCTTTAAGACTTTCGACAAACGGATTGATCTCATTCTTAAACACCTCGTTCATGTGTTCGAAAGCCCATTCTCCGGCGTTTAGACCATTTGAAGTCGTACATTCCCGGATGACCTTGTCAAAACTACCAAAGTATTGATTAATCTCTTGCAAGTTTATCCATACAGTGCTAACAGGTGGAAGATCCATTTTGACAAGTGTAGGAAGTGTACTAGGGTTTTCTTCATTTAACATGTAGGTTGGTGCTGTGATGAGATCTTTATCAATATGGAAGCGAATTCTAAAGTCCGTTTTTGCAAGCTCCTGATTCATTTTAAAATAATCACACTAGGGATATTTTGCAAAGTTGTATGACCGATTCTCATCAACTAGATCCTTATTTGTGCGATCCTCGAAAATAACAATCGGATCTAAGACCAATCCTAATTGGGTTGCATTATAAAGTCTTGGACTATGGATAAAAGCTTGTCTTGCATACCGTGGGTTAGGGGGAAGGTCTTTTTGACGCGATAAGTTAAACTCTCTAAACGATGCGTCAAATAAGTGCACTAGTTGAGAGGCAGCGTATTGTCTTAAAAGCAAATAATCTAAACTTCTAATCTTATTAGCTGCATTAATTTCCATTTCATTCTTTTTAGACTCGAGTAATTCAAAATCCGTTTGAAGTTTGTGAAAATTAGTGACCACTAATTCTTTTTCTTTAAGTTCGTTGGAAAGATCTGCTCTTAAGGTTTCAATTTCTTGCAAATGACCCAATTGTTTGTTTCGAAAATGATCATATTCGGGATTTGTTAGAACATTGGACGAAGGAACTAATTCCAAAGTTTGAACCTTTTCGTTTCACTAGGCAAGCTCAGCAGACAAATTCTTATTCTTAGCTAGGGTTTCTAATAGTGTAGTATTCATTTGGCTAAGTAATTTTGCAGGAACCATGACCAAATCTTGTTGAGCAGGAGTATGCGTATGCAAAATGACTCCCGGTTGTGATTCACTCAAAGTCTGGGGACTTGCATTGATATTGCTATCATTGATTGTCTCCTCATTTGAAAGACTCACCACCGAAGACTCATTCGGATCAGCACCCTCTTGCCCAACTTGATGTGGTTGAATACTAGTATCAGTGGTATTAGTAGGTACCTCAGATATTTTATCTGACCCAAAGCTAGAGATAGTTGCCATAAGAGCTGCCTGAGCAGATTGAAGATCATCACAGTTTGAATCGTAAGCATCCAGATCATCTGCTTGGTATGTTGCATTCTGTGTAGTGAGAACTTCTTGTTCCGCAATCCCAGGATCAGCAAGAATTGCAAGCTCCTCTTCATCAAGTTCCTGCCCTTGTGCCTGAGCGTTCACCAAATAAATCTTCTCTGCAAACCATTGACCATCCCTTCTCCTCTTGGGGTTTGTGCAATCCCTAGACATGTGACCCTCTTCCTTACAGTTGTAGCATGTAATCATTCTCAACTTACCTGTGGAATTAGCCCGTGGAGGAGTATTGACCATTGGAGCAGGATTGACCATGCGTGCATTGGTGGTTGATGTAGTGGGTCTCCCCTGATAAGGTTGAATAGGTTGAACCATTACCCTGCCATTCTCAATGGTAGCTTGTTATCGAGAATTAGATGAATTCCTCAGCTGATTGTTAGTAGGAGCTGGTCCTCTAAATCCTCGTTTGCTCAATGTCCTTGTGAGATAAGCAGACATAGTGGATAACACTTCAACTGGGTCAGTTCCTTGTTTGAATTCAGGAATGGGAACTTCATCATTATCACAATACAATGCTTGGTCTTGTTGAGTGGCACAAGCACTAGAAGGAATACTCATGTGGTCAGAATAGCTTTATGGATATGCTGCATTTTCTTGATAAGAAGAGTATGATGACTGAGCATAAGGTGCAATGCTTGCTAGTGAATATGGGTGAGGTTGTGAGGCATATTGTGATGCTTGTGGTTCTCTCTGAGACGAAGGTGCATTAAACCGATATTGTTGCTGATGTGAGGTGGGTGGTTGAGGTAGAATCGAATATTGGGGGAAGCTTGGAGTCAGGTACGGTGATGGATGATAAGCTTGGTGTCCCATGATATAAGGAGTGTTGTTATGTGACAAGCTTGGTTGATTTGACATCAAGGCTAGAGAATCAGGGTACATACCTCGAGGCGAATGGTGCATGATTATGTGTTTCTCATGCTGCTGGAGAAAAGCATAGAGTTGATCCAAATTGCACTTATGCAAATCCATGGTTAACTTAACATCGGTAATATACTCACCCCATTCAGCTTGAGGTAAAGTATTCAAAAACTTGGTGTTAACCTGGAATGGAGCAATCACGAGATTATATACATTCAAATCATTCATGAGAGTAGTGAATCTGAAGTAATAGTCGTGAAGCGTTTCCCCTGGACTGTACTTGAACCTATCAAACAGATCATACAACTGACATTCCCGTTCCTGTTTAGTAAGAGACGTACCTTGTAGCAAAACCTTTAGACGTTCCCATAAATCCTTTGCAACCGTATATTGACTTACCATTCGATAGATGTCATGTGGAAGAGCTTGGAGAATGGTTTGAAGAGCCTTTTCGTCTGCATCGACAATAAGTTGCTGAGCTGGTGTAAGTTCTTCAAACTCCCGTGGTCGAGTCACATTGTTAACAACGATGGTACCATAATCAAGTGGACCATTTAGAATTGACTTGACCATAAGCCTCCCATATGTCGGTTTTCCCTTAATGTATGACATCATACGGCCTTGCCATGCTTCAAAGACTTCTTTAATGAGCATTGGAGGGCGATTATCCGTTCCCGTAATGACGGAAATATCCGTAAGTGATGTCATTTGAGGCATTAATGAATTCGGATTCATTTTGATCACTTTAAAGAATCAAAGATTATCGGTTGATCGAGCAGTGAAGTAAGGTTGTGAATTGTGTTGTGTTGTTGAAGTAAAGAGTGTGTAAGAAGCCAAGATTAAATCCACTAAAAAATCGTCGAAAAAACTCTTAAAATACCCCTTGATCCGGAATAATGACTGATACGGATTGGACTGGCGAAACGGTAATGACAATTACCGTAACAATGCCAGCCAGTCCAACAAAAACAGGTCCCTAAATTCTTAAACTCTTCTATGTTAAGCTGTTGTATATTGTACATACTAACATCTCAGCATCATAAACAGGAACTCTGCGAGTGGGCGTGACCATAATGCTAAGGGTCAGGAGCCTAACAACTCATCTTCATCTGGTAATATATCCTAAACTTTTAGTGTAGTCATGTTTATGCCCAAATAATCATGTCTCACGTATATCTTCTTAAACAGGCTCTCAAGTAGCGAGGGTACCTCCAGGAGGTTATACCTATCCCATTTGCACGACTTGTAGTCGTAGACATCCCGGACCATGTCGTAAAGCTGCCGGAGTTTGATTTAATTGTAGAATACTATGACACATGTTGAAGGACTGCAAGAAGGGAGAGACTTCTGGTACTTGTGGTTCTGCTCTTCCTAAGCCACCAGCTTCAGGTCGTGTCTACACTACCACCAGAGATCAGGAGAATAAGTCTTCAGGTACTATCACTGGTATCCTCTTTATGAACGGTCATGTTGCTTGCGTATTATTAGATACTGGTTTTGTGATGCAATATACGCTTTATTCCATTGATGATACACGACTAATATAGCCAAAAGGATATAACAGAATTGAGCCAATTTAGGCTAAATACAAGGGTACAATAATTAGTTGCTAAAGATAGACTATGACTAAATACATTCTAAAGATAACATATCAATTCAAATTAATGTGGACTTGATATATCGTTAATACGCCCCCGCAAGATGGAGGCTCCGTTAGTGACTTCAATCTTGGATCGAAAACATAGAAAAGGTTGACGTGAGAGTGGCTTTGTGAGGACATCCGCCAGCTGATCCTTTGTGTTGATATATAGCACTTTGAGGGAGCCATTTTTAACTCTTTCTCGAACAAAATGGTAGTCCAGTGTAATATGCTTCATGCGTGAATGATATACTGGATTGGTGCATAGATATGTGGCTCCGGTGTTGTCGCAGTAGAGTGTGGGTGAAGTAGTCTGTTTTATGTGTAGTTCTCGAAGCAAGTTCTCAACCCAAATCGTCTCGGTCACGACATTTGCAACAACCTTGTATTTTGCCTCGGTTGAAGACGGGGACACTGATTTTTGTCGGTTTTATTTCCAGGAGATAATATTAGTACCCAGGTATAGTAGGTATGCTGTGGTGGAACGGCCTCCATCGGAAGTTCCTCCCAAATCCGAGTCCGAGAAAGCAGTTATGTTAAGAGATGAACCACGATTTAAGTACAATCCAAAATGAATGGTACCTTTGAGATAGCGTAATACCCGTTTGAGCGCCTGCCAATGCATTTGAGATGGTGAATGCATAATTGTGATAACCGATTAACTACAAAGGATATATCCGGTCGGGTAAATGCTAAGTACTGGAGTGAACCAACGATTTTCCGGTACGGTGTTGGATCTACTTGTGAAGATCCATCATTTGAATGTAATACCTCAGACGAGCTCAAGGGGGTCGCAACCTCTTTGGCACCAATCATATTGAATTGTTCTAGCATATCATGTAGGTGTCTGTGTTGGGTAAGGAACAGACCAAAATTGGTAGGAATCACCTCAATGCCAAGAAAGTGATGTAGAGGCCCAAGATCTTTAACTAAGAACCGACATGCTAAAGCATCAATAAACTTGGTGAGAAATGTGTTGTTGTTACCTATAAGAACAATGTCATCTACATAGACCATAAAGTAGCAAGTGATTTGATCGCGATGGTATACGAATAATGAAGCATCTGCTCGAGACTTGGTAAAACCGCGACTCAATAGAAAACTCGAAAGTTCAATGTACCATGCCCATGGGGCTTGTTTAAGCCCATAGAGAGATTTTCTTAATTGGTAAATATGGTTCGGATATTGAGTGTTGACATACCCTGGTGGTTGAACCATATAGACTTCTTCTGGTAACGTGCCATGTAAGAAAGCATTATTTACGTCAAGTTGAAGTAATGGCCAATTTTTTGCCAAAGCAATCGAAATTATGATACGTACCGTTACCGGTTTAGTCACCGGGTTGAATGTATCAAAATAGTTCTTGCCATATTGTTGCTGAAAGACTTTCGCGACAAGTCGTGCTCTATATATGGATATGGAGCCATTTGGATGTCGTTTAATACGGAAAATCCACTTATTATAGATTGGAGTTTGAGTGGTTTTGGGAACGAGTTCCCATGTTCCATTTTGAATGAGTGCATTGAACTCAATGTCCATGGCATTCCGCCATCGGGGATCCTTTAAAGCTTGAATATGAGTGGTAGGTTCAAATGTTTGAGGGATTGGATGTAGAGTTGAGGTGTTGACAAATGATGAGTTGTAGTATATTGGGTTGCGCTGTCGAGTACGAGGTGGTGGAGTCTGATGAGATGGTGACGAAGATGGATTGATAGTTGGAGAGTTTGTTATAGGTTCTGGTTGTGTCACTGTAGGTGGTGATCTAGGGGATTGAGGTGATTGAGTGGGAGAGGTGTTGGGGATATTTTCGGGATCGGTGGAAAAAGTTAATGGGGACTGATGTGAGGTGCAAGGAGTGGATGGGGTAGGATAATAGTTTTGGATGGGAAGCGATGGTAGGATGGGAGTAGGAGGTGAATTTTTTGTAGTGTCATTTGTGGACGATGTTGTGGATGACGATGTTTCGGATGAGGTATGTGTATTTTTGTATGGAAAATTGTCTTCAACAAATCGATCATGGCGTGAATTAAAAATACGTCGAGTTTGAGGATAAAAGCACTTTTATGCTGATTTTGACGTTGAATATCCAAGGAATACACATTTTGTGGATCTCGTATGTAGTTTGGAGAGGGAGTACGGTCTTAGCCACTGATAGCAAAGACAGCCAAAGGACTTGAGGGTGGAGTAGTTTGGCGTTTCGCCATGAATTGTTTCAAATGGTGTTTTTGATTTTAAGTTTTGTGTCGGGAGACGGTTTATGAGATATGTTGTTGTCTGGAATGCGTGAGACCAGAAGTAAAGTGGAAGACTAGCATAATGAAGTAGGGCGAGGCCGGTTTCGACTATGTGTCTGTGACGTCTTTCAGCAGTGCCATTTTGTTCTGGTGTATGAGGAGGTGTTGTGAAGTGTGAGATACCCATGGTTTTGAGGTAGGATATAATGCCTTGGTATTCACCTCCATTGTCGGTGAACAAAGAGATTACAGGTTTTTGAAAGAATTTTTCAACCAAGTTTTTGAATTGTGGAAATAGTTTTGACACATCGGATTTATGTTTCATAGGATACAACCAAGTGTATTTGGAGTAAAAATCCACAAATATTACATAGTACAGAAAACCGTCTATGGATTTTTGAGTTGGTCCCCAGACATCGGAATAAATAAGTTGTAATGGTTGTGTTGCAACAAATGAATTTGTTCTAAACGGAAGTTTATGACTTTTATTAACGAAACATGATTCACAATGACTATTATTTTTCAACATAACATTTAGACCGCTATGTAGACTTCTGATGACAGATTGTAGAACTTGCGCGGATGGGTGTCCAAATTTGTGATGCCAAAGGGAAAATGAAGCTTTAACGGTAGAATTAACTTGAGGAGATGGTTGAAGCTTGGAGTAGTATACATCATGGATGTTCTCCCCCCGCATTATGGGCTCCCCCGTGCTTAGATCCTTGACAAGAAAATAATGGAAAAAATTCAACGGAAACTTGGTTAGTTTTGCTAAATTTTGCATCAGAGATGAGATTGTTGCGAATTTTTGGAACACGTAAGACATCTGAAAGTGCAAATGAACGAGATGAGGTATTAAGAGTTATGTGAACTTTATGGGTTATAGATAAACTCTTACCATCTCCGAGCAAGATTTCATCAGGACCTCCGTACTCTGAAAGTGGATGCAAGTTCGATTGATCAGCAGTAATGTGATGTGAGGCTCCACTATCAAACATCCATGCTTGTGGATTGACGTTCGATCTTGGTGTAGTACTGTTTTCCATTAGTGTTTGTAGTGTTTGAATGTTTTTTTTCCCTAAGGAAGCGGGTTAGTTTGTGACACTCCTTTGTTTCATGACCCGGAAATGAGCAATACGTACAATAGGTGTTATTATTGCGGTGATTGCGATTTCCTCCGGACTGGTTGTTGTAGTTCTGCCAAGGGGTTCTGTTATTGCGCTGGTTTGATGTAAAGCGTCCTATACGCTGGTTGTTATTGAAGTTTTCATTGGGATTTTTAAAGTTGGTTCAGTTTTGTTGTTTTTGAGTGGCGTTCACTGTGGTAATGGTTGGAGTAACAATTTCAGATTCTTTGAGACACCTCTCAAAGTCGACTAATTTATCGAACATTTCAGAGTAAGAAATCGGTGTTTCTCGAACCTTTATGGCAGCAGCTATCAGGTTATATTCTTCTCCGAGTTGGGCGAGAATATGAACCATAAGATCTTCTTCGTCTACCGGGCTTTGTACCAACGTGAGTTCATCAGCAATTGCTCTCATTTCCTGCAAGAATTCTGATATTGGGCGGCTACCTTTGGGGTTTTTGGTAAGTTCCGTTTTTAATGAAATTATTCGAGATCTCGATGAATTGGCATAGCTTGTAGTCAAGCGTTTCCATGCTTCACTTGATGTTTCTACAGATGATAACAACGGCTGTATTGCCTCTGAACAGCTTCCGAGAATGGCGAAGATTATGATCTGATCTTGGCGATACCATATTACATATTCGGGATTGATTGTTTATTTCTCCTTCTCGGTAATGGTTTTTGGTGGTGCTAGTATATTGCCGTTAATGAATTTTTCGTGATCCAATCCTATAAGAGTTGATTGAACCTGTTTTCGCCATACGGGAAAATTTGTGGTTGTGAGTTTGATTGGGAAGTGGGTATTGGTGGTGATTTGAATGATGGATGATGATGAGGATGCCATGATTGTTTGTAGAGATGGCTGTGGGATCAATGGCTCAAAGGAGCTATGAATGGCTCTGATACCATATAGTAATATGATGGTTTTGTGATTGAATGTACGCTTTATTCCATTGATGATACACGGCTAATATAGCCAAAAGGATATAACATAATTGAGGCAAATTAGGCTAAATACAAGGGTACAATAATTAGTTGCTAAAGATAGACTATGACTAAATACATTCTAAAGATAACATATCAATTCAAATTAACGTGGACTTGATATATCGTTAATATGTGCAACATGAATTTATAGCTTCATACAATACAGATGCGGTACAATGAAGGATTAACAATAATGAATCTCCAACAAACTCATATTCATAGAGATGTTACAACAATACTGAATCACATAAAGCATGCAGAATCACACCTTCCTTTGTCATAGAAAGAAAACTTAACGTTTCTATTTGACGGGTTTATGATATGTGTTTTAGCTACTTGATAGTAATTTTAATCTAACTCTATGTGCATCAGTACTATAATTCCTTTGCTACTTGAAAACCATGGTGGATGGCTTCAGCTTGTGCTCAAGATTAACATATCTCTGATCTTGGTTAAAAAAAAATATCGTGTTGCGTATGAATTCTTTATAAAACATGACTTTTTGCTTACATATCTAGTGCGTCCAACAATAACGGGCATGTATTGGGTATTTTCATCACCCCAAGGTACTCGTCCACAGCTCATCCTCCCATGAAACCATGCTTCTGCAATATTATTGTTCTTGTTTTGTTCATCCACTATGTTTAACTCGTGCTCAATGCCATCCACATCTTCCTCATCGTTGTTACTCTTGAAAAGAAAAGCGGAATGCTAGCGTATAAACAAATTTAAGATATGTATAACCTGATGATAAGCAGATTTTTACGTGCAATCCTATATATCCATCATTCCATTTCAATCCCAAACAATATTTTGACCCATATTGTTGAGCTTTGAAATTGAACGATGGTTGTATAGGATTGATGGCTGTATACGATTGCACGTAAAAAACTTATAAAGGGGCTTATTTACTTCTTTGACCCATACTTGCACATTCAATGTATTTCCAAAAACTGATAAAGGGGCTTATTTCCTTCTTTGACCCATACGTGCACAATCAATAGTCAAAAGGGGCTTACCGCCGAAAAAGAGGGAAAATTGATAATCTGAACGGACTTATTTCCAAACAAACCAGGAGCATCATGTTGCTTGACATGATCAACAGGACACGAAGCTCACTAGCTGACGTGCTCCTGACGATCCTATCTTGACCGGGTCCGATCCCGAATTCCTTACGAACACTGCACCATCAGATTCTCGGCACCTGCCATAAACATACAGCTCTAATCATTAACCACTTACAATGACCAAAATGTAAGTGTATTGGTACTTCACATATAAGAATGGAAAGAGTAATCAAGTTAGTCATCTATCTAAAAGTAGAATTTGCACATCAATATATCCAAAAGTCATTTAGCAAAAGCAACCAATAGTACACTACAAGAAAAAACACCTATAGTGACAAACCAGGTTTCGTCAGTAACAGTCTAAAAAATTCGTCACTAGTCAGTTAGTGACAAAATCTAAAGTCGTCACCAGTCGTCACTATAGCTGCGTCACTATATTGTTTGTGACCTGTCTAAAATCGTCACTGAGCCGTGACGAAAATAGTCGTCACTATTTTACCCTGTTATTGACGAATAATTTCGTCACAAATCCTAGAGTGACCAAAAAGTCGTCACCGTTTTTCCAATAAGTGACCAAAAAGTCGTCACGGACAGTGACATTAGAGACCAAATAAATTGGTCACTAATTCTGAACATATAACAAAAAAAGTAGCAGTTTTATTATCATAATCACTTTTGCAAACAAACTAAATTATAGAATTCCATAGCGATAGAATTATAATTACAAATCAATATTATTTAAATGCACAAGTAAACAAACTAAGGCAAAATATTATGAATCCTCATAAAATAAGACAAATCAACGACTGCAACTTTTACTGTCGATTTTTGTGTCGGTTGCCTAACTACAATACATAGCACTATTCATCTGTGGACACTTCATTTCAAAGTTGGGAGTTTTCCTGGAATCACAAAGTGACAAAGTTAAAGGATATATATATTTTAGCATGAGCGAAGTAGGTTTAGGGAACTAACCGGGATGTCTGCACAACACCGTCCATCTGCCTCATGTGGAACCAGGTCTTGAGCATCGCCCATCCGCACGGTCATTGTTGAACTTTCAATAAATATACGAATTGGCAAACCAGAATTTAAAAAGAAAACATATAACTAACATGTGTGTCCATGGAAGCTAAAAATGTTGTTTTTATCACATCCAAGGCTTAAAACACATTTTAGATACATCTATGACAGTAGCAACCATGTGAGAGAGCCAAATTCACGTCACATGACAAAGTTTTAAGGGTGTGTATTAAGGACGGGTATCCTCGCTAATTGTAGTATGTAAGTCAGTTATAAAGTATCCAGGATTAACACAAGGTGTAAGTGAGTTACAGTATTCTAAAATCTATTTCTCTTAAACTTTGTTTCATTTATCAATGATTAAATGTCAACAGAAAGCGTACGATACGGTGATCATAGAATGGTGAATGGTCAGTACATTGTATGTTGTGATAAGTTTTTCCTTATATGTTAGCTTTTGTGTTGGACTCTCATATTTTGTTTTGATTTAGCTCAGGATGAAAGAATGCTAATTTTTTAAATAATCTAACTAACTTATGAGGTAGTTACTTAATTGTCAATAGCATGTTTCCAATACTCTAAGTTTAACATGTCGCAGGCCAAATATAGGATGCATATATGTAAATGCAAGTATATGACCTTGCCTGACACAAATAATTCTATCACTATCTACTACATCTAGATGACAAAATCGATTAACATATAGTATCAAGAAATTTTAGGAGCGACATAATAGATAAAAATATAATGGAACTAACCATTAAATCATCTTTTTTATCCTCAGATTCAGAAGTGCCAACATTTTCAGACATGGTTACATCTTGTGAAGTAGACACCCCTTCTTTCTGCTTAGAAGAATCATCTGTAGCCTTTTTCGCGGCAGCTTCTTGCCTCTCTCTCTCCCCTTCCATAGAAACACGAAGAGCAAGTTCAAGTTTAGGGTCCATATTGGGATCAACGCCAAAGTCAAAACCAGATAAGCCACCAGCTGCGGATGCGGCAGCAGCAGCTGCTGCAAACCCGCTACCACCTTCTCCATCACCAGTGAGGATTGGAGTACTAAAAGAAAACAATATCAGCAAAAAAGATACGATGTACTACGTAATAACTATGTAACACCCCATTTTGATAAATGGAATGTCACGCGTAATTATGGCGTGTCATCAAAGCATGCAAGGTAATATGTAGTAAAACATACATGACCATAGGGAAAACCAGAATCAAACATCGGTTCCCAAACATAAGCCCAAAACATAAGAAAGTAAATGAACTGAATGAAAGACTAAACAAGCATAAATATATGAAGGAAACAGGAGAAGAAGTCTATGGCAGCTTCCATCCTATGCATGTCCTCCACATGCTCGAGTCTTAGGTACCTGCCGTTTTGGGACATGGAAAGGAAAGTAACGGCTGAGCAAAACGCTCAGTGCACGGATATACAATATAGCATGAAATAGGATAAGCATGTAACATATAACAGCGGAAGACTAAGTTCTGAGTAGACTGGTTAAGTATTGAGAAAACTGGTTTTATAGTTTGAAAAGCCTTATGTTTATCTTATGAAAACTGTTTTAACATAAATATACCATAGCCCATATAGGTCATGAAAAGGTCACGTGCATGAATACTTGGAGGGGTGACCTCATCATGCTGATTAGAGGGGATGCCTCTAATTAATATACTGGTCTGGGTAGGAGGGATCAACTCCTTGTGAAGGATGCAAGGCACACACCACATTCACCATGAAATACTGAATAAAACATGTAACTAGGATGCACCCATACGCCCCACATGATATAATAATATGGCCAAAACTGAAAAGGGACGCCACGAGCAATCACTCCGCCGTGGGGAAGTCATAACATTGGTGCCTCCAATGTTATGGTTATGGTACCTCCATAACTAGGTGAAACTGGTCATGCTTGTATATGGCTATAGATTATGCTAATTAAACATAAGCAGTTCAAAACAATAAAACAAATACTGGGGAAAACAGTTGGCTGCATACGGGAAATCCTAATAAGGAAAGAATGTCCATACTGAAAGGACGGGAATCCGTACCTCAAGTCCAGTGAATGAATGGAAGAAAGACTCCTACTTCTGGATCACTAACGCTACATGAATACACACGTGTATAAGTATCGAATCACTGATTACGTACTGGGTTTTGTGTCTTATCTTAGCTTACTTTATATGTTTTAAGTCATGGTTTACTGTTTAAAGCCTCAAACTGTGTTTATCTTGTATTCTGATTAATCTGATTAAGTATTACTGGTATTTCATGTATTATCATACTTACTGTGTAATAATAAGTAACTTTCCAAAAATAGCAGGTTTCCAAAAATAGAAAGTTTCCAAAAATAGAAAGTTACCAAAAATAGAAAGTTTCCAAAAATAGAAAGTTTCCAAAAATAGAATTTACTGCTTAAAATAGATTAGTTTCTAAAAATAGAAAGTTTCCAAAAATAGATCAGCTGCCTTAATTAAATAAGTTTCGATATATAGAAGGTTTCCATGATTAGATTAGTTGCCTTATTTAATTAAGTTTCTATAAATAGAAGTTTCCATAATTAGAATTAAGCTGGTTACATAAGCTAAAAATATAAGTCTAAGTGTTTATATGCTTATTTCTTAAGTCATATGATATAGTGCATAGTTTAATTATTATTTCATGTATTTTAATTAAACTATAGGTTAAGCATTTTAATTAAAGTATAACATGTTTCAATTAAAATGGAATAAAAATACTTAGGTTAAAATGTGTATTATTATGTATTAATAATATAACCTAAGTCATGTCTAAATTAATTAATTATAAGCATGGTTTAAAATAATTAATTAATTATAACTCATAACATAAAAATACTTAGTTTAAATTAATATCATGCTAAATTAATAATTAGATTAACCTAAGTCATGGTTTAATTAATATATTATGTTATTAATTAATTTATATCCTAAGTTCATGATTCATAAAATTAACATGTAGCATAAATTGTGTTTTAACCAACGAACCGTGAACCGGGCATGATATCGACACCGTACCCCGAACCAAATCGGGGTTCCCCTTGGTTCCTTGATGTCGTGGGACCCACACCACCAAACCGGGACCATATGGTCTCGGTGGTGGTTTCTAGGCCAAGCCGTGACCCCCTTGGGGCACGGTCTAGGCGTCGGCTAAACCAAACACCCGTAAAACACCCTTTTGATTTTACCTCTTAACCAAATACATGTTTATTTTATGTTTTTAAAATAGGTTTTAAAAACATCATGTTCTTAATCAATTTTACCAAATCAAATCAAAAGAAGGAATTAAAAAGAAAGGTTAAAAAGATATACCGAATGTGTGGATCAATAGAGGATGAACAAACACGAACACTTGTACAATATTCAAGATCAAAATCAACAAGAACACCCCCTGTTGGTGTGTTATAGGTGGCGGCCACAAAAGGAGAGGAAGAACAAAATTAGGGTTTTAATTGTTTTCAATAAAATGTGATAAATGAATGACTTTTTCCCTTAACCCCTTGTTTAGTAAAAATGATGGGCTAGGCCCTTTTCTTGTCCCTAATTTCGTGGTTCATGGGGCCCACATGGGGTAACCCAAATGTTTTTCGTGTCTAAATAATAAGTGTGTTCTCGTGTTCGTGTTTTACGTGTTTTAATTAGTTAAGTGTTCATTCGTGTTTATTGGTGTTCGTGTTTAGTGTGTTCTCGTTAAATATTTACCGTGCCTAATATATTTATACGTGCTCGCAATTATATTATATGTATTTACGTGATTATTTTAGTTCGTGTTTTAATGGTGATCATGATTTAATTATGTTCCCGTGAAATACTTATTAACTGCTTATCATGAGTTCGTACGTAAACGATACTTATCATGTATACACGTATGTACTTACTTGATTAATAGCACATGAATGTGATCAATACTGAATAAGGTAAGTTTTAATCTAGGACGTACGATCTTAAGGGCACTATTCATGGTAAAAGCATGCGGGTTTTACAATTCTTCCCCCCTAAAAAGAATAATTCGTCCCCGAATTATAGATAACGTAACTGGAAGCGAAACATACCCGCATCAAACTGGAAAGGTATGCAAACTAATGGAAATGAAGGTGACATGGTAGAAGGGAACGTGGGACGTGACATGTCTTGAAAATACATGGAACGTGACGTGACTGAAAGGACATATCTAATCGATAAAAGAAACATGGATAAGAAGTCCGGATGAACTTGTCCGTTTCCAAGTGGCCTCCCTCTTGGAACGGTTCCTTCAGAAGATCCTGACACTAATGATAAATCTTGGTCCTCCTGACCTTGACTTGGAATAAGAAGAAATTATTGGTTATCAACGGAAGGTGGATCCCCTAAATTCGATCGAGAAAAATAAGAGTTAACGTGCAAGGGTAACTGACACGTTACGATGCAAGACCATCTGACTTAACTGATAACTAGAAACGATGCGCGAGACATAAAGAAACGTAGTACGTGAAAAATTTTGAACGTGATACGTGAAAAATTTTGAACGTGCTACGTGGAGATATGGCGAGTGTAGTATGAGTAAACATATCGTGATCCATGATACGTGTAACATATCTTGATCATGATATGAGGAACGTGGAATGAACATGACATGTGAGACATATCGTGATCATAGAATATAATGGCGGTAACGCCAAACGCTACAAGGTGAGACGTGGAATATGACGTGAAACGTCTATCTGATGATGGAGAGTTATACTAAACTTGGGTCTGGTCTCACAAGTTCTTGCAAACTTCCCAGAACGAGAAAAGAAATGAACGTAAAATCGTAAGCCAAAATACGATCATGAACGTGAATAGTGTCATGAACGTGAGCGCGAAAGCAAGTCGTGGAATTAGAATGAAGACGTGAAGTAAGTTAGGAGTACAATTACGAATCTTTGTCTGACCCGATAGCTGAGGGATTGCCAAGTGATCGGATGAGCCTTGGCTGGAACATGTTCGTTCAATCTGTTGATTCTGAAATCCGTATGGACGTAAGGATTCTTCAGACTTGATCAAACTGTTGACAATAACCCAGATAGCATCATGCTTCTTCTGAGTTTGCTGAAATCTGGTGACTAAAATCCATGGAGATCTTGTCCCTTTTCGATTCACAATTTCATATGATGAAAACATTCCAGTTTGTTGGTGTCCTATCTTAACCTGTTGGTATGTCAGGTACCTAGATATGAACGTAACTGTATCTTGCTTCGTAGAACTTGATACCTAGGTGTTTGCGAAACTCTGAGTCTCTGAATCTAGACTTCTCCTAGCGTATAATTTTCTAGAACACCTAATGTAGTGTAGGGTTCTCTCCTTTACGCATAAGCTGAGTCATGGTAAGATTAACCATAGAAACCCATGTGATTCAGTGTGTCACTGTAATCAAACAGAATTGATATTGGAAAAAAATTCCAGGGTAGAATTTCTCTTGTCATAGAATTTGCAACATAGTGCAGATATGGTCTTCCTGTTCTTCTCTAGGCTTAGAGGAAATCAGGTTATCCTCAATGAAAACGCTGATGAGTTTGTTTAGGAGTTCATGGAAACTCAATTTATTAAGTCCATAATGCGGTTGGAGCATTGATGAGACTAATTCAAAATCATAAATCTAGCATGACCGAGTCGTGTACGAATAGCAGTCATGGACATGTCCTGCTTTTTCACTCGTCACTGTTGGCAGCATGATCGTGAGTTCGATCTTGGAAAAGTGATTAACACCATACGGTTGATTGGACATGTTGTCAATATGTGGAGGAGAATAACTGTCATGAATGGTGATTTGTTTAAGTCGACGGTAGTCGACACAAAACCTCATGGTACTGTCCTTCTCCTTGAAGGTTCTTCTGGAGTGTAAGGAACAATTTTGGAATAATCCGTTGGTTATGCGTAAAAGGACCTTAGTAGTCGTGTGTTACTGACAGCTAGAAAATTTTAGCAATTTTGGCTAACAAAGCACGTGCTTGAAAAGCATAGATAATTTGTACAAATTTTCCTGATGGAAAATCAAGCTGAATGTATTCAGGAGCCTGAACATTACTGTACATAATTATGAATCATAGCATGGTGTGGTGTTCATAGTACCCAATTAGGATAAAATTCATCTCGTGTCTGTCCGAGGAAATGCGTTAGCAGCTTGGATCTTATCATTAAGTTGAAGGAAAACCTTCGTATGCGTGGGAATACGAAAGGCGTCCTTCATGGTTATGAATATATGAACTATGGTGAAAGAAATGAAAGTGACATCGGCAACGTGACAGTTCTCACTGATGCGCCGATAATGGTATTGAAATTCTTGTGGCCTGATTAATACATGGCACAACAACATAGATATACCCTTGGAGGGTACCGTGAATTCCTTAGAAATGTTCCATAGTTGGACGTGAGTCATGTGTCTTGACTCGTTTCTTGGAACAATAAGCATGACATATGTCTTGACTGGTGTCTTGACATGTGTCTTCAGGAGGTATACGTGAGACATGTGTCTTGGCTGATGTCTTGACATGTGTCTCGAGACGTGAAACAAAAATAACCACAATATAAGGTTATTATGCCAAAATTGGCGGATCGGTTGTACTACTGATCATTTGTATGTCTGATCACGTCCGCGGCCAGAGCCTCGGTTGTGATTTCTAGGATATTTTCTATCATGGTAGTGGTTACTATCGTCCTGTCTGTCAGTTCCATGACGGCCATTATCATGACCGTGATTCATGTAACTATTCAGCTGAGTGGCCGGCTAAGAAAATAGGGAAAATGATCGATGGGAATCGTCTGATGGTGAAGCATCTTCTCGTCCAATTGCTTTGCTCCGACGCCTTTGTCTTCGTCTTTTAGGATCTCCATGTTGTGAACAGCATCAGCATCAGCATCTCGTAGCGTCTCCCAACATCAGCAGCATCAACCTTCAGTAACATCTCCAAGCTATGAGCGGCATCGACAACCTTGTAGAATATCAACAAGTGAACATACGCCTGAGATGATTTAGAATCGACTAGCGAATACTCGTGAAGTATTGCAAGTGGAATACACATGGATTAAGGTACATGTAATACACATGAAATACGGTACGTGGAGTACACATGGAATGCACATGAAATGATCGGTATGGCTTCGATCATTTGTCATGATTTAAGGAAAGTAAACCGGTTAAACGGTTAGGAAAAACATCATGATAACCTGGCAGTATTAGCATAGACATCATTCTGGTTGCATAGAGAAACGCTAAAGTGTGGTTACACATAATTCAACGATGACTTGCCTGACAGTATGATCAATGGAAACCAACCATGACTATCATGAAAGAATGATTCAAGAAATCTAACAATGTCTTGCAGGACAACGTAAATAACAAAAGAGGCGTGAAACATAATCAACATGAAGACGGAATTATCATGAGGAAAGATGAAACCATCTATTACGAAAAAGTGTATAACATAATCAGCATGAAACTGAAGTTAACCATGACAGTATGAAGGCATACTTGACATAAAGACATAATAACTTATGATGGGACATGAAAAAAAAATTTTATGCCAATTTTAAATCATGAGAAAAGTTTTATGCAAGAAAAACAGTGCATGAATGCGTAATGTAGTTTATAAAACCTTTATATGTGCGAGGGAACGCCTATGGGTCGGTTCTAAAACAAAAGACATGGCGAGGGGACGCCTATGGGTCGGTCCCAAAGTTAAAAGTTTCGATAAAAGCACATGCGACTAAATAGGGCCAGTCCTGTACCAACCATTACTTAGTCAAAATTCCTGCAACAGATGACATATGATATAAATGCATGAATGCATGGAACATAATAATTAAAAGTCATTGTCAAAACTTAACAGAAAAATTTTTATGTGAAAATTATGAACTACTGGGGTCAGTCCACATCGTCATAGTTCACGAGGAACATCATGCATAGACAATGACACATAACTAAGTATGGATGACGGTTGTTCATTCTATATTAGTAAGACGATACTGGTGAAAACATCAAGGTGAAAACAACAAGGTGCTGAAAACGTCATGGCTAAAACAAAAAAAAAGTGCTGAAAACATAATGGTTAAAACAACAACGCGCTGAAACATCAATACGTGGAATAACAATCGTTGGCTTAGGAAGCTCCTGGTGACTACCCACTAGTCACAGGTCGAGTTTTAGAGCCTACAGGTCGAAACCTTGTCTCTGATACCATAATTGTAACACCCCATTTTGATAAATGGAATGTCACGCGTAATTATGGCGTGTCATCAAAGCATGCAAGGTAATATGTAGTAAAACATACATGACCATATGGAAAACCGGAATCAAACATCGGTTCCCAAACATAAGCCCAAAACATAAGAAAGTAAATGAACTGAATGAAAGACTAAACAAGCATAAATATATGAAGGAAACAGGAGAAGAAGTCTATGGCAGCTTCCATCCTATGCATGTCCTCCAAATGCTCGAGTCTTAGATACCTGCCGTTTTGGGACATGGAAAGGAAAGTAACGGCTGAGCAAAACGCTCAGTGCACGGATATACAATATAGCATGAAATAGGATAAGCATGTAACATATAACAGCGGAAGACTAAGTTCTGAGTAGACTGGTTAAGTATTGAGAAAACTGGTTTTATAGTTTGAAAAGGCTTATGTTTATCTTATGAAAACTATTTTAACATAAATATACCATAGCCCATATAGGTCATGAAAAGGTCACGTGCATGAATACTTGGAGGGGTGACCTCATCATGCTGATTAGAGGGGATGCCTCTAATTAATATACTGGTCTGGGTAGGAGGGATCAACTCCTTGTGAAGGATGCAAGGCACACACCACATTCACCATGAAATACTGAATAAAACATGTAACTAGGATGCACCCATACGCCCCACATGATATAATAATATGGCCAAAACTGAAAAGGGACGCCACGAGCAATCACTCCGCCGTGGGGAAGTCATAACATTGGTGCCTCTAATGTTATGGTTATGGTACCTCCATAACTAGGTGAAACTGGTCATGCTTGTATATGGCTATAGATTATGCTAATTAAACATAAGCAGTTCAAAACAATAAAACAAATACTGGGGAAAACAGTTGGCTGCATACGGGAAATCCTAATAAGGAAAGAATGTCCATACTGAAAGGACGGGAATCCGTACCTCAAGTCCAGTGAATGAACGGAAGAAAGACTCCTACTTCTGGATCACTAACGCTACATGAATACACACGTGTATAAGTATCGAATCACTGATTACGTACTGGGTTTTGTGTCTTATCTTAGCTTACTTTATATGTTTTAAGTCATGGTTTACTGTTTAAAGCCTCAAACTGTGTTTATCTTGTATTCTGATTAATCTGATTAAGTATTACTGGTATTTCATGTATTATCATACTTACTGTGTAATAATAAGTAACTTTCCAAACATAGCAGGTTTCCAAAAATAGAAAGTTTCCAAAAATAGAAAGTTACCAAAAATAGAAAGTTTCCAAAAATAGAATTTACTGCTTAAAATAGATTAGTTTCTAAAAATAGAAAGTTTCCAAAAATAAATCAGCTGCCTTAATTAAATAAGTTTCCATATATAGAAGGTTTCCATGATTAGATTAGTTGCCTTATTTAATTAAGTTTCTATAAATAGAAGTTTCCATAATTAGAATTAAGCTGGTTACATAAGCTAAAAATATAAGTCTAAGTGTTTATATGCTTATTTCTTAAGTCATATGATATAGTGCATAGTTTAATTATTATTTCATGTATTTTAATTAAACTATAGGTTAAGCATTTTAATTAAAGTATAACATGTTTCAATTAAAATGGAATAAAAATACTTAGGTTAAAATGTGTATTATTATGTATTAATAATATAACCTAAGTCATGTCTAAATTAATTAATTATAAGCATGGTTTAAAATAATTAATTAATTATAACTCATAACATAAAAATACTTAGGTTAAATTAATATCATGCTAAATTAATAATTAGATTAACCTAAGTCATGGTTTAATTAATATATTATGTTATTAATTAATTTATAACCTAAGTTCATGATTCATAAAATTAACATGTAGCATAAATCGTGTTTTAACCAACGAACCGTGAACCGGGCATGATATCGACACCGTACCCCGAGCCAAATCGGGGTTCCCCTTGGTTCCTTGATGTCGTGGGACCCACACCACCAAACCGGGACCATATGGTCTCGGTGGTGGTTTCTAGGCCAAGCCGTGACCCCCTTGGGGCACGGTCTAGGCGTCGGCTAAACCAAACACCCGTAAAACACCCTTTTGATTTTACCTCTTAACCAAATACATGTTTATTTTATGTTTTTAAAATAGGTTTTAAAAACATCATGTTCTTAATCAATTTTACCAAATCAAATCAAAAGAAGGAATTAAAAAGAAAGGTTAAAAAGATATACCGAATGTGTGGATCAATAGAGGATGAACAAACACGAACACTTGTACAATATTCAAGATCAAAATCAACAAGAACACCCCCTCTTGGTGTGTTATAGGTGGCGGCCACAAAAGGAGAGGAAGAACAAAATTAGGGTTTTAATTGTTTTCAATAAAATGTGATAGATGAATGACTTTTTCCCTTAACCCCTTGTTTAGTAAAAATGATGGGCTAGGCCCTTTTCTTGTCCCTAATTTCGTGGTTCATGGGGCCCACATGGGGTAACCCAAATGTTTTTCGTGTCTAAATAATAAGTGTGTTCTCGTGTTCGTGTTTTACGTGTTTTAATTAGTTAAGTGTTCATTCGTATTTATTGGTGTTCGTGTTTAGTGTGTTCTCGTTAAATATTTACCATGCCTAATATATTTATACGTGCTCGTAATTATATTATATGTATTTACGTGATTATTTTAGTTCGTGTTTTAATGGTGATCATGATTTAATTATGTTCCCGTGAAATACTTATTAACTGCTTATCATGAGTTCGTACGTAAACGATACTTATCATGTTATACACGTATGTACTTACTTGATTAATAGCACATGAATGTGATCAATACTGAATAAGGTAAGTTTTAATCTAGGACGTACGATCTTAAGGGCACTATTCATGGTAAAAGCATGCGGGTTTTACAAACTATGTGTGCAAACAAACAATCACACACCTTAGTAGAACATCACAAAGAGCATTAGATCCAGCGGAACGTGAACAATGTGACTGTTTTCAGTGTTATTCACAACGACAACTAGGGCCTTAAGCTTTTCCGTTTTAGGTCCGTCCTCTTCACCGAAGTTCACAACATCAAGAGCAACACTGTTCTTTTTTAACTTCTTTCCAATCATCTCCAATGCTTTCTTATCGTATTTCATAGGATTGTAAGCCACAAAACATAGAAAATAAGAACAAACAAATCAAAACATACTAAAAACCTCTCTGCCTAATATGTAGAACACATACCCTCCACCAAACACAATAATCCTCTATTGCTGCTTCTTGTTTTGACGATGCTTCAACGCCAACTGAGCAACTTGAATTCCAGCGGCCAAGTCATCTCACCGCCTATATCTAAACCTATATAAACATCAAACAAAATCCATTATTTTCTAACTCGGAAAAAGACTCGCATTATACCCACTCAACATCAGATATCAAATTAAAAAAACTTACCATGCATGGAAGTCAGTATCTTTCCATGATCACTAGTAGGAGTAACCAAAACACAAACTCCTTTTCCAGCCATTGTCAATACACCCACTGTAACACCCCATTTTGGAAATGGGGTGTTACAATTATGGTATCAGAGCCAAGGTTTCGACCTGTAGGCTCTCAAATATGACCTGTGATTAGTGGGTAGTCACTACGGTCTTCCTAGAACTGACAGTTGTTTTCAAGCATTCATCATTTTAAGCATACATATACATGTCATTGTTACAGGGGTTTTGACTAAGTAATGGTTGGTACAGGACTGGCCCTATTTAGTCGCATGTGTTTTATCGAAACTTTTAGATTTGGGACCGACCCATAGGCGTCCCCTCGATATGTCTTTTGTTTTGAGTGAACTGACCAGAGGCGTCCACTCTCGAGCATCAAAAGTTTTCATAAAACTTCATCATGCATTCATACAAAATTTTCTTGCATAAAATTTTTCTCGTGAAATTTTTGGCATAAAATTTTTTTCATGAATATATATAAATTTTATGTTTGATTTGTTAATCATATGATTTATGTTATACTGTCAGATGGCAAACACAGACAAACTCTGGGAGTTATTCGCAGACATGGAGGCAGAAATGCAAGACGCCATTCTTCATGACGACGAATATCCTCCCCCACCTATCATTTTTCCCATGGAGGGAAGGAATCGACTCATGAGGGAATACTACGCCATGAGACAGAGACCCGATGAGAATAGTGGTCAGTTCATGCAGAGGTTTCTCGGGTACACAGCTGTCCTGAGAGCAGCAGCAGGCACCACTGAAGAACAAGCACTACATTTTCGTTGGGGCCTTAATCTAAGGATTGCCAATAATTTATCGGGTGCCCCGTTGGATACTGTGGCACAGGTGGCTTACGCAGCAAGGAAGCTAGAGATGCTGCAGGAACGAGATGAGTTCGGGGAAGCTGAAAGACCCGACACGAGGTAAACATTTCGTGTTCTATCGATAACCAAACCGCATCCTATCATTATATGTTCTATAATCATCTCTTAAACTGTATCTTCCAGGCAGAAAACTGGGGACCGGTCTCAGCCGGCTACTCAGCAGCAGCCTCATCAGCCAAAAGGAAACGGTCACACTAACGACCGTTCTGTTGTGGAAAGGCGTAGCGGTAATGATAATTACCGTAATAACGCTGGACACTCCAACAACAGCAGGTCGTACTATTTACGCATCTTCTTATGATTTCATGTTATATCTCTCATGCTGACAGTATATTAATCTCTACCAGGAACCACGGTAACGGGAAGGACCAGAACCACAGGGGTTCGCAGCCTGACCGTTCAGCTAACACTGGTGAACATCTTATGACGCATATGTCTTATACTCGTGCATATACTTCATTTTAACACATTTTGTCATCAGCAGGCCCTCAGCAAGCAAGGACTCCTGCTGGAGGATTCACTCATCCTCTTTGCAGTACTTGCCATCGCAGACACCCTGGCCCATGTCGTCGTGATTCCGACGCGTGCTACAAGTGCGGCCTCCCTGGCCATCGTATGAGAGATTGCCGTAAGGGTGAAATGGAGGGTACTTCGGGTCATACTGATAGTAAGCCGCCTCCTACCACTGGGCGTGTCTACACGACATCTCGTGATCAGGCAAACAAATCTACAGGTACCATTACTGGAATTTTGTATATGTACGGCCAAGCTGCATGTGTTCTTTTCGACACGGGTGCCTCTCACTCAGTTATTTCCACTACTTATGCCAAGAACATCAGGACACTTCCCTTGCCATTAGAAAATAGGCTTACCATTTCCACGCCTTTGAGGGACTCTATATTAATAACTCATGTATACAAGAGTCTTCCTCTAGAGTTTGACGATAAAGTTCGTGCAGTAGATGCACTTCCCCTAGACATGATTGAGTTCGATATGATTCTCGGCATGGACTGGTTATCCAAGCACCATGCTACCATAGACTGCCACTCATATCGGGTGATCTTCGGCGTCATTAATGCACCAGAGTACATTCATAACGGGTTCATACCCGGACGGTCTGTACAAGTCATATCTACCTTGCAAGCACGTGCATTACTGTCACATGGCTGTGAGGGTTATCTAACTACGGTTCACGACATGGATGCTGAATCCCCATCGATTCAGGATCAACCAATAGTTTCGGAATTTCAAGACGTCTTTCCAACTGAACTTCTAGGCATACCACCTGCACGAGAAGTGGAGTTCAACATCGACCTTGTTCCAGGAGCTGAACCAATCTCTAAGGCTCCGTATCGTATGGCTCCCATAGAGCTAAAAGAACTGAAAAACCAACTGCAGGAACTTCTTGAACGAGGGTTCATTAGACCAAGCGCATCTCCATGGGGCGCACCGGTCTTGTTCGTTAAGAAGAAGGACGGCAGCATGCGACTTTGCATAGACTACCGTGAACTTAATAAGATTACCATCCGAAATAGATATCCACCGCCACGTATAGATGATCTGTTTGACCAACTTCAAGGAGCCAAACACTTCTCAAAGATCGATCTAAGGTCAGGATACCATCAGCTAAGGGTTAAAGAGCAGGATATTGCCAAGACTGCTTTTCGTACCCGCTATGGCCATTATGAGTTTGTAGTCATGCCATTCGGCCTGACTAATGCTCCAGCAGTATTCATCGATCTGATGAACAGAATCTTCCACGAATTCCTTGATAAGTTTGTCATTGTATTCATCGATGACATCCTGATTTTCTCAAAGTCCACGGAGGAACACGAAGACCATCTCCGTACGGTACTACAGATTCTTCGTCAGAAGCAGCTGTATGCGAAATTCTCCAAGTGTGAGTTCTGGTTAAACAAGGTGGCATTCTTAGGTCACATTGTATCAGCAGAAGGGATTACTATGGATCCAGCGAAGGTTGAGGCTATCACTAAATGGCCAGGACCAACGTCAGCGACTGAAGTCCGCAGTTTCTTAGGCTTAGCTGGATATTATCGCAGATTCGTGGAGAACTTTTCCCGCTTGGCACTACCTCTCACCAAACTGATGCGAAAAGGAGAGAAATTCGTCTGGACGGAAGAACGAGAGAAGAGCTTCGAAGACCTAAAGCAGAAGTTAGTATCTGCACCTATTCTTACTCTCCCATCTGGTACAGGTGGATTTCAGATCTACAGCGATGCATCGGGGAAGGGACTGGGTTGTGTTCTCATGTAACATGGGAAAGTGATCGCGTATGCTTCACGGCAGCTTAAGCCCTATGAAGAAAACTATCCTACGCATGACCTGGAACTTGCTGCAGTGGTGTTCGCATTGAAAATATGGAGGCATTACTTATACGGAGAATCATGCGACATTTTCACGGATCACAAGAGCTTGAAGTATATCTTCACTCAACGAGAATTGAACATGAGACAAAGGAGATGGTTGGAACTGTTGAAGGATTATGATATTAACCTACAGTATCATCCCGGGAAGGCTAATGTAGTAGCAGATGCACTCAGCAGAAAGTCTGGAATGATCAACGGCATTGAGATCAAGGAACAAAACATAAGAGACTTGGAGCGGCTAGACATCGAAATCATGGTACGTGGGCAGCACGGATACTGGCGAATCTTAGAGTAGAACCTGAGTTACTGTCTAGGATCAAGGAAGAGCAGAAGGATGATGGAGAAATTTGGGCGATAATTCAGAATTTGGAGAAGCAGACAGAATTCAGAATGGACGCAGACGGTATCGTTTGGCAAGGCACGAGACTTTGTGTTCCTGACAATCAAGAACTCCGGGAAGCATTGTTAGCTGAAGCTCACAGCTCCCCATTTTCTATACATCCTGGGTCGACAAAAATGTACCATGACATCAGACAGCACTTTTGGTGGAGTGGTATGAAACAGGATGTAGCCACTTATGTTTCCAAATGTCTTACCTGCCAGCAGGTTAAGATTGAGCATCAGCGATCGGGCGGTCTCCTTCACCCGTTGGATATTCCAGAGTGGAAGTGGGACAAAATCACCATGGATTTTGTTACCGGTCTTCCGCCTACCAAGAAGAAGCACGATGCTATTTGGGTCATTGTTGATCGACTCACCAAATCAGCTCATTTCTTACCGATACGCAAGGAAGATCAGGTAAGTAAACACGCAGATACTTACAGAAGGGAGATCATGAGACTCCATGGTACTCCCTCCAGCATCATCTCAGACAGAGATCCTCGTTTCACGTCGCGATTCTGGAAAGGTCTGCAAAAAGCTTGGGGTACACAACTTAAGCTGAGTACGGCCTTTCATCCTCAAACGGACGGACAGTCAGAGCGAACAATTCAGACATTGGAAGATATGTTAAGGTCGTGTACGTTGGAATGGACAGGTGATTGGGACGATTACATCTGTTTGGTCGAGTTTGCATACAACAACAGCTGGCACGCAAGTATCAAATGTGCTCCTTTCGAAATGTTGTATGGCAGGAAGTGTCGCGCTCCAATCTGCTGGGATCAAGTGGGAGAGCGATCACTCGAAGGACCAGATATTATAGAAATGACCAATGAGAAGATAGAAGTAGCTAAACAGAAGCTGCAGGAAGCACGGTCACGTCAGAAGAGTTACGCCGATAAGCATCGTAGGGACATACATTTTAAGGTGGGAGATCACGTCTTCCTCAAGGTTTCGCTGGCACGTGGTGTTAAACGCTTCAGGATCAAAGGGAAACTCAGTCCTCGTTTCATCGGACCATTTGATATCATTGAACGAGTCGGTGAAGTATCTTACCGATTGGCGTTACCTCCTCAGCTTTCGCACGTGCATAACGTGTTTCATGTATCCTTACTCAGAGGGTACAAGTACCATCCCCTTCACATGGTTCAGTATCCACTGGAACAGATACGTGAAGATCTCACTTTTATAGAGGAACCCGAACGAGTGCTCGACAGGCAAGAACGAGTCATGAGAAGGAAGACGATTCCATTCGTCAAAATTCTTTGGAGGGACCATACCGAGCGGGAAGCCACTTGGGAAACAGAGGAGTCTATCCGGGCTTCTTACCCTCACTTCATATTTTGAGTTCGGGTATGTTACTTCTTTCCAGTTTGCTTTATCTAGAATTCGGGGACGAATTATTCTTTTTAGGGGGGAAGAATTGTAAAACCCGCATGCTTTTGCCATGAATAGTGCCCTTAAGATCGTACGTCCTAGATTAAAACTTACCTTATTTAGTATTGATCACATTCATGTGCTAATAGTCAAGCAAGTGCATACGTGTATGACATGATAAGTATCGATTACGTACGAACTCATGATAAACAGTTAATAAATATGTCACGTGAACATAATTAAATCATGATCACCATTTAAAATACGAACTAAAATAATTACGTAAATACATATAATATAATTACGAGCGTTAAGATTACGATAAACTACATGATAAAATAAACAGAAACACTTTAAACACGAACACGTTTAACCACGAACGAACACGAAACATCGGGACACGAGAAAAGGTACGGGTACCTCATGTTGGGCCCCATACCCACGGCACACTAACCAAAATGGCTTAGCCCATTGACTTTTACAAGAAAAGGGGGGGTTATGGTAAATATGTTTTTCATTTTTACATTTCAAGCAAAATAACTTTTAACCTAAAAAAAGTTTTCTCTCCTCCTCTTGGTCTCTCTTTGTGCCGCCACCCATAGGACCACCATAGGTGGTTGTTGATTGATTTTGATCTTGAAAATCATTGCTATAAACCGTGTTTGTTCATCCTCTTTCAAGCTACGTATTGGTATATCATTCTAAACCTTTCTTTTTAATTCTTTTAAATCTTTGATTATTTTCATGAACATGTTATTATTATTCTTATTAAAACATGATAATTAAACATTGATCTAACATGTTTTGGGGTGAATTAAAATCAAAGGACGATATAAAAGGGTGTTTGTTTTGGCCGCCTAGCATAACCAACCCGAGGGGGGGTTCGGTTTGCTTTTAGCCGCCACCACCAAGACCATTGTTGGTCTTGGTTGGTGCATGTGGGACCCACGGCAGCAAGGGGGCACAAGTACCCTGAGTTTGGCTCGGGGTACGGTGTCGAGTTCATGCCCGATTCATGGTTCGTTGGTTAAATCATGATTTATGCTACATGTTAAAATTTATGAATTATGAACTTAGGATATAAATTAATTAATAACATGAGATATTAATTAAACCATGACTTAGGTTATTTTTAATTATTAATTTAGCATGATATTAATTTAACTGAGTATTTTATGTTATATGTTATAATTAATTAATTATTTAAAACATGCTTATAATTAATTAATTTAGACACGACTTAGGTTATGTTATTAATACATAATAATACACATTTTAACCTAAGTATTTTATTCCATTTTAATTAAAACATGTTATACTTTAATTAAAATGCTTAACCTATAGTTTAATTAAATACATGAAATAATAATTAAACTATACACTATATCATATGACTTAAGAAATAAGCTTATAAACACATAGACTTATATGTTAGCTTATGTAACCAGCTTAATTCTAAATATGGAAACTTCTATTTATAGAAACTTAATTAAATAAGGCAACTAATCTAATCATGGAAACCTTCTATATATGGAAATCTATCTATTTCAGGCAGCTAATCTAATCATGGAAACCTTCTATATATGGAAACTTATTTAATTAAGGCAGCTGATCTATTTTTGGAAACTTTCTATTTTTAGAAACTAATCTATTTTAAGTAGTAAATTCTATTTTAGGAAACTTTCTATTTTTGGAAACTTTCTATTTTTTTTGGAAACTTTCTATTTTTGGAAACCTGCTATTTTGGAAAGTTACTTATTATTACACAGTAAGTATAATAATACATGAAATACCAGTAATACTTAATCAGATTAATCAGAATACAAGATAAACACAGTTTAAGGCTTTAAACAGTAAACCATGACCTAAAACATACAAAGTAAGCTAAGGTGAGACATAAAACCCAGTACGTAATCAGTGATTCGATACTTATACACGTGTGTATTCATGTAGCTTTAGTGATCCAGAAGTAGGAGTCTTTCTTCCGTTCATTCACTGGACTTGAGGTACGGATTCCCGTCCTTTCAGTATGGACATTCTTTCCTTATTAGGATTTCCCCGTATGCAGCCAACTGTTTTCCCCAGTAATTGTTTTATTGTTTTGAACTGCTTATGTTTAATTAGCATAATCTATAGCCATATACAAGCATGACCAGTTTCACCTAGTTATGGAGGTACCATAACCATAACATTGGAGGCACCAATGTTATGACTTCCCCACGGCGGAGTGATTGCTCGTGGCGTCCCTTTCAGTTTTGGCCATATTATTATATCATGTGGGGCGTATGGGTGCATCCTAGTTACATGTTTTATTCAGTATTTCATGGTGAATGTGGTGTGTACCTTGCATCCTTCACAAGGAGTTGATCCCTCCTACCCAAACCAGTATATTAATTAGAGGCATCCCCTCTAATCAGCATGATGAGGTCACCCCTCCAAGTATTCATGCACGTGACCTTTTCATGACCTATATGGGCTATGGTATATTTATGTTAAAACAGTTTTCATAAGATAAACATGAGGCTTTTCAAACTATAAAACCAGTTTTCTTAATACTTAACCAGTTTACTCAGAACTTAGTCTTCCGCTGTTATATGTTACATGCTTATCCTATTTCATGCTATATTGTACATCCGTGCACTGAGCGTCTTGCTCAGCCGTTTTCCTTTTCATGTTCCCAAAACGGCAGGTACTCAGGGACGCTCGTAGATCTCAAACGTACGTGCATATGGACTGGAAGCTTTACTGTCTTTCTTTACTTTATGCATTTCCTTTACTTTAATACAGTTTGCTATGGACATTGTTTCGTCCTTTCCTTTTACAGTATTTATGTTTGTGTGTGATGAGCTCTACTTTGGGGTTACCGATGTTTGATTCCGGTATTTCCCTTTTATGGTCAAATAATGCTTAGACATTTATCCTTGTATGCTTTGATGACACGCCATGATTATGCGTAAGATTCCATTTCCAAAATGGGGTGTTACACCCACGGTATTCTCCGGATTAGAGTGTAACAAAAAAACAAACAATTAACAACCAAAACATCAACTTCTTATTGATCAATACAAAACGAAACCTTTAAACTTTACATATATACATGTGTACACCCTCAACAAACTTCACAATAACTCAGACCCAATCGGATTAAGTTAACAAGATTACACAATGTCGCCATAAAAAAGAAGTTCAAAACCGAAGACCTAGGATTGAAAAACAAGTCATATGTACAATCTTAGCTCTGATTATTATCTAACTAATCAAATGAACCTATACTCTTAAAACCTTTGAAAAATGATATTCTCAGAAAGTGACTGCAGCAAACGAACAACAAAACATCCCACATTCCCACCTCGTCACACATAACTGACACGAGATTAACTTTATCCATCACAACATTCTTCATGACCAACATAACCTTACACACACCGCAATACAATCTAGAATGTTAAGTACACGTAAGGTTGTAACCAAACACAGACAGTCCCGTTTTCATGTCAGTTAGTCGAATATACCAAGAAACGAACAAACATATCAATGTATGTACGGAGTTAATATAAAAATTCACTGGTCAGATGCGACACTTACAATCTTAATATTCCCGCAGCATTTTCAAGCTTAGGAAATCTTTGAATCGGTCCAGATGTCAATAATTCTCCTTCACAATACGAGGAACAATGAGCAACTAGTTCTACTATACTTTTTGAGTTTCTAAAAACTAATGGATCACAAATAAGCTGATAATGGAATGCGAATAAGAATAAGTGTTTGTTTTTAGAAGAATGAAAATTAGATTGTCAGATAAATCAAGAACATAATTTAACAAGATATAAACGATTGCAGTTATACAAAACGTACCTCCTTGACTGCATATCATCTTCAGAGTCATTGACAATCTTCATAATTGTTCTCCATCTTAAACCTCTACCTTTCCTGATTTTTATCGACTTAAAGCTAAGGGTTCCTCCTTAGGATCCTTGGACTCTAGCACTATTGGTAACCTGCAAGATGTATCTTTTCATATTTAAACTAATTCGATGATTTGAATGCCAGGAGCCAAGACTCTTATAAGTCAACACAAGTTAAGTCTCGAATATTGGTGCTATGAACATATAAAAAAACTCACTTACATATCTCTACTACAAGCCCGTGTTCTTGCCGGTATGTGAATTGGAAATACTTAACCTATATCAAAATTCCAAACATAAAGTACTAATGACAAAACGAGTTATGTACAATGTAACATGGTTTCTTTAAGAAGCACCATGACTATGTAAAAAACGACCTCTACATCACACTGGCGAATCATATGGAGGGAATTATATTCCATCTTTTGCATCCTGTATAAACAAGGGGAACAAGAACAAAGAAGGCATTCATTTAAACTTAAAGGTGGCACTTCAATGATTACAAAATTATAGTTTAATATTTGCATTTTAGCTAACCGAATTGTGATTTATTTGACAGGGATTTGCAATTGTAATGGACTCACAGAACCTGGACACCAAATCAGAGCGGAACCAGAATTTGCTTCTCATAATAAACTAATTAATGAAGACGATTACATGAGAATAAGTAATTAATGAGATTAAGTGAAAGCAGAAGCTAAACCTGGCAATCTGCAAGTTCTCTTCCAGTGAAGTCAACTCGAAACAGAGCAACAAAAGAATCAATAATCTGGGAAGCAATTACATTCAGAGTGTGATCAGTGTACTAAAAAGAAGTACAAGTTTGACTTCTTAGGAATAGTCAACACAAGAAAGACCGACCAGTAGTAGGTTCTTCAGCCATATTTGCTTATCAACAGTAGCTTCTTTCTTAGCTTATCAGCTTATTGTTATGTGAATAAGCCGATAAAAGGTGGCTTGCTTTGGAAAGGTTATTTAAGTTCATAAGATCAAGTTGATATTCCCGTTACATGAATAACATTCCCCTGGTCCCTATTTGAAAATCCTTATAAGCCAATAAGCCCATTAAAAAAGCTAATCCGACACCTATTGCAATTCAAATTTGAAATAGCTTAAGATTCTATAATAAAACATTCCTAACAAAACCAACATAACGTACCTCAGCATTACTTTCAGCATTCTTAAGCAAGTCCAAAATGAACTTTGCTGACTTGGCGGGCCATCGACCTTGACCATTGGAATGTCTGTTCTTAGCCTGAGCAGTACGCCCAACACCTCTGCAGAAACGGGTAAAGGGAATAGCTTGCTTGTGAACAAAGACATCTTCCAAATACCTCTTAGCCTTGATCAAAGTCATCTTCCTGAGAGCATGTGCGGTTTCTCTTCTCCTTTAGCAGCAGCCTAAACAAGAATCATATACCATTGAATTAATGCTTTAATACTTTAAAATAAACAGACCTAAATACTCGAAAGGAAAAACTGCTACTAACTTTAAATATCACCTAACATATGACAGTTTCATTTTGGTCTATCTTAAAAAACAGCTTATAAACTTGAGAGAAAGTAACATACATTGAAAAGAATCCTACCTGGTGTGAGATTATAAATCACAGCGATACTTCGAGCATCCTTATAGATTCTACGTGGACGAAACTTTGCTGACAATTGGCTAATACATAAAACTTACATCATTGTGGCCACCAGTATACTTTGTGGCTAAGTGTAGAACACGTATCGGCACCAAGCGCAAGGGCCTTTTGGTTGAGAAGAGTAGAAAATGTAACATCAATGCACACAACAAATCCATGAGCATGGCACAAATTTGAAACTAACTCAATGTCGACACATCTTAGAAATGGGTTCGTTGGTGACTTGGTGAAGAAAAGACTAACCTACAACATATGTCCATACATATATTAATTTCTTAATTACATGAAAGAAACAAATCGGATAGGCTTAAAGATATACTACTCATTTTATTGTTAATCAAAGCTGCCTCAAGTCTTGCATAATCAGCAGGATCAATGACAGTAGCCTACACGAAAAAAACCATACCGTGATCCCCATCTTAGGAAAAACCATCTCAATGAAAATCCTAGCATTCCTGCAACAATCCATTGCAAATAGCAAGGTCGATTCAGCTCCTTCAAGCACACTGTTGTTCATAAAACATATAACTTAGCTACATAAATATCTACCTTAAAAACTTAATAGTATATAGTAAAACACAAAAACCTCAAAAATGGATGACTGTACCTTTTCCTGTGCAACCACAATAGTATAGTTACCATTGATAAGTGTGAAAACACCCATCCTTTTACCACTTATTTCTTGCTAAAACAAGACCAAAACGCGTATTTAATGTCATTTGTTTGGAATTATGCGTGGTTTGTGTTTTTGTTGTGATTTTAGGATCAAAATGTGAAAAATGGAGAAAACACGGCTTTCACGGGCTTTTATCGAAGAGAAAGACAAAAGAAGAAGTCAAAAGATCAAAAGTGGAAAAAGAACGGAAGTCCAAGACCAATTCTGAAGATTTATCGAAGAAAAAGTCAAAAGACGGAAGTTCACTAAAAGCCGAAGAACTCAAGTCTAATTTATTGAAGAATTCCAAGACGAGTTCAAAGAAATCCCGAGCCAAAAGTCATTAAAGTCCAAGATTTAAGAAGATTAGAAGGCTTAAGGAATAATGGTGCAATTAAAGAAAGAAGAAAGAGGGAGGAAGCTTCCTAAGCTCCTCCCTAATCTCCCTATAAATAGATTAGAGAGTCTCCATTTCATAGTTGTTGGTGGCTTGAAAACCCACACTTCCACCATTTTCATACCTTGTTATTTAAATTCTTGCACCTTAATTTCATGTTATGCACCTTTAAATTCCTTTTAATTCCAAGTAAGTTTACATTTAATTGTTGTTGAATCTTTACTTTTCTTGTTCAATCTCTCATCTACCTTTCTTGTTTGATTTGTTCTTAATATTTGTGTTCATGTTCTTGAGTTTTATGGTTTTGATCAAGTGGGTTTCGATTGATTTGGTTATGTTTGTTAGTTTTGTTGATTTGGATTGATTGTTTATTGTTAGTAGATCATTTGTGGTTGTTTTGGTTTAATCTTTTGGTTTATCTTGGTTAGATTTGGTTAAATTCGTGTGTTGTTGTTCATTCCCTGTTCTTCGTGTTCTTGTTACTGTTTTCCCAGATATTCCGAATCAAGCTTGTTATTCCGGATCAATGCCCTTTCATTTTTATTCCGGATCAACTGCTTCTTTTGTCCTTCGTTCGGAATAATCGTTTATTCCAGATCAAGGCCCTTCGGAATATATAAATATTCCAGATCAAGCTCTTCGTTCGGAATAACATTTATTCCGGATCAAGGTCCTTCGTTCGGAATATTATTTATTCCGGATCAAGTCCTTCGTTCGGAATATAATTTATTCCGGATCAAGGTCCTTCGTTCGGAATATTGATTTTTTCGGATCAAATGTTTCATTCGGAATGTTCAACTATTCCGGATCAAGCTGTTTATTCCGAATCAATCATTTTTCCTTTTTTATTCCGGATCAAGCCTTATTCCGGATGAGCTGTTTATTCCGGATAAGCAATTATTCCGGATGAACATGTTTATTTCGGATGAAGGCTTTATTCCGAATGAAGTGTTTTTAGTTCTTTTTTGTAGTTTTATGATTTTTAGTTTTAAACTTTATTTTTCCCGCCTTTTTCTTTATTTGCATTTTTACTTGTCTTCTTTTTAGTTTAAGTTTAAGTTTGCGTCATTTACCTTTATTGCTTTTAATTTCTCGTCATTTACTTTTCGTTTAGTTTTTATCTTTCAGTATTTATTTTTACCGTCTTTATTTTATTCTTATTTGTTTCAAATCTTTATTTTTAATTAGTGTAGACAACGACACTCTTTTATGTGATTCACCAAGAACAACTGAGTCGCACATTTAACCGTGATCAATTCGAAGAGATACCGAAAAAATGAACTTTTTAACCTAGCAAAAACCTAGCATTAAAATGGCGCCGCTGCCGGCTCTTTTCGTGAGGATTAAAGGTTTTTTGTGAGAGACGCGTTGGATTCTGGGATCCGTTCACTCGTGAACATTATTTTCGTGTCAAAAATTTTCAAAAAATCCAAAAACATTTGAAAAATCTTAAAAAGTATTTCTTTTTCAAAGTTTTGCAACAAAAATATTCTTCTTGCTTATCTATTTTTCTTCATGGATTCGTCTTGTGTACGGTGTGGGAGACCATGGCATGGTTTTCAAACATGTCAATGGTGTACTTGTGAGCGGTGTGGTTCTGATATCGACGATACACAATTTGGATTTTGTCCATTTTGCAATTCAACAAATTCGTACTTCTCCTCTTACAATACTCTCTCACCCTCTCCCGTCTATGACGATCCTTATCCTCAAAATGCACCAGATTTTTCTCCATCCCCGTGGTGCTATAAGTGTGGGGGTCCTCACAAAAGTTTTCACTATCCAACGGGGGATCAAATTTACTATAATTATACCCCTTCCAGTTTTGACCAACCCCTGCAATAACCAATTGATCATAAGCCTCGTCACGGGATGAGTTACCAAGAACCAATTGACGATCTTGCTACAGCCTTTCAAGAACAAAGAAACGATCTTGCTACAGCTTTTCAAGAACAAACGAAAGATCTTTTACACACGCTGCAAACTTGTATGGAGTCATTTTTACAGCAGCAAGATCAGACGCGTACTCATATACCTGAGCTTATTATTAGCCCTTTAGGTATTGAGGAGAGCGATGACGATATTGAGGTTATTTTCGACGAGGAGGAATTTCTAAAGCAACGTAAGACTTCTCCCATTCCTCCTTCGTCTATTGCTATCACACCCGAGGAGCCCGTTGGCTCTCTCATCACGGAGGATGAGCATCTTGACGTTATCTCGGCAACTGAATCAGACAAATTCCTAAAGTCTAGTGTCGAGGAACTTGTCGTCATCCCAAGTGAGCCCGCGGGTATTCCGGAAAATCTGTGTGATGTGCCGACTTTTGCGGAGCTTACGGACAAGTTTGCTTCGCTAGTCAATGATCACATACTCACAACTCCACATGGGATATTTGATCCTCCCAACAAGTGTTCAACATGTGGTGAGTATGATCATTTCGTCTTCGAGCCCGAGATTGAGGAAATTATTGACCGAGAGCTAGCTCTTTTACCTATGCTTCCTCCTACAAGCGAGGTCGACTTTTCCAACATCAATGCCGAACTTGATGAGTTGGAACGTCTTATTTTTCATAATAATGACGAACCAACTCACATGCCCAAACATCCTATTTTCGAGGAGTTACCTAATCAACACTCCTCTTATGAGAATTACGTTTACCACATTCGTGAGGATTTACCTTATCAACAATCCCCACAAATGAATGATGGTTTCCTACTTGATCGTGATCTTTTCAAACGAGTTTTTACACTCCTTATCTACGATGATATCGACAAGATCTACTTTCATGAGGATAAATGCTTTGACCCAGGAGGTGACATGGACCATTCTATGATTGATAATTTTACGGCTTTGCCAATTGGTCTGCATCCATTGTCTTTGGAGGATGACAATGTGATTCCCTTACCCACCCCACCTCCCGTAAATCTGGATTTCACTTGCTTTTCTTATATTGATCAGACTTTCCTACCATTCAAGACTTATCCTCCCGCCTCTCCTTTGTTGATGTCCTCCGGGAACGAGGACAAGGTCTTTGATCCCGGTATTACATTCGAGGCTTCCCCATGGACCATTTAATTCGGGGACGAGTCAGGCTCGTGACTCGGATAACAAAAACAAGCGCTCTTCGGGAGGCAACCCGATTATCTATCTTTAACTGTTTTCACCATAAGTGTAGGGGGAGCCCCATGGTGTTCCTTGTTCTCTTTCTTATCATATGCAGGGATTCGAGCTTCAAAGACACACTCTTGATGACTATTGATGAACCGTGATTCCGTGTTCCCTTCTTCCCGGTTCTATCCTAAACTCTTTTCGATTCACTATTTTATATTTCTCAATATTAAAATAGGAATCTCGTTAGTTGTCTCTTCCTTAGCAAGATTTAAACAACGTGCACAATGTCCTAAGTGTAGGGGAGTTTACTCCCACATGCTTAAACATTGAGGACAATGTTTATCTTAAGTGTAGGGGGACTTCTATCGAAGTTTTAAGTGGACTTTTCCATTAAAATGCCTTCATTTAACCGGAAAATCATCTTTTTCAGCATTTTTCAAATTTTTAATTAACTTTGGCCATATAGTCGTAATTTTTAATTTTTATCGTTGCTTTCATATGTTTATATCCCGCAATAAAGTCAAAAATATTAATAAAGTGGTGTAGCTAGTTTTGAAATCTTTGACATATTAGGCCCGTTGCGATTATTTTGACTCAACCCGAATAGAATTATCCAAGTTTATTCTAGCTAGTATCCTTAACCATGTAGACCTTAATTGGTTTATTAGGCTAAGCATCCACGAGTCTCATTACTTGAGATTTTAAATTGTGGAGAACGAGAAATGATAGAGTCAATTATAAGTCGGTATTCTTGCACAAGCTCACTTGGTGTGATTATTTGCCTATTCTCCCATCACTTGCTAATAATTTATCTGCAATAAGTAAGGTCGTACGATTTGAAAAGTTACTTAGCTTCGAGCCCAAGATCGTTTAAAAGTTGCTCGGTAATGATAAGAGTTCATAGCCAAGGCATAACTTATGAAGCGGGGCGCGAAGATTGGCGAGTCCGAAAAGGCCCTAACAAAGCATGAGGATTCATTCTTATTGCTAAAGATCCAAGGTGATGTGAAAAACATTATTCCCAAAATCAATATGAAGGATCAAGACTCACGACGAAAAGCAATCAACTCCCATAAAGATCATGGAGAAGTCTATCCGAAAAGACCCTAACAAGGTATGAGGATAAATAGATCCAAGTCCGAAAAGGAGGCGGATCGTTGTATATCAAAATCCCAAATAACGATTGAAGAAATAATGATGAAGTCGTGGTCAACAAAGTTGGAGTACCCCTCAAAAGTCTCCAAGTAAAGAAACTCTATTAACGATGAGAAGACCATTATCTCAAGCACGTCTCTCAAGATATGAAGTATGAAGTACATGCCAAATATCGGCCCGAGAAAGGTCTCAAATCGTGAAGCGAGTTATGCCAAGATATGAACTTCTTGATATCCCGAGAAGCAGTTTTAAGAGATTTTGTCCTTTAGCTAACTATTGATCAAATCGTCCTACTTTGCTTTCAGCCTAAATAAACTATCGAAATAAGTCCAAAAATGCATCTTCATGATCATTCTAAGACAAAAATAAAATATAAGAGATACAACTAGGAATAAGGGAGTTTAAGCATGTAATTAAGCCATGTGTGTAAGTGTTTGTTTTGCTAACTTATAATAACAATGATCTCGTTTCTAAGCTTAGTTTGGGGAACGTGAAACTTGAGGGTGATAAATCTTCGCAGCACCAAAGCCCTAATGTAAGTCCTTGATCTCTTTGTAAGTTATTTCCATGTAGCTATTTTCAAGTGAAAATGGTTTTCTATCCTTTTGTTTACTTTAAAGTTTTAATTTCTCTTAGTACTTTAATTTTTGTTTAGTATGTTAATAAGGCCAAGGTTGATTGATTATGAGAAAAGTGTAAATTTGCTTTGTCACTAAGCATTGCATGAGGGCATTGCAATGGTTAAGTGTAGGGGATTTGATAGGTGTGAAAACACCCATCCTTTTACCACTTATTTCTTACTAAAACAAGACCAAAACGCGTATTTAATGTCATTTGTTTGGAATTATGCGTGGTTTGTGTTTTTGTTGTTATTTTAGGATCAAAATGTGAAAAGTGGAGAAAACACAGCTTTCACGGGCTTTTATGGAAGAAAAAGACAAAAGAAGAAGTCAAAAGATCAAAAGTGGAAAAAGAACGGAAGTCCAAGACCAATTCTGAAGATTTATCGAAGAAAAAGTCAAAAGACGGAAGTTCACTAAAAGCCAAAGAACTCAAGTCTAATTTATTGAAGAATTCCAAGACGAGTTCAAAGAAATCCTGAGCCAAAAGTCATTAAAGTCCAAGATTTAAGAAGATTAGAAGGCTTAAGGAATAATGGTGCAATTAAAGAAAGAAGAAAGAGGGAGGAAGCTTCCTAAGCTCCTCCCTAATCTCCCTATAAATAGATTAGAGAGTCTCTGTTTCATAGTTGTTGGTGGCTTGACAACCCACACTTCCACCATTTTCATACCTTGTTATTTAAATTCTTGCACCTTAATTTCATGTTATGCACCTTTAAATTCCTTTTAATTCCAAGTTTACATTTAATTATTGTTGATTCTTTACTTTTCTTGTTCAATCTCTCATCTACCTTTCTTGTTTGATTTGGTCTTAATCTTTGTGTTCATGTTCTTGAGTTTTATGGTTTTGATCAAGTGGGTTTCGATTGATTTGGTTATGTTTGTTAGTTTTGTTGATTTGGATTGATTGTTTATTGTTAGTAGATCATTTGTGGTTGTTTTGGTTTAATCTTTTGGTTTATCTTGGTTAGATTTGGTTAAATTCGTGTGTTGTTGTTCATTCCCTGTTCTTCGTGTTCTTGTTACTGTTTTCCCAGATATTCTGAATCAAGCTTGTTATTCTGGATCAATGCCCTTTCATTTTTATTCCGGATCAAGGCCCTTCGTTCGGAATATATAAATATTCCGGATCAAGCTCTTCGTTCGGAATAACATTTATTCCGGATCAAGGTCCTTCGTTCGGAATATTATTTATTCCGGATCAAGTCCTTCGTTCGGAATATAATTTATTCCGGATCAAGGTCCTTCGTTCGGAATATTGATTATTCCGGATAAAGTGTTTCATTCGGAATGTTCAACTATTCTGGATCAAGCTGTTTATTCCGAATCAATCATTTTTCCTTTTTTATTCCGGATCAAGCCTTATTCCGGATGAGTTGTTTATTCTGGATAAGCAATTATTCTGGATGAACATGTTTATTCCGGATGAAGGCTTTATTCCGAATGAAGTGTTTTTAGTTCTTTTTTGTAGTTTTATGATTTTTAGTTTTAAACTTTATTTTTCCCGCCTTTTTCTTTATTTTCATTTTTACTTGTCTTCTTTTTAGTTTAAGTTTAAGTTTGCGTCATTTACCTTTATTGCTTTTAATTTCTCGTCATTTACTTTTCGTTTAGTTTTTATCTTTCAGTATTTCTTTTTACCGTCTTTATTTTATTCTTATTTGTTTCAAATGTTTATTTTTAATTAGTGTAGACAACGACACTCTTTTATTTGATTCACCAAGAACAACTGAGTCGCACATTTAACCGTGATCAATTCTAAGAGATACCGAGAAAACAAACTTTTTAACCTAGCAAAAACCTAGAATTAACCATATTGCCCATACTTAAAACTAATTGCCCTTTTTCCTGTTTCATTATCATATATTCATCACAACTGACTTTGTAACATTCTCTCGGTTCATAATTATCCTAAAATATTCCGTCTCATCTGGGCTGTTTTTAAAAACCTATACAAAAAAATATATTTATATCAAGCTCCAAAACAATATATAACGCGGTCAGTACCTTAATGATTAACCTGTACGAATTGAGATCTTAAATTATATAAAAATTATGGAAATGATCGATAACATGGAGATAAAACAAAAGAAGACGGCATGCCTTTTTGATAATCCCCAAAGTGAGAACATAGATGTATCAACGTTTTATCAAGCCACCTTATGGGATCAATTTCAGCCTGCATTTGGTGAACATGACAAAGGTACTTGGTCAACGGAAATAAATAATTATTGCAAAAAAAATCTTTTTTTAAGATATATTTAATGTTACTGTACCAATTAGCTCCCAATAATTTTATCATTATCAAGGTAAGTTGTGGACACATCCAGGGTCAAGTACTTTTGCTATAAGCAAAGTGTCAATAAAAGTGTACCTGTCTTTATTTCACTTGTTTTCTCGTTATCATCACTTTTTAAATTCATCGCTTATTTGGCTGATATTTTGGCCAAAAGATGTGTATTGGGGTTACTTCTTATAGGCTTTGCTTTTAAGATATGGGTCCAAACCTGATTCAATCAATTGCATCCTTTAAATTAACTAAAGAATTTCAATGGTTAACTGAAGAAGCTTTTAGCTCTAGCATTTCATAGTTTATAATGACTAATACAAGTAAACTAAACCTCATATGTAAAATATTAGACAGAAAGTGTGTTGAGCAGGACATAAATAGTGCCAATGTCTATAGAACTTCTAAAGAATTTCAAGAAACTGATACGGGTCGTAAGTCATATGCACGTAGTTTTTATCTTAGAGAATGTCATATATAAGCTAGCCTATTAAATAAGCAATGTAGTGACTTTGTAATGACCCAAAGCAGCCGCCAGAGCCTTACAATGGTGGGTCCTCATACCCGCCTCAACAGGGTAAACAACCACCACCTACTGGCGGGGCCCCATACCCGACTCAGCAAGGTCAACAATCACCACCTGCTGGTGGCTACGAGTATGGTCAACCTACTTATCCTGGCTGGCAGGGATCATACTACAATGCACAAGGTCAGAAACCTGGTCCGTACCCACGGCCACACCCTTTTTATATATATGGTTTTATTTCTTGCAAATATGAGATCAACCATTAAACAGCATTAACCTTCTAAAATGCTGCAAGCTAAGATTACTGACAAGTGCTCAGTCAACCTATTCATTTGCGCGCAAAATTTTCAGCAAGTAGTATCGATATGGAGCACTAGTTCAATGTGAAGGGTGGGCCTAGTAGTAGAAATTATTTCTACATTAAAAAATCTTAATTTTGATATAGATTTTTTGGGGTTGCTAAATTAATGTTGCCCATGTGTCGTCTATTTGGCAGGTGATGCACTACAGTCTACAAGAGTTGTACTAAAAGCCATCCTGATGCGGTTAATATCATTTACAGATCTCTTAGATGTATTAATTCGAAACATCTCAACAGGAATCAATGTTTAACATTGAGATGTGATTGAAAAAACTTTGTAATCATCCTTATCTCATGCTAAGCTCCCTTTGCTTCTTTTTGTGTTCTTTTCAACGACATGATTGTGTGGGCTAGGGATTAATTTAGCAACTGTGAATGCAGTCATTATGTATGATTTGATTTCAACCAACATGTTGAGATTATAGCAATGAATCATGCAGACATAATTGATCAGTCAATATGGCTTTTTGTTTACATGCTTGTATTGTGTTGAAGAAAGGATCTTACAGCTGGCAAAGAAGCGAAACTTCCGAAACATATATTCGTCTAATTGTAATCTAGTAAAATAGGTGTTTTCGCTTTACTAGCTTCTAACATCGGTAACTTTCCACTATATTCATACTTAGTCACAAATACCATGTTATATTTAACATCTTGAGGAGTCAAAGGTAAGTGGTTTTTATTTGTTTTGTCTAGTCGGGAGTTAAAATATCGAGTTAACAAAAGCCTATCAATGCGGGGATAGCTCAGTTGGGAAAGCCAGACTAAAGATTTGAAGTCACGTATACGACCCACGTTCACCGCACAAGTTTTTTTACGAACATTTTTTTAACCCAGAGGTCTTTAATTCGAATCTCATATCTTGAAGTCAGGATATTTTCTAGCCAAATAATTTAACAAATGTTGAGATGGCCGACTTGGTCTAAGCCGCCTAAGGTTCTGGTCCGAAAGGGTGTGGGTTCAAATCCCACTCTCAACAAACTCTTTTCTCAACCTGGTCAGCATCTTGACCTTACTATTTTCTAACTATTAAGTAAGCAATCCCTAACGCTTAGCTATTCACACACCTAGAAGAGTAACAACAAGATATCGTGGACTAGATTTGTGATAACATTTATAGTCAAAATAAAACTCATTAATAGTCAAAATAGAAGCATTAATCTCGGTTAAACAAAACCTACCACCTTGACTGCATTCCAAGTTATGCTATTTCCTAATAACTGGCCGATAAGACGATTGATGAACGCTATAGACTAGTTGAAAGGCTGAAATTTATCAAGAGTTAAACCGTAATTAGTTGAAATCTTCAAGCAGTAAATCTTCAAGCAGTAAATCTTCAAAAGTAATGAATACACAGCGAAACTAGTAATGACTTTTCTAAGTTATACCAGTAGTTAGTTAGCTATCATTTATAACAAACAACTCGGTCACACATACATACGGTTGAATACACTACGAAACTAGTGAGACAATTCGTCAAACACTTGGTATGCTACTTGATAAACTTTAATTAAAATAAAATCTCAATTAAAATCGCATCATAAACAAGATCAGTTTAACGATTTATATAAGCTGGTGAATAAGCTGATAAGCATGGACTAACAAGCGCATCATAAACAATCTGATAAGCATAAATAAGCTTATTGTTCAACGATTTGCATAAGCTAATGAAATGAATAAGTTATGATGATCGATTGATGAAACGATTTGCATAAGATGATAAGCATAAATAAGCTTACTGTTCATCATAAATAAGTTGACTTGAGATGAGAGAGCGATTGTTCAACGATTTGCATAAGCTGATGAAATGAATAAGATGATTTGTGTTAATGGATATGTCGGAGAACTTTTAGTGGAAAAGAAAAGAAAAGGTCAACCGGTCGGACTTTTATTCAACTAATTGGGCCGGTCTCTTTTTCAACTAAACGGGCTCATTTTTTTCCCATCTTAAATCTAATTCCTAAGTTATTTTTTGTAACGTAATAAGAATGTGATATTTTAATTTATTGTCCAAGTTATAAAGTAAAAAATGTGTGGTTTAATATTTATTTTTTTTCACTTTTACATATCAACGAGAAAATATTTAAGTCGTTTTGATAAAAAAGAAATTTTGAGCATTTTATGAAATTCGCAAAAATAGTGACCAAAATTTTCGTCACTGGTGGTTTAATGACCAAATTTTCGTCACTACTTGTGAATAAAAATACAAAAAAGTAATTTAATGACTATATAGTGACCACTTATAGGTTTCGTCACTGACTTTTTAGCAGTGAGACCATAAAATTATATCGTCACTGTTTAATGACGAAATAAAAAAGTGGTCACTCAATTTTGGTCACTAAAGCCCTTTTTTCTTTTAGTGGGTAGTTAACACTTAACAGCAATAACAAACTGAAAGGGCCTCAAAGAGAACTTACAGGTCACCACAAACCATATAGTCATTGTTATTTTCAGTAACCAACATCATGGGACACGAACAACTTATCCTTTCAGGATTTGGATCTAAAATTCAATGATTTAAAGATTTCGTTCCTATTGGAAAAGATGTCGGGCACGAAAAGTCAGCGTATCAATCTTCATAAAGTAACAGAGTAAAACATACATGAAACTAATAATAATACATATTACTATGTGACATGTATAAACAGGAAAATACATCTGCAACAAACTGAACTTCGAACAAAGAAAGTCTTGTGCAAAACACTATTTGATGACAACCCGGCACACAGGAGACTCAAATAACTTGTGCAAAACACTATTTGATGACAACCCGGGAGTAAAACCTGCAGAATCACGTAGACTAAACCTTCTTATTACTTTAATATTTGAAGAATCTATAGTATATCCATGGTTTAGTGACCTATTTATCAACCAAAAGCAACTGCAGCCAAACATTTATATACATACAAAATAATAAATAAATTCCTACATGCACAATTATAACAATTTTAGGCGATTCACACTTGCTTTCGAGTACCATATTGAAAATCTCAAAATCACAATATAAAATATCAAAATCACAATCAGAATACGATATCAAATCCATGGAATGAGGATAGAATTTGGAACAAATTAAGCCTTAACTAGCAACAAGACCAAAGTGCAGTAGACAGAAACAAGAAGAAGCTTAAAAGCTTGAATTACAAACATAAGACGTAGTAAATTGTACGTTTTTAGCAATGAGAAGAAAATGGATTCATACTGTAAAAGATAAGTGTGGCAGTATCATCATCACTTCAGTTCAATCATGTGTTGGCTGGTCAATGAAGGCAAGCCTTAGAAACCTTGGCAAGTTTAACGGAAATTCTCCAGTGTATGTTGGACCATAACCCCTCAGTGGTCTGTAACCAGGAAAGTCATGTGCATCAAACGGCTCATCAAGAATGACTTCAAGCTTCAGATTTTTAGCAATGAGTTCCACCCTCCAAATCCAGTCAGCCCATCCTTGACCAGTGTTGAGCCTAAGGTCAATACAACCATGTGGGTCAAGGATCTGAACTCCACTAGTGAGAAAGGGCTTAATCAAATCATCTGGAGTGGTGGACTTCCATGGGGAATTCCCAACCATCTTGTTTTCATGGAAGGCAAAATTGTTAACCAACAGATCAAACAGCTGTTTCCTGTCCTTTTCAAGAACATAACTACTTCCCTTTGTGTCTTCTTTTGAATAATTCATCCAGAACTTAACAGACTTTTGAGTCAGCCCTGTGCAATCCAATGATTCAACATATTTCCCACCAAGATCCTGGAAGGCCTTGATGTTCTTTTCTGCTTGTTTATCTGGAAACAGCTCTTTCAATCTTTCTGAAAAATACAAAGTCAGTCCATAAGAGCCCAAACACAAGCCCAATTTAACAAAAAAAAAACAGATGTACACTACAGTACATGCATCCAAATCTAAGGAACCAATTTAACAAGTACTACTTCCTATTTATTCAATTCAATGAACAATCATCAACCATATTTACAATAGAACAAAAACACAAGTACACTACACTACATCAAAATTTTTGGAAAGGAACATTCTATAAAGCTGAAATCAACAAGCCTAAGCCTAACCATTTCACCTACTAACAAACACACTCACTGTTTACTTACATATATCAATACGATTTATCCGATTCATCAAGTAACTAACAACAATCTTATCTATAGCTTTCCAAACGCAAACGAACTTACTATCCGCATTCGTCAAGTAACAATCTGCTTATCTATATACAAACACACGAACGAGCTATCCCTACATTCGTCAAGTAACAATAGTAACATATCTACCTATCCAAATACGCGCATCCGACACCAAACAATATACTACGTACGAACAAACTATCCAAACGCACGCACACCTACTACATTCATCAAGTAAACAATATATCTACAAACAAGCTAATAACACACGTGCATTTGTCAAGTACTAAACAATACTATATCTATAAACCAACCAAGTATCCAACCAAACACACGCACTACTACACAAACAGCCTTTACCCACGAAATTTTTCCTACGGAACAAAAACCGTGGGAAATTTGACACGGTATTCCCACGGATTTCCCACAGAAATGACAAAAAAATATTCTGTGGGAAATCCGTGGGAAATTACCCACGGATTTCCCACAGAAGCATTGACCAAGGTTTCCGTGGGAAATTCGTGGGAAAGTCGTGGCAAATTACCCACGGACTTCCCACGGATTGCAAATTACCCACGAATTTCCCACGGAGTACAAAACTATTTTTGTTATTTTACACATCCGTGGGAAAGCTGTGGCAAATTACCCACGGATTTCCCACGGTATACACATTATTATTATTATTTTTAATTAATTATTTAAATTCTTTTTTTAAATATTATAATAACAATTTCTAACAAAGATAATATAATAATATTGACCAACCTTTTTTTATCTGTTATTAGTAGTGGACAATTAATTTGATTTATGATATATCAAAATGAAAATATGGACAATAAAAAGTGGACGGAGGAAGTAGATTCTTAATTTTGAAACTGTTAACAAGTCGATCAATTTTTATTTTCTTTACTATTTTTTCTTTTTGATAACCATGATTAATTTTATTTTCGAAACTGTTAACAAATTATTTCTACAAAATTAAGGTGCATGACATGAGTGTGCAGTGTGTCAACCCAATGTCATAGTTTTTTGTTAAATGAGATAACTAAATCTTACTACTAATTTTATTTTTACCATCTCCTACTCGTTTTTTTTTTAAATATCTATTATTACAATAAAGTTATAGGCTAAAAATAAATGTAAATTATATGTTTTTTAAGATTCAAACTTTATTAAATTGTAAGTTGTTAATTTCAAGACTGTTAACTAGTCGATTAATTATTTTCTTTACTTTTTTTTTCCATTTGATAACTATGATTTTCGCCTTTTGATCGATTAAATCATGAATTTTGATTCCACCGTCACACAGACTCAACCTTCTCTTTTCAACAACTTGATGTGGCCACACACACTTGTTTGCACCTATCAGGAATCGAACTAATTTTTCAATCACTCATATAAAAATACAAACAATTTGGAATTTGATACATGTAGATTTAGTATGGTAAGTATATATAGATTTACGATTAATTAAAAACGCAAAAATATAAAAAACATAGGGATCGTTGTAAGTCGAGGAGATTAGTTTGGACAAAAAAGGGTTTTTGGATTAGTTTCAAAATTAGCAAGAGAAGAGTATAAATTAAAAGACGATTGTACACTAAGTTAACTAAAAACAAAGACGAATTACGCACTCACGTAAAACAAGAAAAAATAACATTAAAATAATCAAAATTTCAAAAATTTCAAAACAATTTCCAATTAACTAATTAAACTAATAAATGAAAATGAAAATTAATTAAAAAGCTTAATGGGACTCAAAACAGCTCAAAACCAAATTACAAAAAAGGCTTAATGGGTTTTTTGGCCCAATAAGAAAACATTAAAAAAACATAAAAAGAAAAGTGCTACTTGACTTAAAATTTGATTTTGAATTATTTTAAAACTAGGTTGAAAGTCTGAAAAAGCTTCTATAATCTTCAAATAAGCTATAAGCACTTAATGGGACTTAAAAGCCCAATAAGCAAAATCTTAAGCTTATTATGAAACTTAGTAGTCTTAATTTTTAAGCAATATAAAGTAGTTGAAATAAAAAAAATAAAAAAAATGAAGGAGAGCTTATCAGAATAAGCTATAAGCTTATTTGAAAAAGCCTATAGGATGAAAACAAAAGCTAAGAAGCTAATATTTAACACACCTTGCTTTTTTTAGTATTAAATACTATTGCAAAAAGAATTTTTTAAAATGGTTAACTAAATAATGAGTAATAAGCAAAAATCTATTTCCTAATAACACAAAATAGTCGTGTTTGACGAAAACACGACTATAAAACTTGAAATTTGACACAGGGCATGGAAATAAGATAGGAAAGACATAGAGATAACAAAAATCCCAATAAGCTAGCTTATGTAAGCTCTGTGGACAAATAAGCACAAAAAGAAATAAAAATAAGCTAGTTTTCTAGTAAACTTGAAACCAAACGCGTTACAATGCCTAGACTAGATAAATAAAGCCTAAAAAATAAGATTAAGCTACCAAAGAATGTTGTTGCACGACCAACTAATCTGAAACTAAGGAATAAGCTATAAACAGCTTATTTAGGACATAGAAAAGAGAAGGGGATAATAGAATTACCACTTGGGCTTTGTTTGAAAAAGACCTAAGTGGCACAACGGCTGAATAGAGTGTGTGAGTGTGGAGGATGTGGGTTCGAGTCCTAGTAACCTTTTTTGCTATTTGTATATGCTTTTTGGTAATCAATACATCACCCAATAAGCAGTTGACTTATTGGGCTTATATATCAACAAACAAACAAACAACACTCACAACACTAGTACAAAAAATGGTATCCGTCACACTCAGAAAGAGTGACCATAGGCCTACAGTCAGACGCGGTTTTGTTTAGCCTGTGTGACTAAAGGTCCCGCGACCGTAAGTAACCTACGGTCACGATCTGATCTAATCGATGATAACCAGCAAGAAAATGTGACCAATACTCGAAAATGTGTGACGAACTAGGTATAATATTTGGTGTTTTAGTGAATATGTGTGATGGTAAACACTCTACAGTTACACGAGTTTTGTTAAAGAGTGACTATTGTTTATAATTTTGTCACATGAATATACAATATGTGTGAAATTTAATATGTGATTAGTGTATTTTATGTGACTATCTATATGCATCCAATAGTCACATGAAGTTTATGTTTGTGTGACTTATTATGATATGTAGTCATACAAATCATGTTAATGGTAATGAGTTAGTCACATATAATTAACCCAAGAGTGACTAATAATAGTAATAAGTGTGACTGTATGCTTGGTAAAGTCAAGCAAATTCTATTTTGTGTGACTATATTGATCCAATAGTCACATGAATTGTATGTTTGTGTGACTTTTTATGATATGTAATCACACACATCATGTTAATGGTAGTGAGTTTGTAAAACTAGCTTTAAAATCCCTAAGATTATTAAATGCATGAAATTACGGTTAAATTAAAACTTTTCAGTTAATTAATATACGACACGAATCATGAACATTTATTACGAACATTACGTATATTAGTTAATTATTATAAGTATTACGTATATTAATATAAATATTAGGGAAAATCACTCAAAAATGTAGTAAACTTACCACTTTTTATGGTTATGTGTAGTAAACTATTTTTTTCTCATTTTGTGTATTAAAATTTCAAATTCATATCATTCTGTGTATTTTGTGACCATTTTACCCCTACTTTTTTCAAATTTTGAAGGGTAAAATGGTCATTTTACAAGACAAAATCGTCTCAAAATACACACAATGATCGAAATTAAAAAGTTTAATACACATAATGAGAAAAAAATAATTTAGTACACACAACCATAAAAAGTGGTTAGTTTACTACATTTTAAGTTATTTTCCCTAAATATTAATACACAATAAGTATTTACGTATAATACTTAAACCATACAAGAAATAAAACACGAACATAAAATACGAACGCACACAATAAATATTTAAGCCACGAAAAATAAACAAAAGTGTAAGTGTGTGTTGTGTGTGTGGCGTCCAAAACAAGAGGAAGGAAGGGCCATGGCCGAACCGAATTGTAAACCAAGCCTTAACCAAAAAGGACTGCATGATTTTTTATAAAACATAAACACAGAAAAACATAAAACCATAAAAACTTCCTCCTTCTTCCTTATTTGGCTAAGGCATCACACACACACCACAAGGAAGATTTGTTGTTTTTAATCTTTGACTATTACGGTGACGTGTTCGTGAATCAACTCATTTAATTGTACACGCATACGGTATACTCGATTCCTTTTTCTTTTTAATTAATTATGTTATGGATCTAGATCTTTAAAAACATATAAGTAAAACATGTAAACATTAAGGATTAAACAAGATTAAGGGTTGGTTTTTGGTTTTGTTTGAATGGCACGCAAACCGAGACCATTGTAGGTTTCGGTGGTGATGTTTTCCAACCAGCCGCAACCCTGAAAGGGGCGGTGGTGGTTTTAGGTTACCAGCCGCAACCCCAACTGCTTAAGCAGTAGGGTGTGTCGGCTTAACAGTGGGAACCGAGACCTTATAGGTCTCGGTGGGTCAAGTGTGATCAGCAGGGGGACGCAGCAGCCCAGCAGTGACAACATGGCTAGGCCAGGGGGTTGCGTTGGCAGCAGCAGTGGCACCGACAGTAGTGTCAGTGGCTGTTATGGTGGTCGTCCACAAGCCACAGCCACTCGGCTGTGGTGTTGCGTCGTGTTTGGGCGACACCGAGACCTCCATGATCCCGGTGAAGTTCTTGAGGGGTGCAGTTAACACCAAACACGCAAGGGGTGTTTGACTAAGTTTTTACAAAACATATATTTAATTATTTATTAATTAGTTTAATTAAAAACATGTTAAATTAAATTAATTAATAATCATGACTTAGAATATAATTTATTTAAATAAAAACCATATTTTATGTATGTTCATTTTATTTAAAGAAAACTTAGGATAAAATAATTATTATATAATTATTCATGTACATTTAACTAATTAAGAAACTTAGCTTAATTAATTTATATCATCTTAATCATGCAATATTATTAATTAATAACAACTTATGATAACATATAATATCATTATTAATTAATAATTATAAGTTAAGACTAAGTATTTAATTATTATTAAAATTTACTATATAATTAAACATGACATATAAAATGCTTATTAAAACTATATGTTATAGTATTTTATTTATTTAATAAGCTTATTATTAATTATGGAAATACACTAAATATGAAAACATGCGATTTATAGAAATATACTAAATATGGTAATATGCTATTTATCGAAATATACTAAATATGGTAACATGCTATTTATGGAAACATACTAAATATGGAAACTTTCTATTTTTGAAAACTTACTAATTATGGAAACTTTCTATTTTTGGATACTTACTATTTAAGGAAACTTGCTGTTTTTAGAAAGTTACTATATATGGAAACTTGCTATTTTTGGAAAGTTACTATAAATAGAAACCTGCTATTTTTATAAAGATACTCATTATGTTATAACAAGTACTATAATACTTAAAATATGAAATACATTAATCTAAAACACATGAAACACTGAGAATCACAATATTTAAACAAGGACAAGTATAATAAGTAAGAACACGTCAAGTAAAATCATAACCAGTATGTATAAGTAAAACAAACATTTATTCATGTCCCTTTTATTATGTAGCTATCGTGAAGTCGGAGTGATCTTCCGCGTTCGTTATCGTCTTCATTTACTGGACATAAGGTACGGATATTCCGTCCTTTAGTAAGGACACTCTCTTTCCTATATTAGGATTTCCCGTTTGCAGCCATCCTTTTTCCTCGGTAGTTAGGTGTCTTAGACACAACGATAATTATATGATTTATATTTTAGATTGTCTAAGCTATATACATGCATGCCAGTCACATCTAGTTATAGAGGTACCATAACCATAGCATTGGAGGCACCAGTGTTATGACTCTTCTACGGTGAGAGTGATTGCTCGCAGCTTCCCTTACAGTTATTTATACTATTTTATTATTATCATGTGGGGCGAATGGGTGCATCCTAGGACAAGTTTAGCAAGATTACATGGTAACTACGTTGTATGCCTTACATCCGTTACAAGGAGCTGATCCCTCCACCTAGACTATTTTAATTAGAGGCAACCCCTCTAATTTCATGATGAGGTCACCCATCTAAGTATTCGTGCACGTTGATACATGATGACTTATATAGTCTCCGATCATATTTAAAATACAGTTTCCAGTATAAAATAAACATAAGTCTTTTCAGAAATATAAAACCAATTTTATAAACTTACACCAGGTTTTCTAGGTCATACACTTATTCCGCTGTACTTCATTTCATTCATTTCTTTTCTTACTTATGTTTATGCTTTACATTTCATTGTCATATATCCGCACACTGAGCATATTGCTCAGTCGTAATTTTTCTTTCCATGTCCCAATACGGCATGTACTAAAGGGCAAATCTAGGATTCAAGAGTACGTGCATTGGATGGAGGCGCTTATTCTTTTTCTATCTTTCATGCATTTACATCTTTTGCTTTGCTGGACAATGTTTAGTCCTTTCTTTACATTCTATACTTATGCATTGTGTGTGGAGCTTATGTTTGGAACCGATGTTTGTTTCCGGTTTCCTTTATGGTCATTAAATGTTTTACACATTTACCTTGCATGCTTTGTGACACACCATAATTACTACGTAACGGTCTATTTATCCAAATGGGGTGTTACCGTTATGGTATCAGAGACCAAGGTTTCGACCTGTAAGCTCTTAAAATTGACATGTGACTAGTAGGTAGTCACCAGAGTCTTCCTAAAACTAACAGTAAATTTTATTCATTTCATTTCATGCATCATTATTTTATGTTAAGTTTTGACTAAGTAATGGTTGGTACAGGACTGGTCATATTTAGTCGCATGTGCTTTTCATTCGAATTTCATTTTGTGAACCGACACATAGGCGTTCACCTTTGCTCATGTCAATTTTCATTTGTGGACCAACCCATAGGCGTCCACTATTGCCAATGGTTGTTTTCATTGGCTATGCCTTTATAAACTCTTCATGCATTCCTTATATTTATCCTATGTTCTAACCAGCTTAATCATTTCATTTTTCCTCTTTTAAACTGTCAGATGGTCAACACACGCACCAATGAGGAACTGGCTGCAGCTGTCCAAGCAGCTCTGCAAGCTATGCTTCCACAGATCAGGAATCAGATCCGGAATGAATACAAGAACATTCCAAATCAGAAAAATCCTCCTCCTTCACCACCTGTTACTCTACACACTTGGCTAGAGAGGTTTAATAAGCAAAAGCCTCGATCTATTGAGAGGGATGAGTTATCATCTGATTTGGAAAACTGGATTTCTCACATGGAGAAAATCTTTGATGATATGGGATGTGATGGAATTTACAAGGCAAGGTTGGCTTGCTATAAGTTCGAAGGTGATGCATTAGCTTGGTGGAGGGCATGCAAGCTGACAAATGGAGTTGACGTGTGGTTAGCTGTTTTGACTTGGGATCAGTTCAAGACTCTTATCTACAATCAGTTCTTTTCGGCAGCTGAGCAGGAGAGGCTTAAGAGGGACTACCATTTCATTCGTCAGAGAATTGGAGAGAACAACACGGATTTATGAAGAGGTTTCTTAAGTTAGCTGGATTTCTGGGCACTGCTGCAAGTACTGCGGAGGAGCAAGCGAAGCACTTTCGCTGGGCTCTTCATTCTACGACTGCTGATCGGCTATTTAGTGCCACTTTCACTAATGTGTCACAAGTGGCAGATGCAACACATAGCTTGGAGATGCTTTATGAGAGATATGACTACGGGGAGTCAGCTCGTCCCGAGAAGAGGAATCATCAAGCGTTATCATCTCATTCCAAATTATATGTTCATTTTTATATCGTGTCTTATCCAATTGTATCTTTCAGACAGAAGGGTGGAGACCGGTCCCAACCGGCCACTCAGGAGACGAACAACAAGGGGAACGATCAATCTAATGACTGATACAGATCGGAATGGCGAAGCGGTAATGACAATTACCGTAACAATGCCAGCTAGTCCAACAGAAACATGTCCCTAAATTCTTAAACTATTCTATGTTAAGCTGTTGTATATTATACATACTAACATCTCAGCATCATAAATAGGAACTCTGCGAGTGGGCGTGACCATAATGCTAAGGGTCAGGAGCCTAACAACTCGTCTTCATCTGGTAGTATATCCTAAACTTTCAGTGTAGTCATGTTTATGCCCAAATAATCATGTCTCACGTATATCTTCTTAAAAAGGCTCTCAGGCAGCGAGGGTACCTCCAGGAGGTTATACCTATCCCATCTGCACGACTTGTAGTCGTAGACATCCCGGACCATGTCGTAAGGCTGCCAGAGTTTGCTTTATATGTAGAATACTATGACACATGTTGAAGGACTGCAAGAAGGGAAAGACTGCTGGTACTTTTGGTTATGCTCTTCCTAAGCCACCAGCTTCAGGTCGTGTCTACACTACCACCAGAGATCAGGCGAATATATCTTCAGGTACTATCACTGGTATCCTCTTTATGAACGGTCATGTTGCTTGCGTATTATTAGATACTGGTGCAACTCATTCAGTCATATCCACTACGTATGCCACTAGTATTAATAAAATCCCTATACCACTAGAGATCATATTAAGTATATCTACGCCTATGCAAGACTCTGTACGTATTTCCCAGGTGTACAGAGATCTCCCCCTTGAATTTGATGATAAAATTCGTCGAGTAGACATACTTCCTTTGGATATGTGCGAGTTTGATTTAATCTTAGGCATGGACTGGTATCTAAACAACATGCCACTATCGACTGTCATACCTATCGGGTTATCTTCGGTGATGTTCAAGCACCAGAGTACATTCACAATGGTTTCATTCCAGGCAAGTTTGTACAAATTATTTCCGCCTTACAAGCCTGTGCTTTACTAGCTCATGGCTGCGAAGGCTTCTTAGCTACGATTCAGGATATTACTGCCGAAGCTCCGTCGATTAAAGATCAACCAGTTGTTTTCAAAATCCTGATGTATTCCCAGAAGAAATTTTGGGTATACCACCTATCCGCGAAGTAGATTTTGATATTGAGCTCATCCCAGGAGCTCAACCAATCTCTAAGGATCCTTATCACATGGCTCCCATAGAGCTCAAGAAGTTAAAAGAAAAGCTGCAAGAGTTACTGGAGCGAGATTTCATCCATCCGAGTGTATCCCCATGGGGTGCACTGGTACTTTTCGTCAAGAAGAGAGTGTTTAAACAAGGTTTTAGAAGGAAAACATAAAATCGTGTTTAAAATCGAGGGCTTGTAACTTATACTTTGTAATTTTGGTGATTAAGGACTTAGAAAAGTGATTAGCAAATGATTAAGGCTTAATTAGGGTTTATACATTCTATTTAGAAGATTTGGGTCCTTGGTTTGAAGTTTAACAAAGGTTTGATGTGAAAATAAGAAGTAAAGTTATGTAGATTAGGGGTTTCTAATGATCTAGGGTTAAATCCGAGTAAAATTCATTATCCTTTTCTTAGCTATTGATGTAAACTCAATTTAGGTCCTAGGAATCATGTTTTAAGTGTCCAGTGAGTTCTCACACTTGGTTTGATAGCTTAGTTTAAGTTAACATATCTAAAGAGTGAAAATACCTATTTTGACCTAATTTATAAGTCATGCACTGAAATCTTGTACCTTGTGCATTAGGATACATGTACATTGTCTTAATCTAATCTTATAACCTTAATGAAGTGCTATGAGTGTTTATAGACTTGTCCTAAAAGACTAGGTAATGATTATATGTAGATTTCTTAATATAAGGGTTTCTATGTTATTAAGCCTAATGACTTTCTATCTTGGGTAATTAGGGTTTATATCTTAATGTAAGCTTATTCTTGGTCTTATATAGTATGTTTATGACTTCTAGGGTTTCTAGATTCTTAGTTTAAGGGTTTATATAGGTTGATCATATCTTAGGGTTAATTAAGTGAGCTTAGGGTCCTATGTTTTAAAAACTTGTACTTTATACTTTAATAATTTGTAACTTAGTTTAAGATTAATGTATTAACTTATTATGATACTTAGTTAAGTTTTATAATTAGTTGCAAAAGATTAGACTCTAATTCATTATAGAATGGATTTTATATGCTAATCTTGGTTATAGGTCATTTTCTTGTAATTCGCTTGAGATTAGTGAATATTAGTGTTTTGTGATCAATTACATTTCCTTTATATGATATATTATAATTAGTATAGTGTATTTGATAATAGTACGTAGATATTATGTAGTTACATTAGTTTACAAGGGATTTCTAGGGGTTCTAAGGCTCTTTTAGGAATTTAAGGTATCCTTGTTGTATTTGAGTTGTTCTTATTCATTGTATATACATATATTTACTTTTAGAACTCAGACTTGATACATACATTGTGTTTATAACATATAGGCATATGTTGAAGTGGCAATTGAGATAGTGAGAATCCATATATTCAACAATTCAGTCACATAACATAGTAAAATACAAAAATTTCTTAGCAAAATTACCTCTTTATTTATGAACATATATATTATATTAGTCAAAATCACTGAATGTTATAGTCTCTTCCCCTTATTTTAAATATTGTCCCGAGATTTAGCTAGAACTAGGGTTAACAGAAGAACATAGATGCGGATATTTAGCTTGAATATGATCTTCACGTTCGCAAATATACTCAGGTCCTCTCTTCGAGTTCCATCGAACATTAAATATCGGGATACGGCTCTACTTCAGTCGTTTACTTTCTCTATCCATGATTTACACAGGCTCTTCTACAAAATTTAAATTATCATCGAGTTGAAGTTCTTTCATCGGTATGATGAGAGATTCATCAGATAAGCATTTCTTCAGATTTGAAACATGAAAAGTATTGTGAACATTACTAAGTTCTTCAGGAAGCTCTAATTTATATGCCACAGGGCCAATTCTTTTTGTTATTTTTAATGGTCCTAAATACCTCGGGTTCAGTTTCTTCTTCTTTCCGAATCGAATAATTCCTTGACGAGACGAAACTTTTAACATAACACGATCTCCAACTGCAAATTCCAAAAGGTTTACGTCTATTATTACCGTAACTCCTTTGTCTTTCTTGTGCAGCTTTTAATCGTCGTCAGATTTGAATAATCTTTTCAGTAGTCTCATGTATTATCTTTGGTTATGTCAGTTGAACATCTCTAAAATTACAGTTTTGGCCCCTAGACTTTTTATTTTGTCAACTATGTGCTAAATTGCTATTTATCTGGGAAGCGTTCCCTTATTTTGTGAAATAAAGTGTGCTGGCGTCTATTTTGCTTAGAATGTGCTCAGTCTGCGTTGATGTGACCACTGCGAGAGTGTCACTATTGGTTGCGTAATAATTTACGATCAATATTTAGACGTATCTGAAATTTTATTTCCAATACGTGTGCATTATCTATGTAGAATTAGCTGAGTCGCGTTGCGCAAATTATCTATAATTTAACTGTTGTCTACGTATTTAGGCGAGTTAATACTGTGCGAATAATTATTTTCATAATTATTGCTATAATTAATCTTATTAATTATTCTAGCGAGTCTTTATTTATCATTCTATTTTCTGTAAAATAATTATGATCGACCTAATTATTCGACACGCATTATGTAAATTTAAATACTCAAACCAGCCACTCAAGGGTGGCCTAGTGGCAAAAGAGTTTGTGGCAATCACTCCAAAGTGTGTGAGGTCTTAAGTTCAATTCCTGCTAGGTGCAAACAAACTTGAAGTGGCCACGCCAACCTCCTGAAAAGGGAGGGCTTTATCCGGTTTGAGTCTGTGTGGCGGTGAACTCAATCCCCGTGGATTAGTCGGCCAATGTGTCGGAAATCACGGTTACCAAAAAAAAAATAAAAAAATAAAAAAATAAAAAAAAAATAGAAATTTAAATACTCTAAATTCACCCTTATGCACTATAATTGTACATACTTATAATTTGTAATGAAATCTCCTATCATTTTTGGTATCCACTCACCATTCTTTTCAAAAACTAATGAACCAAGCTATCAAATATGAGAACATTAATTACAGTTAAACACTTTTAACCATGCTGAAATTAAGTTAACCAAACCAACTAGTGCAAGCAAATCACACTAGTCACCTGTTTGTACCATGCCACTGCACATTTTGTTTTCTTACCCATTTTGGCTAGGCAAATTATACCACCACCATCTTTGCCTTTGTCTTCTACTACTAATATATTTCAACCTCAACAAACACCCTATTATCAAACTCAAAACATGCACTCACAAAACACATGATGCACACCCTCTCTCAATACTACTACTCGGCTCAAAATTTAAAACATCACAACCGAACTCCATCATCCATACTTCAAATCCTCCATTTCCAAAACCTTAAAAATTCCTTTTCATCTCATACAACTGCTCTCTAAACACACCCATTTACAACCTAACAAAAATACGTATCATCCCGACGTGACTATAGCCTTTTCTGACGTGGGTTTTGCTCGTAAGACGATGGTTTTGATTGAGGTTACTCGTGGGTTTCACTGTTTCGAGGGTGCTAGCTGCTGATGACGCGAGTACAAGACGACGGGATTGCACCATTTCGCTAAGTGGGTACGCTACCGACGTGGGTGTCTTGCTTGCTCGAAGGCTCGAGTTACGTTAGAGGTGGACTCGGTGACCATATCGTGAACTCGTTAAGGTTATCCTGCATGTTTTCGCTTGCTTCTTTATCTTTGTCGTTTATCATGAATCGTACGTTGTCACCTTACCACATTCTCTGAAAACTAAACATGGGTTTACAAAGTTTTAACTTAACACTGTCGGGTTACATTTTATGTACTAAACACACGTTTTGCATGCGTCTTATGGCGAGGTTATGCATGTTTTGAAGCTTATATATGGGAAAACGTTTCGTGTCTTTAAAACCTACGAATGTATGTTGTTGATGTGTGTCGGGCTTAATAAGTACGTGTCAAACCAGGTTTTAAGTCGTGAATAAACACAAGAAAAAGTGAGACGGAGGTAATAACAAGTTGATGTGAGATGCGAGAGTCTTGTGAGAGCTTGGCGGCGAGTCCTTTGAGTTTGTCGAGAGCGTGTTTGGCGAGGGTTTGCGAGAGTTTTGTAAGAAATTGTTATGAGCTTGTGAGAGTTGATCATCAGGTTATACAAGTGAGAAATGATGTTTTGAAAATATGTAAATATGCATGATATTACTGCAAAAATGGTTTTCAAGTTTTGTGTTACCTTTACTGGTTGTAAAACGAGAGAGATGAGTTTTGTGAGTCGAGGTGAGTTGTGGTTATGAGAGACTGTTGAAAGTTTGTGAGCTTGTCGTGTGATTATGTTCTGAGTATTTGCGAGGGTTTATCGACGTGAAAAGACGATAGGTGTTGCGAGTTTATGAGAGATCGTCCTTGCGAGTACAGTGAACTCCGAGACGAGTGTTTGTGAGAGTTTGAAGGTTTACAGTTACAAACACAAAACTGTGCTTCTTATGGAAAATGAAGATGTTTCATAGTATATGGGTTTCGGAGTAGTATGAGCGACGAGGGAGAGAGGTGAGAGATTGCGTAAAGTATGTTTTTAAAACAGTAACAAGGGTACAATGAAATTCTTTTTGTATAGTTTTGGACCGGCGGTCAAATGTGTTTTCAAAAGATTTGTTTTGATATCATAATAGTAAAAGGCTGAGTACAAAATAAGACAAAAAAGTATATGTGTTATTCTAAATAGGACAACTTTTATTTTCTTCTAAAATGAGACATTTACTTTTCATAATCTGATCAACTAGGTTTATTGTGTGACACGTGTTCATCTGATCAACCAACTTTTTAATATTTTATTAATATCTTCTCCTAAGGTTTGACCTAAACATGTCCCCACTACTAATCAACCGACGGCTGATCAACCACTTTTAATCAACCACACTACTTTTTTTCTAGGAAATTGAAAAAGTAACAAATAAAAAAATATTTTTTATACTATTATTTTGTACTATTAGATTTATAAATCTTTCATAAAAAAAAATAAAAAAAATATTAACTTTTGAAAACTAACACATTACACACACTACACTTTTCCGATCAATGTAAAAGGGTTTCTTCTCTATTTCAATTTTCCGTCGCCGATCAATCTCATGTTTCCCTAGGCATGTTTTTTTTCATAATCTCATCTATCTCGTTGTTTCTTAAGTAATTGTTTCATTACTAATCGTGGGTACAAATTAATTGATTAATGATTAATTCATTCATGATTAATTATTTGCTAAATCAGTAAAGGATTTGATTAATTTAATTGATTCACGAGTAGGTGAACTGTATTTTGTGAAATTGTTTTGTTGTAAGTGTCCCTTACATGGGATGAAATGATACTAGTAATAGAATGGTAAAGGAATACACGATGTAAAAGTAACACCGAATTTGAAGAAATTTATGTTTCTTGTGTGTAATTTGAAATTGTAAATTCATTTGATCTCTTGTTGTATTAAGTAAACGGGTAAACGGCTCCACAATTAGGATGACTGATTTCTTGTTTCTTGAATTCTTGTTGAATTAGTATTTCTTCCCATTGTATCATCATATATACCAATAAAGCTTTACTAGCATAAGATTTGAAATAAATGAGCCCAAGTGGGAACTCAGGAGTAAGTCGAGAGCCACATGTGGAGTCTAGGTTGTGGTAGCAAAAATATCGAGTTATAATATATGTTTTAAACTTTGTGTTTTTGTGAAGCATGAAACATGGAATTGTCCTAATCACATTAAGATCAACATTCCTTTTTTCTGTTACTTTTCAAAGATGAACCCAACATGTCATATAAATTGGATATGGATTATTTACAGATAGTTTTACTTGTTAATATTATGACGCTGCAAGAAGTTACAACTAGTTTTCAGGATAGGCGTGTACATGCCCCACACAGGCAAAGTCACCTACCGCCTTATTTAACTTCAACACAACATTGGCATCAGTGCAAGGTCTACAAACACATCCCTAATTGTGTTGCTAAATTGCAACCTCTTTTTTACAAGTCGTAAATCGTCACATATGTCTATCGATGTGACAAGGTCGCAATAGAATTCGTGACTAAAACTGCAGTCACGGTCTGCTGATAACTTTTATTGTCACAATAACACCACAAACATATTAATTCGCACATATTCACCTCCTGACCTCCACATATGTATACAATATCCCACAAATTATTTTAGTTGTGTTTTAAATGTTTGAGTAATATCTTGAATCAAAGATGATATGTTATGATAAGAAGATCCACCTTCCGCCATTGCTGCTTTTGCCATTTCTGCAAGCTCGCTTACCCTCTTTCTTCTTTGTTTTGCATTTTCATCTTCTTTGTCCATTAAGCTTTCAACAGCCGTCTTGACGTCCTCCTTCTTCACCAACACTCCAATCTCATCTTCTTCACCGAAAGGGACTGGAATCTCAACACCTACCCTAACTCCAATCTTGAGAATTTCGACTACGAATATTTCATTTAGAAATTGGTATCCTAAAAACGGCCATGTCACCACAGGAACTCCAGCACAGATAGATTCTAGCGCAGAGTTCCATCCACAATGTGTCAAGAAGCCCCCAATGGCTCCATGTGACAATATTACGAGTTGCGGTGCCCAGTCGTGCCTCTGTCTCTCACCCTTTCTTTAATCCCCAAAAACCATTTATCGAGCTCTTCTGTTTCGTTTTTGACACACCATATGAATGGTTGGTTGGTGGATTCAAGTCCTAGCCCAAGCTCGATCACTTGTTGTGTAGAAATACGCACTAGACTTCCCAAACAAACGTACAACACATATCCTGGCTCCCTATCATTGAGCCACTCTAAGCAATCGTGATTGGTGATAGCAGTCTTGTTCCCCCTTTCTGATATGTCCACAATATCTCTATTAAATACCGAAACCGGGCCTATGCACCATACCTTTGTATCTCTAACCTTTGAAAATTCCTTAACATACTCGGGTTCTAGCTCGTTAAAAGTATGAACAACAATTCCGTATGCAGCTTTGTCGGCTTGTATAGCACGGAACAAGAACTCCTTCTGATAGGATGACACTTCCTTTGAGGTTCCAATAATCTTAGCTTTAGTTATCTCAACGCGGTCAGGCAAACCAGGCAACAGAAATCTCTCTGTATCCGATTTAATCTGTTCTGAAATGTTCGAACTAGAGAAAACGTGCATGCACAAGAGCCAGAAGCATCCAGGTCCATTGAACACTAGCCGCGGAATATTAAACCTTCGAGCCACAACTGTAGTCCATGGGATAAGAAAGTCTGAGATTATGCAACCTGGTTGAGGACTAAGTCCCTTAAGCAAATCTTCCGCTGGTTCCTCCAACAAGTCTATGGCTGCAAAGAGTTTTCCTATAAAGTCTGATGACGAAAGTGTATCAAAGCTCTCGCACCCTTCTGGCAACACTTTCTTAGTTAAATATAATCAGATCAGTACATACCCTTTTCTTTTGCAACATTTGTTCAATCCGTGATGCAATATGGTTAGTGAGAGTTAGGGGAATGTAAAGAGAAACAAAGAGTGTATCACTACTTGTTTTTGTCATCATAAACAAGTACGATAAAGATCACGTACGCATAGACACTACACGATCTAAAGCATAGTTTAAACTAAATCTAATAGTCATAACTGTAGCTACCAACTTTTAACGAACTATCATACCTAACTAATTATACACAGGTACATTTGAAGCTAAAGAAGATGAAGTTACGTTGATGAAAAGTAAGAAAGCATGGGTGTCTTGCTTAATTTCAATGTGAAATGTTCTGTGTACACACCCTGACACCCATAAGGATAAGGATATCTATGTTCCCTACCGGTTGGGTCATAAAGCCATTCCATGGCTATATAATTTCGGCTCACAATTTAATATGTTTTAACATTATGTGTAATGTTTGACATGTCAAGTTTCTGGCCTAGAGTTATCGCATTGTCATAACAGGGTGGATGCTTTTGCCGTTGGCTTTACATAAAAGAAAAAATGTGCCTCCGAATCGTAATATGCCAGTTTTTATAATGCATTCAACCTTCTCAGTTATTTATTTTAAGATTTGGATTATTTATTTTAGAAAACATTCTGATCACAATTGTGAAAATAATTTTATAGTTTTTATGTTCTGGAAAATAGACAGATTTTGAAAATTAACCCAATCTATTCCTGTACTAAAAATGGTCCATTTGACCTTTTGTCAAACCCGCCTGACCTGCATACCTTGTGATGGAATGCATCAGGATATAAATGTTATATGATAGTAAAAACTAAAATCCTCAATATTTGATAGGCGGCTGAGGTAAAACAACATAATGGTAGGCCAAATTGTCACCTCCAATGACAAGATTCTAATGGTAGGCCAAATTGGCACACGAAATCCGTAAAATTTCATCTTCGGTAGCACAAATTGTCACCTCCAATGACAAGATTCTAATGGTAGGCCAAAACAACATAATGAAACCAAGAACTTACACAAAATACGTTGCATGGGGTTTCCCTGATCATAGCCTTAGAATTGTCACCTATGAACAAGATCGACTTTTATCGACCCATGAAAACCTTCATGGCGGGCACGAGATCCAGTGCGCTAGTGCTAGTCATGATGGTCAATTCATAGTCACTGGTGCAGATGATGGGTTGGTTTGTGTGTGGCGGATAGGGAGTTATGGTGGCCCCCGCGCCCCACGAAAATTGAGCTTAAAAAAGACACTTTGTGCTCATACAGATAAAATCACCCAAATTTACGTTTGTCAGCCGTATATGATGATTGTAAACGGTTCAGATGATTGTACTGTTATTCTTTGGGATCTTAGTTTCTCGCTGATGATTTATTCAGGTCCTAAATAGTAGAGTATATTGTAAATTAGTTTTATGACTATTATGTTCTGCATTCTTATTTCTTGAACTTCTGCATGACAATTTAGCTATTCGTAAAAATGAACTTGTACTCGAATGGCACTATTGGTTACTCGGATTTCACATGGTTGAAGATTTTATTAGTTTCTCGCTGTATGTCATCTGTCTCGTGTGTTGAGCTTTTACTTGACAAGATCATCTGAATATTCGGACTTTAACATTGCGAGTACTAATTTACTTGGGAATTTTCAGATACCAGAATGAATAATAAGTTAATAACCTCTTGTCCATTGACAACCATACTGTATAAGTCTATAGCATTGACGAAAATGTTGATTCATCGTCTCCAACAATTACTTTTTAAGTCACATTTGTTACTCGCCAAAGCTAGTAACCAGTGAAGCCACAACACAGTCGAAATATAAAGTAGTTTTTTGCAATAAGTATAACACATCAATCAGATAGTAAATATACTATATGATTTTTATGTTACAGATGGTCAGTCAAACACTAAATTAGTCATGAACTCAAAATACCGAGACTCAATAATACAGTCTACCTACCTCTACCCTAAAAACTGAAACACAAACTAGTTTCACTAATCAAATTGCAGCATCCATTGAGTAGACTATCAAATAAAGTTACAATGTAGTGGCACTTACATGAATGACATTTCATTCATGCAACATGAAGTCAGCTAAGTTACAATACTAACTTCGCGTCACTTGCCTCTTCCTTTCCCTCTTCGAGTGTTTCTACCAGCTCTCGTCACCGCTCGGTTTTTAGGCGTCTCGTCTGTCTTTGTAGCCAAACTGTGCTCGTCGTTGTTAGAGCTGCCCTGAGAAAAATTGATGGGTGGTATATCCGGTGATTCAGTCATCAGATAACAATTCATCTCTACCAGATCATTAACCTTTATATTGTCATCGTCTTCTTTTGCTAGACCATTCCCATCACTAGAATTTCTGGTGGTTTGCTTCTTGTCCGAATGAATACCCTTTGTATAACAGCCAAAAGTCTCTATTAATTGAATAATTAATGGGAAAGGGAAAATATATAAAGATACCAGCGTAGGCGTGTTGAAAAAAAAAGACAAGTCAAGGGGTCAAAATTGTCACCGCTGAGAATCCTCCAAAACTCCGTATAAGCATTATATACATGTAGTCCTTTCCCATAATCATTGCAACACTTACATGTGTACTAATTCAGTGACATAGAGGTCCTCATTCAATATCAAGTTTTAAGTTAAGAATGCCGATAGTGAACTGTTTCTGAATAAAGTACAATTTTCCATATTTTATGGTTGTAGGAACTCATTCTCCCCGGGGGGGGGGGGGGGGGGGGGGGTTGGTACTACATGCTACCAACAGATTGAACTTAGTTAGCATAAATTTGTTTTAATACCTGATATTGTTCCCGACCTGACATTAAAGTTGGTAAATCGTCTTGAGCAGCCCTTACATCTGATGATTAAAATAAGAGAGAAAAAGGTGATTTCAATTCTTGTGTATTTCAGAATTGACATATATCTCAAGACAAGTAATATTTGCCAAATTCTTCACTCACCATTTTGAAATACTGAAAAAACAAGGACACTAACCGGCAAGGTCTGGAGAACCCTCATCTGAATCCAGGGTCACAATTTCAGTAACAAACTTTGGTGTCCCGAAATTAATAGCCTAATCTTTTCCTACGACTACGAATTTGTCATTTAACAAAGAAAATTTTGTACTATTATGTTCTGAAGTAGATGGTGCATGTTTCATGGATCGATGGCAGTTTAGCATATCTTCAGTTGCCTTGGTATGAACCCTACGAATTTCTTCCTGGATGTTCCATGATCCAGCCGAAAGATAATCCCTCTGTAGCATGACAGAGTTAATAAATCAGGCCAAAGATAAATCTCAGATAGAAGTGAAAAGTTCAGTATGAAGTATGAACCCTTCCAAAAAAAAGTTCTGATCCATAGGTCTATCATTTGGGTTTCTTACGGAAGGACACTTTTATTAATCATTAGCCAGGTGTCCTAATCAAACTACATGCCAAATTAAAGGTTGCCTCTTTGTGGTGGGGGGGGGGGGGAAGGATATGTTCGTGTTAATATCAAGGGTAACAACACCGATCAAATTATACTTTTAACAGAAATTTACCAGTCTACATAAAAAGACATGATGCAATGATAGGCTACATATAAATCTATGTATTAGATTATTATCTTTGCTGATGAGAAAGAAGTCCCACCACCAGAATATGGTGTTCTGTCCTTGAACAAATCTGTTGCTAATGGTGATGGGGTTAGCAAATTGTCATGACTTATAGGAGACGCCCATGGGGGACGCGCTTTCATATATGACTTTGCCACATTGATTGGTGAGCCTGCATCCCCTTCAGTGGCCTATAATATACATTGATTTGTCCTTGAGCTATTAAAATAGATTGCATAATTTATAGGTCATTAAAGACACTAAACTTTTCTCTAGGCTATTAACGCGTGGGACATTGATTATGTGTGTGTTTCACTAGTGGTGGAAAATTAGGAAGCCCCGGAAATAGTTTTATATTATTTGAACTCTGGGAGGATTCACTAGGTGCAATCCATAGTTTAGCATTGAAAATTATACTAGAAGTGGCTAAAAACGCATCCTCAAACAAACTCTCCCTAGAACAAGTACCAAAAACGAAAGGCATGTCTAATTCTAGGGATTTTAACGCACATGTTAAGCATTTTATCTCTCATTATATTTATCCGCGTCTCAATTATGTTACTAGGCAGTGATACCAAAAACGGTGCAAGTTATACTAACAATAATTCGATAACATCGTTACACGAAACAAAGCCCAAGTGATACCAAACTTTGTAAATACAAAATATGATGATCGAAGGCGACATGTTATATAATCATTTCAACATGAAACAGAAATAAAGCAAAAAATAGATGACATAGAGTTTGAAATTTTAGTACTTGCCTGGGCACTAGAATTAAGAAAAAGCTCGTCATCTTCACGACAAAATTCCCCGATTGCCCGTACATCAACAAGACTCCCTGAATCTCTAATTTGAAGTATGTGAATACGCTGATAACGAAGAGAGACTATAGAAAGTAAATCATCAAATAAAAAGACGCCCATGCTGTGTGCCAAAATGATGTAATCATTGCAGAACACCCTCTCATCAAGCACACTTTGCCGCCTTCCTGTAAACATCATTTGACTTTACTAATCCATCCATTACAGGAAGGGAGAAAATCTCAACCATTCATTGAACTACATTTGCAGTAAATCATCATATGGAATAAATTTTAGATTGCATTTGCATCACCCTATACTCCCCAATTTGCTACTCAAATCACAAATATAAATGAAAATTTATGAAAAATCTCTAATAATGAGATTAAATATGTCTCTCAATGTGATTAAACCTAGGACGTAACGGGTACCAGCTTCAACAACCACAACTCGTCGCATACCTATAAGAAACGTAGAATGTCAAGACGCGATGCTTAGAAATGACTGTGACATGAAGGGGCTTTTTTAGTAGTTTAAAAAGTTAATACTTTGGGATTGCTAAATTTAAGTGCTTATTTACACTAAAACAAGCACATAACACAGTTTCATTCAAAGACAAAAACTTGTTCAACTGCTTAACAAACAGGCAGAATGCATGTATATAAGTAATCCCAAGAACTCGCTATAAAGCAATGCCATATAAACATCAGCTTCAAAACACGTTGGAGGGTATGGAAATGAGGGAATGCCTTTCGTTCCCAGTAAAGTTGTTTGGTTAATGGTTTGGTATGAAATTCACAAAAATAGGCATTTTTTAAACCCCCCATCGGTGATGATAAGTATACAAACCCATTCCCATACCTATCTCCATAGTTATTCCATAATACAAACCAAACGCCCCCATTATTAATGATAAGCTTTAAAACATAATCCAAACACCTTGACATTGTCAGAAACTGCTTGAAGTGACAAACGTATCAGGATCTGAAAGGAGACTGATGACACTTGTACAAAGAATCCGAGCGTGTGCATATGCCGTACCGAGCACGAGAATTTGTATCTACAAGCTGTAGAGCCTGAATCACATAACACACAGCAAAACGTATTTCAATCTTAACTTGCTTATGTTTGATTGGCGAATAGTCAAACTCAAATTCAAGTGCATTAATCAGGAACGGAGTAGCAAAGAGACATAAAAAGTTAAATGGTAGAGTTTTGTATCGAATAAAATAGAAAATTTATTAAAACTATCCGAGTACAAGTATGAAAGTAATATGAGTAAAAAGGTACAACGATACAATAAAGGTTGAGACTTACTTGAGATATTGTTGTCTGATCAAGTTGAACACGAATATATGCATTATTATTTGCCAATGAAATGACGTCACTAAAGACAAGGAAAGAAACTTAATGTCAAACTTCTTTTAAAAAATAGAGGAGAATGAAGCAATTTCGACCCAACTAGCTAAAACAGGCCACGTTGGTATATGTTATATCTCAAAGAGGTCAAATTTAGAACTTAGCTGAATGAAACGTAATTTCGTGTATGGTTTTGTTAAGGATAATTTGTGCCATTAAATACGACTACAAACACTACATTTTTAAATTTATAACCCATATTTGTAAATAAGGAAAATAAAAGGTTGTATGATCAAAACTGCACTTTATGATACTTTCAGAACTATTTGACTCACACTTCCACCGGAGTGTCCGAGTAGATGTCGCAGATATAACACAACCAAATGGAACCTTTTACAGAATCAACACCTCTAGTAGAAGTTTAAAAGAGTGAGAAACTACCTCCTACAAAAAACATTAATAAGGGTACCCTTATCATCTACAATGGGCACCGAGCTTATATGTTCTGTCAAGGACCAAACGAAAGATTATAAGATTTTATAGTTTTACCTTTCTATGTTAAGAATTGAACACATGCTAAAAAACGAAAATTTGATATGCACCGTCTATTAACAGTTTATAAGCATCACTTAGAAGATGATTCGGGTGAAACTTTTTTAATTCACGTGAGCCCGCAATTTCCTTGATCCAAGTACCTACTCGAAGATCACCCACCGAATGTTGTAGAAGAGGCAAATATGCGATACGGTGTTCAAAATGCCTGCGTATATCTATATTTTCAACACCACCACCAACAATCTTACCTACTGTATAGTTGACTATCAAAATCAAATCCTACACTAGTTCAGCAAAGAATTAATCATGAACAATTCAATAAATTAAATAAAAAAACAATTAGGAAATTAGTCAACTAAATCCTTAATCATGAATCAATTAAATCAATCAAATCCTTTACTGATTTAGCAAATAATTAAGCATGAATGAATTAATCATTAATCAATTAATTTGTACGCACGATTAGTAATGAAACAATTACCTAAGAAACAACGAGATAGATGAGATTATGAAAAAAAAACATACCAAGGGAAACATGAGATTGATCGGCGACGGAAAATTGAAATAGAGAAGAAACCCCTTTACATTGATCGGAAAAGTGTAGTGTGTGTAATGTGTTAGTTTTCAAAAGTTAATATTTTTTTTTTATTTTTTTTTCTATGAAAGATTTAGTAAATCTAATAGTACAAAATAATTAGGGATGAGCATTTGGACCCGAATCTCCGAACCGAACCAGAACCGTACCGGAACCGTACCGATTCCTGGTACCCGAATCCCGTTCGGTACGGTACCGGTACCACGAAATAAGGTGAAAAAAAATTCGGTACCACTAATTCGGTACGGGACCGGTACCAAATCGGGAATTTCCCGAAAAAACGGGAAAATCCCAGTTTCCCGGTACCGGTACCGGTACCGATATCCGAATCCCGTTCGGTACGGTACCGGTACCCTTAATTTATGCTCGGGAAAAATTCGGTACCATCAATTCGGTACCGGTTCGGTACGGTACCGGTACCGTGCTCATCCCTAAAAATAATAGTATAAAAAATATTTTTTTATTTGTTACTTTTTTAATTTCCTAGAAAAAAAGTAGTGTGGTTGGGTTGATCAGCCATCGGTTGATCAGTAAGTGGGGACATGTATAAGTTAAACCTTGGGAGAAGATATTAATAAAATATTAAAAAGTTGGTTGATCAGATGGACACGTGTCACACAATAAACCTAGTTGATCATATTATCAAAAGTACATGTCTCATTTTGAAGAAAAAAAAAGTTGTCCTACTTGAGATAACACATGTACATTTTTGTCTTATTTTGTACTTAGCCCATACTAAAAATCAGATAAAAGCAATTGTGTCATTTTCTATTTTGACCGAGAGACTTTGGTGTTCCCATAAACAAGGCTACATCACGTGGGAGTACAAGTTTCATATTGAAATCAGTACATATCTTTTCAAAAGATATTAATTTATAGATTGTGTGTCAAATAATAAAATGTTATTATACATCTTATACATAGAGCAGAATAGTGTTTTTTAATTCATGTGGTACTATTTCACCACTCCCCGTATCTCACAAACATTATTCTTCACGCGCCATCCTCAGAATGATTTATTATAAAAAACAGGTTTTTTTCTGGGTGAAGGTATGCACAGGCTCACTCGCCTGAATAAAATAAAGAGTTAAGTACATTTTTGGTCCTCATGGTTTGGCGGATATAACAGTTTTGATCCCAATATTTGAAAAGTAACGGATCCATTCCTATTTACCTTGACCCGTAATACTTTTGATCCCAAACGTTAGCTGACTAACAATTGACTGTGAAACTTACATAAAATGACAAAAATACCCCACTTTTATAATATAATAATAATAAAATAATAATAAATTTTTTATAATTATTTTTTAACAATATTAATAATGCAACTATATTACACTTGAAATGATAAAAGACACTTAAGCCGAAACTAGCTCTGGAGTCTCCCATGGGCGCTTTCTCCTCTTCGTGAGCTTCCTCCTCCATAATGAGATATCAACCTACTCCACTGTGAGTAAACCATCTATAGTCAAATGCTTAATTGATCAACTGTACTAGCAACCACAATCCACCAACTTTATCAATCCACCGCCGACTTTATTAATAAACTCTCCACCACTGACTTTATCAATCGACCGCCATTGCATCATCTTTAATTAAAGCCTTGATTCTACAATATTAATTTGTACCTTACAACTCTTTCGATTATATATATTTGGCAAGGTTCTTTGGTTTGTGGAATCACCATAAATTCCATCATCGCGCTTTGTGTTTAATCAGAGGTGAAATCCTATTGGCTCCAGTGAGATTAAAAGAATTTAATTATTATTAAAATCATCTCCACTATTGTCGTGAATCACCAGATCCGCCTCCAACACCATCTTCATCTCGCCATATCACCACCTTGATGTCATCATTAAAATCATCTCCACCATTGTTTCCCGACCACCTACGCCACCATTACCACACACCGCCCCATAAACAACCACCTATTGTCGTGAACCACTAGATCCGCCACCAACCCACCACCTTCGGATCTAAATCGGTCGTGGTTTCCAGCCACATCCACCGCATAGAAACACCACCACAATCATGATCTCAACCACCATTGTTCATGTCCAATCACCATAGATCTGTGACAACCTCCTCACAATAACAGAAGATCCAAAATAGGAAAATAATTTTAATACATTGGATCTATACATCCATTTGAGTAGAAGCTCGTAAGCCCAAAAATTAGGGGATGATTTTTTTGTAGAGATGGGTTTTTTTATAGAAAAGAATCAAAGATTATGAGGGGATAAAATGAAGAGATGAGTAGGAGAAAAGAACTAGTAAATGTGTTGGTTGTGATGTGGATGAATGAGATATAAGCTTTAATATTTTAATAGGATAAATGAAATGGCAAAATTATCCTCACATTTAACAGTCAAATTTAGTCAAATAAACGTTAGGGACCAAAACTGTTACGGGTCATCGGGTTTTAGACTGGATCCGTTACTTTTTAAATGTTGAGACCAAAACCGTTATACCCGCCAAACCATAAGGACTTTAACTCTAAAATAAACTCCAACATAGGATAGACATGTTTGTTTGTACGTGTCGTTCATCTAAAACACATATAAAAACACTTAAGTCCACACAGTTCCACACACAAAACACGTCTGCCCCTTTTTTTCTCTCCAAAAGCTTCTCATTGTTAATCCCATATCCATCTTCATCTTCCTCCGATTCCATCGCATGGAGGCGCTTAGGCTAACGGTTCTTCAACAGGGGTTCTTCAACAGTAGTCTCCTCATGTAAGTTAAATCATAAAAAAAAGCTTCACCCCAAATATCTCTAGCTTAATTAGGATTAAGCTGAAGCAAATTTAGTGGCCACTTAAACACTTTGCTTTTGGATTGTTTTGATGATTTTACAGTTTAATTGCTTTTAATTAGGGTTTGTGATATGCAGATGACGGCAGTGGTGTAGCTGGGGTTCCACCTGCGACGTCCTCCGACTACAAGGTGCTATTTTTTATTCATGTTGTATTTTTAATACCTTTCAGTAAACGCTTAATTTTTAAGGTTTATAACCCATTGTATTGATTTCATATTTTCACTAAAGCACTAACAGCTTATGTATATTCTCATTAGTTATAATGTTTTGTTACTTTATTTGACTATTAGACTAGAATCACTAGATGGTTTGGTGGGATTATGTTCTTTGTATATTTATCGACTCAATTAGCAAGAGGTGCTTCTAAATGTGACACTACGAGTGAAGCTTTTGATAAATAGCAATGTACGTCTTATTTACAGAAAAATATGGTCTGTACCAACAAGCCGTTCATTAATGGTACAGACCAAAGGTTGCAAACGTGGTTCTGTTTATGTTGTTTATAGGTTGGGTTTGTTTACACATTTAGTTAGAGTTTTGAAAAAAAAAATACTTTGCTACACCGTCAAAAGTAGAGTTGTTTAGGCTGTCGATGATGTGATATGAATTATTCATATGCTAGTTAACGTAATTTAGCTTTCTAGCGTCCCTGTTAGTTGGATTATATTAGAGAGTATAGATGGTTTTTGGTTTGTTATGTCGTAGTGTAAGAATATGTTAGGTAGTATTTGGATTTAGGAGTACACAATCATACTCGAGTAGCTGCTATGGGACAAGAATTGCTGATGTTGATTTTGTTGACACTATGAGGGGGTGTTTGCGGTTGAACCTGTGTTTGTACTGAGTGATACTCAATAGGTTGCCCATTTTATTCTTCTTAGTTGATTTATGGTTGTGCACAACTTCAAGAGTGCACATATGTCTGTAGTGTAAATTTTGGAATGGAAGAAGTTGTACTTTATCATATATATTCTGACTTATAGAATAACTTGAACTTAATTTTGTTTTAGATAAGCTGGTTTTAGTTGTAATGTAAAACTCTGGTTGTCAGTTCTTTTCATATTTTGTCAAAGTTAATGAACTCAAATTTGTGAGTAGAACGATCAAGACAAATGTGTAGTTAAGAAATTACTCATGGTAGACTTATAATCAAGTGGTAAAAGATTCGGGATTAATAAAAAAGGTTTTGCATAATTGTTGTTGGTATTTTTGAATTCTCTTATGATTACAATTTCAAACATATGAAACCAAAAGTGAAAAGTAACAAAGCATAAAATGCATGAATAATAACGGGTTGATAAACTATAAAGTAAGAAATTGACATGAGCTGAATTAACCCAACATGAATCAAATTTGTTAATTATATATGGTCCTCTTATATAACTACATAATATTAAGTTAAAAGTTTTTCCCTTTATTGTAGTTAGAATAGTATTTTAAATTTAAGAAAACTCATGTTATCTCTCAAGAGACATATGTTATAAAAAGAACGTGTCTTTTCATATAAAAATTTATTAGAGATGGTATATGCCCTCTTGAGTTGGTGAAAGCTTAATTTCTGTAACGTAGTTAGTAGTTGATTCTCATGTTTTATATGAGCATATACTTAAAAATAATTTTTTCACACGACACAAAAAAGAAAAATGAAATTAATGTAGATTGAGCTCCATTTGATAACGTTGAAGGTGAGGACAAGCGATAGTTTTGGAAATTAGGTAAAATAAATGCATATGATAGTTTATATCCATAAATTACACAACGTAATCCTGAAATAAACCAATTAAAACAACACCCTCCTTTCACCAATTGTTTTAACTAATAGGCAATAGCTGTAGGGATTGTAGAAACTAGGGGTTCCATGCCAAAGAATCCTCGAGAGAAATTTGTTAAAAGAATATGTAGGCTATGTAGCATGAAAGTGATGAAACTCTTTGGCGCCTCCTCCAATTTATTCTATATATTATCAATCGTAAGTTTCTATGCAACTCAATGATTTGTGTCAATTTCTTCACTTCAGGTGAATTCTATAAAGTTTCACGCTATTGCTTTGGGTGTGAATATTTAGGAGTAGGGACGATCGAAATTGAGGCCTAAACCATATCACAAATTAATTGACGAGATAAAATCTGCTTCTACTCTTTCTTATGGCGATTGACCCAAATTGGTTTTATGTACAAATATTAACGTGAGTGATACGTGTTTAGAAGAACCCCTGGAGGAAAATAGCTACACTTGACCGTTAAAAAATGAAATCGAATTTTGGTATTCGATATACCAATGATGTATAATGGTTAGTATAGACTTCCTGTTTTCGATAAAGATTGGCCCGATTTGTCATGCAATGTTCATAGCTATTTTGGAACACCTCAATTTTAGTGATTTTGGTAAGTATTTGGTTTAATAAGTTATATTTCCCACGGATATACTACACGTGCTTCAGCTACAACGAACGACATATAAGCGTACATAATATACAAATGAATGCTACAAGAGAAGTTTTACATATTGGTTATATGCGACTTTATAACCATCTAGCTTGAAGTGAACATATATGATTAGAAGGAGCACATGTTGTGATTAGAACATATTGTTACAAAATGTGAATTTTAGTTGTCGGTTGCATTCAACAACATTATACTTACTTTCTAATCATGTTTTCAGGTTGATTACCCATGCGACAAAATAGCAACATAATGGTGTATCAGATCAAGCATAATTGGTCCCATTCTTCTAGCCTTTCCCCGAAGTCGCTGGCACGTTTGGCACAATATTTGTGAAATAGGGACATAGAAGATCGCTTGAAAGGTGTGGCTACGTTAAGAAGTTTGATCTCCTGATGTGAACCAGTCCTAATGTTGCGATGCCCGATTCCAAATGAATGATACATGTGCATAAAACATTGAATGTCTGTAATTAACATCATCCTTTAATGTTGAGTTTCGCTATGGTAAAATTAAGTAATTGCATATTTTTTTAGGTAAGGGTATACATGGGTGACAGACGACGTATGGATGTTAGCCATCGTCATTTTGATAGGTTCTCACCACCATATTTCTACACCAAGGTTAGTTATTGAGTCACTTATGAAAAGCTTTCCCTTTTAGGGTTCATATTTCGTTTTGCAGATAGAGCAGCAAAAATGATAATTATAGGAACTTTGGCCAAATACCTTTCATTGGTCAAGCGTAAGTTACATTTTGCCGCACATTGTAAGTATAAGTAAGTGAGTTTTATAAGAAATCACGTCTGTTTGCTAAAGGCGAGAAATGGTTTCTAAAAGTGTCATGTGTTTTTTGTTTAACTAGATGGTTTGCTTTATGTGTAATTTTGCTAAAGACGTTAATAAGCTACATGCATCTAATATATGGATGTGCGCCTAATCGGGGCGTTCATTAGAGAGATTGATAAAGATCACATTGTGTCCAAATAGAAATATCGCATAGGCTCTCTAAAGCGTTTCAGTTGGTTAGCTTAGAAATATCGGATTATAATGATCATATGTCTTCATATGCAGATACAACTCCATTTCAAACATAGGGATGTCGGTTCTTACGCAAAGTAGTTCCATAATATTGTTGGCAAGACAGGTTAGTACAGAGACTGATTTTTCCAGCTTATGTTGATTTTAATGATTTCATGGTGTATCTTCTTCAATATCATTTGAGCTTTTTTTATGTTTTTGTGAACAGTATGGTGCCATAAAAAGGAAACAAGCAGCTGAGTATCTCGACTGCTAAGCTCATGAAGGTAATGAACGCTTAATCCAAAGTATTATTAGTTTGTGACTTGATATTGAGCTATTTTTTTCTAACAGGCTCGGCTGTTGACGTGTCCTCCACTTCTAATATCAGCAGCCGAAAACTACTTGCTGGTCACCTTTTACCAACAGTTGGGATACAGGCGAAGGTTGCACCTCGAGATATGCAAATGGCGAGCACACTTGAGTCCAGTCCTTTTTGCAATTGTGATCCGTCATCCCAGCAACGCTGTTGAATCCAAGTAGGCCACACATTAGACTTGGACTAATAACATTTTTTAAGAAACTTGATGTTGCAACAGATTTAGCATAACTGTAACTTCATGTACGCAGGACCAAGTTGTGTCAAGACATTCAACAACCCGGGGCGAAGCCCAGGCTAAAATCCTTGTTTTAACTAAATTGTAAAAATGAATTGTTAAATTATTTTAGTGAATTGTAAAAATTATTTTGAGTAGATGAAATAAAATGTTTCTTTTCTTTTAAGTTTATACAACGAGTGAGGTTTCGGGTTTGAGAGCGTTCAGTCGAGTCAAATTAACGTGAGTTAGGTGTTGTTTAAAATGGCTAAATTAAACGTCGCCTCAAGGTTGTCGATTTCTTTTTAGAAAACTTAGACATTCTAACTAAGTTAAAGTGGGTAAATATAAATGTAACGCCGAAAGGCTGGCGGAGTTTTATTGAGATAAATCGATATTTTACTTAGAAGTTTGATCAAGTATTTAACCAACAAATATCTTGAGCATATTATTTATAACGCAACCCGTGGTAAAGGGTGACATGTACGTGTGACATAAATGCATTATTGCATTCTTTGACTGCGACCTAACTTAGCATTATATAATTAGGTTACGACTTGTGTTTGCTGCATCTTTGACTTTCATATTCTTGCTGTGAAATGTTTGCTATACCGAGGTGAGTCATAACCTATTAAAATGTCTTTTATGTTTAATCTGTTGATCCCAAACTTAGATCGATTTAGCTTGTGTAAACGAGATTAAATCAAGTTAAACACGTAGAGAAACTTTATTGTGTATAAAACAATTTAATTATTATACGGAACTAATACTCAAACAAGAACACACACAAACAATGTAAACCAAACTTTCACTTGATTGATTAGAACAAACTTGCATACAATGAAAGTGTTAAACGTATGAAAACTTATATAGAAACAAAACCTAAAGGCCTCCTTTTATAGACATAAGGAGTCTTGTACAAGAGTCTACATATCAGCTATTTTAGGTAAAGATAAACATAGAAAATACATTGTTAATCATATCTTTACTAGAAACAAACTAGAAACATAATACGTGTAGACTAAGTCTTCTATCAGTGCTTGACTTCATCCTATCAACGCTTGACATCTTCCTGTCAACGCTTACTCTGTCAACGCTTGTTTTCTTCTTATCAACGTCCCAATTCCTCTTGTCAGCGTCCAAGTGTACTGGCTACATTTTATTCCCAACAATCCTCCCCTAAACTTGATATCTACTCTAGCAATCAAGTTTCTGAATAAAAACTAAGAACTAGGAGGATTCTTACAAATCTTATCATATTGGTAATAAATATGCCTAATCAAATCTTTGGCCACGTCACTTGAGTAGTCAATCTCCAGCTGTGTTGTCTTCATCTTTTCAAAAACTTCTTTGGACATGGGATACTCAGCATCCACAAGAAGATATTCAGAAAACTTTGTAGAACTCAAATAATACACACCAGCAGCTGAATACAAACGCCATTGAAGTCCACTGATATCATCCTTAAGATCCTTCCAAACAGGATCTTCTTCTTCTGGTGCACACATTCTCTTGAATGTTGACCAAATATTTATTCCATTGACCGAAGTGGGTGCTTCAGTCTCATACTTGGCCAACAATAACCTCCAAAGGTCTGCCAAGTCTTCCCTATCCATACTTGTAAAGAGAGACATAAGAGTAGTAAATGTGTGTACCTATTTCCCATATCTTCCAATCATCCAAAACCCACTTGCATCTTCTTCATAGCTAATGATAGGGTTTCTGGCATCAAGAGGTAACACTTGTACCATATCTGAAGCTTCCATGGGTGAGAGCTTAATGCTCCTTCTTATAACAGCTTCACTGGGATTCAATTTATCCAAATCTTTAGGGAACTCAAGTGGAACTCCCTTCTTCAAAGGCCTTGGAATAATCATAGCCTTTTGAATCTCCATCTCTTTTACAAGTTCTTCTCTCCTTTCATCTGAGAGAAGTCTGATAGTGTTCATTTCTTGCACTGTTGCCCAAATAGGATAAGCCTTATACTCCAATTCTTCAAAGGATAATCCCTGTAATTTCTGAAAGGTCCATCCTATTTGATGACATCTGAGCAACATGTAATAAAGCTCCCTCCTATTCTCTTCAATAGTGAGAAAACATTGCTAGCCTTATGCTTCAGAATTACCTTGCAATCTCTTTGAACTCTTAGAAGAATCTCCAAACCCCAAATTTGATCTGAAATTGTCATATATGGATTCTCCATAACCTTATTATCCCAAGCATGGTACATCTGAGCAACTTCTGGCATATCATAATCTACCTGCAAATTTAATTCTCTAAGTTTCTCCCTCGCCAACTCATCACCATATTCAAGTCTTTCTGGTTGTTCAATTATCATAACACTTGAATCTGAACTTTCCTCATCACCTCCTTCTTGTCCTCAGAAGTAACTACAAATGGTGATTCACCAACCTTCTTCTTTTCTTGTTCCATAAGTTGTGCAGCCAACTTTGAATCAAACTCTACTTGAGCTGCATCCTTTGGAACTTCTGTTTCTACCATGATTCCTTTACCCTTATCTAATGGATCAATGATGGGTAAAGATGATGATGGTACCTGTGAATACACTTCCTTGATGATAGCTGATGACTGGAATACATCAACCATATCTGCAGGTCTGTCAACGTTCAAATCCTGTGTGTCAGCGCCCAACTTACTCTTGTCAGCGCTTGGTGTGTCAGCGTCCAAAATCTGCTTATCAACGCCCACCTTATTCTTATCAGCGCTTTTTGTAAACTGCTCTATCATTGCTGTAAAGGATAAGTTCAAATTTGTAGGAGTAACCAAAGATGCATAAAAACCTGGTTGCTTCTTTAATTCAGTAAGGGCTTCAGCAACACCCAAAGATTCTCCATCATGTGGCCTTTGTCACTCACATGTACCTGCTCATCCTCCCCTTTGGAAGAATCCTCCACTCCACGCCTATTGTTAGCATCCTACAAAAGAAAAATCCTCTCCCTCAATTGCTTGAGTTCAAGGCCTTGTGTACTGACTGTTTGTACCAAGTATGCATGTTGCTTTTGCAAGCTAATGTAGACAACCGTCAATTCCAACATTGTGTATGGTTCCAATCTGCCCTCCTCTATAATGGGTATTTGACCTCCCAAAGCAGAGTCATGGGCATGGATTAGGTCTTAAAGATGTTAGGACTGGCTTGGCCTGCATCTAAGCGAGTACCAATAGTCCCAGCCTCATCCATATTACCAACCACACTGGTGGTGGTGGTTCTCTCTGCAACATGGCTAGGACAACCAGTGGAGAACACTCTAGTAGTCCTTGGGCGTTTTATCAACCTATATTCAGGGGGTGTAGAAGAGGATGTGGATTGGGTGGTAGTTTGAAGGTTAAGAGGTGTTTGGGTCTGTTGAAGAAAGGTGTTAACGTCTGGATTTGAAGTGTCAACGCCAACATGTAATGTGTCAGCGTTGAAGGAATCTTGGTCAAGTTCCATATGTTGAGGAGAAGGTAATGGTTCAGGAAAAGGTTGTGGGTCAGGTTGAGGTTGTGCTGCTGCAATAACAGCAAGCATGGCCTGAGTAAGGGGTAAGTCTCTGTGAGGGGGTGAATTTATCTTACTAAAAATAGCTTTCTTTTGCACAGGGATCACATAAAAATCATCATCATCCCTTGTGCAGTACCTTTGCTCATCAAAAATCATCTGTAAAAATCTTGGGTAAGCCAAAGTCATCTTATTACCCTTGTTTTTACACATGCCATCAAAAATTAGTTTAGAAAAATTATACTTTTGCCCATATGTAATACAAACAATTGCACTAGCAATTGATCTGTTAATTTTATTATGTGCAGTACATTTGGGACTCAAACATTGAAGGATGACATGTATTAATTACTTCCAAGCTGGGGGAATTCTTGTTTATGATATTTATTTAAAGTACCCTCTTCAGGGAAAGAATACCCCAAAGCTTGAAGTCCTTGTTCTATCTCATTAATGGGTAGAGTGGTTATACCATCTGCATCATTAAGATGCCAAGCCTGGCGAACAAAGGCTTCAGTAACCACCCAAGAACGCCCATGAACAATAGCTGTTAATGTAGTCACATTATTAAGTGTTGAGGAACTTACAATGTTCCAAAACTGTTTAATATGAGTGATAGGGATGAGAGGAGCATGAGAAAGAGCATACCGTAATGGAGATGCATTCAAATACGCCACCATCTGGGTGTATTAAGGAAACAAAGCATCATCAGCCTCCAAATAAGCAATCATATTATGCTGACTTCTGAATCCCTATACCAAGTCACTTGGTTTAAACTTAGGTGCCATTGATGTAGAAAGCTGTTTGTGAAAGATTGTAAAAGATGAATTATAGGAGAAAAAGTGTTAGACAAGAATATGAGAGTACCCGGTTTAAAAAGAAGGAGCCAAATTTATAGGAGGGTTAGGCACATGTGATTGCTCAAAAATGAGGCAAGTATTTTCAAAATATAATGATGAAAATATTGAAAAGAAAATAAGTTATCTTGTGCATTAATTAAAAATTATCAACTCCCAAAATTACGGCCCCAATTTTCGTCAAAAATGACAACTGGGCAGGACCCAATGAGTGTCAACGGTAAAAAATAAGCCATCAACGCCCAACGGCTATATTCTTGTCAACATTGGTAAAAGATATGTCAACGTCTAAATTGGTCACAACAACGTTTGGAAAATATCTGTCAACGTCCAAAAATTAAAATAATAAAAAATGAAAAAGGACCTTAACGAAGTAATTTATCCTAGTGAAGATAACCTATAAACTAAAAATTACCGTAGGGTGGCAAGCACTGTCCAATCATGCACACTTGCTTATGCAAGATAGACATAACAGTCCTCTAGTGTCCCTTGTTAACCAAAATTATTAACAATGAAGTTATCTCATAAAATCCCTTGTAACTCCCAGGTAAGCCCAATATAAATCATACCCAAGTCTCCCAACAGACAACATCCAATTCTAGGCCAAAAAGGTCTTGGCAACATGCATAGTATATCAACTTTGCATGCTACAGTGCCTCATGAGATAGCATCTAACTCATACTCACTAGTGGACACAATCTAGAATTATGATAAGAGTATTATAAGAATACCCAAAAAGTCCTAAAAGGGTCCTAAACCTCCCCTTAAACTATGATACATAAGTTGCCAAACATGATGCATGTAAATAAAAATGTATGTCAAGATAGGAATATAAATATTTCAATCATCATCCATAAATTGAAACATGCTCCAATAATGCTCCAAGGATCCATAAGCAACTCTGTATCCAATGGTACAATGCTAACAACGCCTGCACAATTAGATCAAAAACCACAAAACTAACATGTTGCTGACAACGTCACGATAACACTTATCAGCGTTAAGATAACCTTTGTCAGCGTTAGACAAATAAATTGGAAAATCTAATTTCACATAAAGACCAATAGCAATGCATAACCTGTACATAATTTTACAAATAAGTTCCCAAAACACATTTTAAGTAAGATTGATAATTCCAATACTTGTTACCAAGTATTGAAATCTTCCAGTATCAAAAGGTTTAGTCAATAAATCAGACACATTCTCTTCTGTGTCAACCCTATCTGGTTGTATTAAACCTTTTTCAAAACAATCTCTTATAAAATGATGCCTAATTTCTATGTGTTTTGTTTTAGAGTGATGTACAGGATTTTTAATAATGCATAAAGTACTGTTATTGTCCACAAAAATCTTGGTATGCATGAAATTATACCCATAATCCTACATCTGGTTCTGAATCCATAAGACTTGTCCACAACAAGCAGCTGTTGCAACATACTCTGCTTCAGTTTTAGAATTGGCCACCATTGTTTGTTTCTTGCATTGCCAAGAGATCAATCTACTCCCAAGAAACTGACATCCACCAATTGTGGATTTTCTATCAAACTTGTCACCACCATAATCACTATTTAAATATGCAATAAGCTCCAATGGTGAATCTTTTGGATACCATAATCCCAGGTCTGGATAACATCTAAGGTATCTGAAGATCCTCTTGACAGCATGAAGATGACACTCTTTGGGAGTCACTTGATGGCGTGCACATGTACACACAGCAAACATAATGTCAGGTCTTGAAGCTGTGAGATACATCAATGAACCAATCATTGATCTATAGTGCCTGACATCCAATTCTTTTCCATCTCCAACTTTTCCCCAAGGGTGTTCTCTATCCATAGGAGTGCCAGCCCTTTTCTCATATGGAGAAACGCCAAACTTCTTCAAGATTTCTGCTACATATTTATCTTGAGAGATGAAGATACCATATTCTTTCTGCTGAACTTGTAACCCTAGAAAGAAGTTCATCTCCCCCATTGCACTCATCTTGAACTTGTTTGTCATAATCTTGGAAAAGTCTTCACTCATCTTTGGACTAGAAGAGCCAAAAATGATATCAACCACATAGACCTGAACAAGTAAGAAATCCTTACCAGTCTTCTTTATAAACAAGGTCTAGTCTATTGTGCCCCTTTTGAATCTATTTTCCACCAGATATGTGGACAATGTGCCATACCATGCTCTTGGGGGTTGATGAAGTCCATACATAACTTTCTTGACTCTATACACCTTGTCTGGATGTTCTGAATCTTCAAAACCAGGAGGCTGCATTACATAAACCTCCTCTGTAATTATGCCATAAAGAAAAGCACTCTTCACATCCATTTGATAGACTGTAAAGCACATGCAGGAAGCATAGGCTAGAAAAATCCTTATAGCCTCAATCCTTGTAACTGGTGCAAAGACCTCCTCATAGTCTATACCTTCCTCTTGTGTATATCCTTGAGCCACTAAACGTGCCTTGTTTCTAACCACAATGCCTCTTTCATCCTTTTTATTCCTAAGAACCCATCTTCTCCCAATAGGTCTGACATGTCTGGGACAATCAACCAACTCCCAAACATCCTGGATAGCAAATTGGTGAAGCTCATCTTGCATTGCTTCCACCCAACTTGGTTCTTTAAGAGCATAAAAAATCTTCTTGGATTCCTGTTGTGACATAAAACAGGCAAACAAACAGGCTTGAACAAGAGGGGTATCAACCTTCTTGTGAATATTGGCAATAAATCCACCAAGATTCTGAGGAGATCTTCTAGTTTGAATAGGAGACATCACATCACCAATAATGAGAGAAGAAGGGTGATTTTTGATTGTAGAAGTAAGCACTCCTCCCTCAAGAAGTGTGTTGGCCTCAATCTCATCTTCCATGTTACCAATATTGTAACACCCCACTTGGATAAGTGGACCGTTACGTGTATTTATGGCATGTCATCAAACCATAAAGTAAATGTCCTAAAACATTAACTGACCATAAAGGAAATACCGGAATCAAACATCAGCAATCCCAACATAAGCCCAAAACATGAAAAGTAAATACTGAAAGAAAGGACTAAACAATGTCCAAATAAGCAGAATAATGTAAGTACATAAAGTAAGAAGTCTGGATAGCTTCCATCCAAATGCACATGCTCTCAGAATCCTAAGAGCGTCCTGGTGTACCTGCCGTTAGAACATAAAAGGGAACTACGGCTGAGCATAACGCTCAGTGAACGGATATAAAGCATGATAAAGAAATGCTAAAATGAAACAGATGATGAAATACTGGAGCTGTAAGTCTGATAAGTGAAGTTTCAGCGGAAATCTGTGTATAATCTGTAAAGTCTGATTTATAAATAATAAAGCTGAACTGTTATCTGTTAAATCTGAAAACATGCATTTACTGTATTTTAATTGCCAGAGGCTTATATAGGTCACGTGCTGTAACAACCGTGCATGATTAACTGGAGGGGTGACCTCGTCATGCTGTAGAGGGGTGACCTCTAAATAACTGTAGAGGGGTGACCTCTAAATACTGTGTTGGGTGGAGGGATCAACTCCAATGTGAAGGATGTAGAGCACACACCACATTCACCCTGATAACTTGTAAACTGATAAGCCTAGGATGCATCCATACGCCCCACTAAACATACATATAAAAATGGCCGAACTGAACATGAGTGGGACGATGCAGGATATCACTCTCCTGCATGTGAGTCACGACACCGGTGCCTCTAGTGCCGTGGTTACGGTACCTCCGTAACTAGTACATAAATTGGTCGTGCTTGTATATAATGCTCAGGCAACTTATTTCGTTTTTAACATGATTTCTGATAAGCTTAAACACATACGGGGAAAAACATTTGGCTGCAAACGGGGAATCCTAATCATACATAGAAAGGAAGTCCTTACTGAAAGGACGGAAAATCCGTACGATCAATCGAAACGAAAGAGACAAATAATTATAGAGAGATAGGAATATCCTTACCTTTAATGACCAAGACGTTTGACTCGATGCCCGACTTATACCTTAGTGATAATCTACAATAATTTACGAACTTGTATTATTTATGCATTTTTGTAGCTAGGTTATATCTTAAATTCTTTAGTATAAATACTGCTCATTTTTAACGAGTATATAACATCATCATTACTCGTCGGTCAATATATTTTTTTTCCACATATAAACCAATTCCATAGGATCACAATACGTAGTTTACACAAATGTTTTGTTCTCTTATTTCATATAAATAAATAATAGTGAGATTTCTTAATACTCCAAGATATATTTGTAAACAACTTTATATTTTAAGGACCAAAAATGAAAATTAAGAAATAATAAACCATCAAATGTTTGTCTTCTTCTTTTGTTACTTCACTGTATTTGTTTCAATTTTCATCTTTTGTATATATATGATCCATACCCATCAAGTGAAATGATTATTAATCTTAGCTGCTAGTAATTTTAAATGACATACGGTTAAATGCTGTATTCAAGATGTACCTTAATGCCAAACAAGGTAGATCGACATCGAGATTCAACACGGTTACGGAATTAACTCATACATGGACCGTCTTCACAAACATCCTTAACACGAGCAGCCCAGCACTCGAACCCAGACTCCGTCGAGGTCACCAACTTCACGCTAGATAAGAACGATCAAAACCAAAGACGCAAACGCAAACATGTGATTCGACGAGACACGGTAGAACATGGAATCCAAACTCGAACACAAATTTAACACTAGAAATTCAAACCTATACAAATCAGCCCTACCATAAGGTATATCGTACTAGCGACCCGAATCTTTAAACCGAACGCAAATCGATCGAACACTTTTATCACCAGGTTTATATAACGGCGGTTTTCTTTTTGGTGCAGAATATTGATAATTATCTATGTAGACCATGAGTATATAATTCAAAATGGGCTGCAGACCCTACGCATGAAACGCATGAAACAGAAAGAAAGGTTTTGAAGTTTTTAATATTAGTCAAACTTTCCTAATGTTATAATAAGAAAAATACACGACTGGCTAATTAAGACATCGAATTTTGATCTTAAAGTAATTATGACATGTGATTTTATGATGATGCATTCTTATCAATTGAATTATATATATATATATATATATATATTATTTGCTTATTTCCGGTATTATCTGAATCGTACAAAATTGCTGAAGTGTAAAAGTGTTTTGCTAGTAAGATTGCTAATGGGCTGAGTCTCGGGTCCTAATTAAACTTGTATGGCTTAAGCCTACTACTAAGCTCGTTTTATTTATATCATGATATAATTTGATGTTCTCGTGTTTAATTCTAACGTGTAATATTTAATTGTCTGAATAAATAATAATTACATAGTACTTGAATATGAACGTTACTTAATCTTGATACATGTCGTGTGTTAATTATGTAACGCTTTAATTATATCTGTGCTGGTGTGAAATTAATGTTCATGGATTTTAGATCGAGTTTTACAATTCTTCCCCTCTAAAAAAAAATAATTCGTCCTCGAATTAAGGTAATAAGCTGATGAAGTTATAAAAGCTGAAAGGACACATATGCTGAAAGAGCATGAAGGCTGCAAGGAGATATTAACTAAAGGATTGTTCATCCTTGATTTAGAATGTGATGCTGCCGACAGGGTATAAACATGACATGACTGAAGAGGACATGGAACGTGACATGGCTGAAAAACTTAACTGGATTTATTGAAGGAAAAGGATGAGAGGTCCGGATGGACTCCTCCGTTCCGAGTGGCTTTCCGCTCGAAACTACTCCTTCGAAGGTCTAAACACAATGAAAATCTTGGTCCTGATGACCCTGTCCTGATAACTACTGAAATAGTTTCTGGCTCCATACTTAAGATGGATTTGCTAAATCTGATAGAATGAAATATGCTATGGCATGTAGTATACATGAGACGATACGTACAATATCCTGAGAGGATAACATTTATATCGCTGAGCAAGCTGTTGAAAACATATAGGGATGAACTATGTGAATAATTGTGAACGTGCTACGTGAGAAATTGTGAACGTGGTTCGTGATCATAAAAGAATTTCCGTGCATGAAATATATCATGAATGTGATACGTGAAGCATATTGTGGACATGATACTAGAGATATCGTGAACGTATGCTGACTGAGGAAGGAATGCCAGACGATACGGCCTGAGACTGAGACATCTGCCTGAGTATGGAAAAACTATGCTAAACTTAAGTCTGGTTTCTTAATCTTCTGTAACTGTATTCGGTAGTAAACTGTGAAATGTGTATCGTGAAATGGAACACGTACTTGAATGTGAACAATGTTATGAACGCGAACGTGAGCTTAAATCCTGAGATAGCATAAAACATGAACTGAAACAGCATCATACTGCGAATGAGACGTAGACGTGAAAGTGAAAATAAACATGAACGTAAAGTGAACGTAAACATAAACGTGATCGTGAATATGAATTCTGTCTGATATGATGATCGATGGAATGCGTCAAAATCATACGATTTAATGCTGAATTTTCTGGAGGTCCGCTATTGCGTAATCCTTCCGGATGAAAGGAAACGCGTAGGTTAATTACATGCTCGACAATGACTTAGATAGTATTATACTTTTTCTGAGTGTGTGGTAAACTGATAACAATCTCCATGGAGTCTTGTCTCATTTCGGTCCGGAATTTCTACTAGTAGTAATAGCTTGATAGCATGACGGCGTTCTATCTTAAACCTGCTGGAATGGCAGGCATTAGATATGAACATAGCTGTCTCAACGTGTTATACTGTTTCTATCAAAATTCTTCCTGGAATTTTTTTGTACATTCTGGTGGAACCTGAGTGAATATTCACAGAAAAGTATACATAATTTGGTGTAGGTTCTCTTCTTTATGCGTAAGCTTAGTCGTATAAGGCTAATCGTGAGAACTGTCAGGGATTTCTGCGGTAGTAATTTTCTGAGTTCCAAAAATTTTGTATGTTTGTCAACGACGTCGGTCTTGACCATTTGGTGATGGACTTTACCTTCGCAGGATTGTCTGAAATTTTTCCTGCTGAAATAGGGTGGTTCAGAAATGCCACTTTGTTCATTTGGGATATACGCCTTGAAAGCTGTTCATAAAATTTTCTCCTATATGAAAATCTACACGGTTGTGAGAAGATGATCTTGCGTTCTTCTTTAGGGTTTAGTAGACTCAGAGTACGATCAATGAATATACTGACGATTTTGTCTGATAATAATGGAAAAAAATTTATTCATAAATTTCATACTATAGCTGGAGTATTAGGGAGCTCAGAATATAAGTTCAAAACTTAGAGAGACTATAACGTGTGCAACAGCAGTCTGGAAAAATCTCATGTTCTTTCTTTCACCACTGCTGGTGGCATAATCAGAAATTGTTCTGGAAAATGTTTAAGACATCATAGCAGTTCAGATAGATCTGCTATTTCTGGAACGAACATTGATTAAGAATTGTGATCTCGTAAAAATTTTCAGTGGTCGATACATGATCTCATGATACCGGCCTTCTTTCTAATAGACTAGAAAACGGTGCACTTCTTGGTGGTGCGCCAAGGCGAATAAAGCCTCATTCCGATAATTCTTACAGCAATTACTACGACTCTTTTAACTTAGCTGCAGTCCAGCAACAAGGTTTTTTTTAAAAACATGTTCTGTTCTTGAGGAAAGTTCGATGTAGAATTCTGTTTCATGGCTAGAAAGGAATTTCTGAAAAACATTATGAAATTATGTCCGGGAACTCTAGAGTAATCTACTGGTCATGAGTTTAAGGAATTTCAGAAGTGAATTTATAACTGGTGGCTAGAAAGTCTTCGTAGCTATGGACTGATAAGTCACGCGCTTGTAAAGCAGAAACAACTTCTACTGATTTTTCTGGCAGAAATATATAATGAATATATTTGGGACCTAGTAAGACGGATCTTGTTGTTAACTGAAAGGAGAACCTTAATGAACATGGGTGGTACTGTGGAGTCTTTTTTCTGGCTGAGATGTAAGAGAATACCTGATTTAAGATAAAGCTGACATAGGAATACGTGTAGTAACATGGCGGATTCCACTGAATGTGTTCGTCTGTAACCTCACAGATTGAATACTGCGTGTCTAACCTGAATAATAACCGGTGGCGGTAACTGAATTGTAAGGGTCTGATTTTATGCGTGGCATAACAAAACGGCATACCCTTTTGGAAGGTAGCCTAAATTATTGAGAACCTGGTTTAGAAGACAATACTGATAATATGAGTCTTGACTCGTGTCCTGAGAAGATATTCATATGACGTGTACCCTGACTCGTGTCCTGACAAGTGTCTTCCGTAATGATACTTGAGACATGTGTCTTGACTGTTGTCTGGACATGTATTTTAGTGGATGAATCTGGACAAGGCTGACAATTTTTGGTAACTGCTAGGATTGGCGGACCGGTCAGACTACTGACCTTTGTATTTCTGGTCAGGTCCGTACCGGAGTTCCAATATTTACTGGCTGATTAATTATAAGCACGGTTGTTGTCACTAATGCTTTGTCTGTCACCTTATGATGGTCATTATCATGACCGTGATTCATGTAAATATTCTGCTGAGTGGCCGGTTGGGTTCCGGTTCTCACTCTTCTGAATAAAAGGTTAGCTGAGTGAAGTGTGACATCAAATTGAGAAAGTAAGAGTATGGAATGGGATGGTAGTGTCTGATGGTTGAAATTTATTCTTGTCAGAAATTTGAAATTTATAGTTTTCGTTCTTGTTCTGCAGAGTCTTCATAGTATCAACAACATCAGCATCTTGAGAAATCTCCAAAGCATAAACAGCATGAGCATCTTGAGAAATTTACAAAGCATCAGTAACATCAGCATTGGTGAGGTCTTCAAAGTGTTAGCAGCATCAGTATCTGGTAAAATCTCCAACTCACGAGCAGCGTCAGCATATGGTAGAATATCGCTAAGTGGAAACGCTTGAGATGATTTGTGGATCGATTAGCAATATCCATGGGGTAGTGTACCTGGAGTACACATGGACTACTGTACATGAAGTACAAAATGAATACTACACATGGAGCATTTCTGAGACATTATACGTACACATGATTTATTATACATGAAGTATAACTAAGACACTGTACATAGGGTACATATGGAATACTGTTCATGGCACTGGTGGAAATTTTATGGGATGATCAATAAGGGTGTCGCTCGTCTGACCTGATCAAAGAAATAAATTGATTTAAACGGTAGTGAACTGAACTGAAATGAGTATCATGATGGCCTGGTAATTCCTGAGTAGACTTAATGTTGGTTGCATAGAGGTTCACAAATATGATTAAACGAATTTTCAACAATGGTCAGCATGAAGACATAACTGATAAAGACCAGAACATGGTTTATCATGAAATAAGATCTTACTGTAGTTCTTTTGTATCTTAATATGAAAACATCATCACTTTGTTGAAAACATAATCCTCGTAAGGAGACATGAATCTTATTCAGCATGAAAACAACCTTTATGTGAGAGCATGAAATTTTGACTATTACAAAGTACATAAAAAGTCTAATCAACTGAGGTTTAACATCAACTGATGTGGATAGTTATGGTTTAATCCACAGTATTCAAAGTAGGAAGCATGTGACTAAGTATGGGCGGTTCTGTTTTGATCCATACCTGTCAATATTTTCTGAGAACTGTCATGTATAGAAATGTACAATCTTGGACTAAATGTGGTTGGTTGTAGTCCAATTCATATTTGTCAAGATTTTATGAAACGTCATGATATGACAAAGGTGAACAACTATGGATCGGTTCACAAAAAAACATTCAACTAAAAAACATGAAATTTGATATGAACATTGGTGAACGTATAAGGGCTGGTTCACCAAGTAATATTCGACTGAAAGCATGAATTTGTCAAGAGTAAGGATGAACGCCATTGGGTCGGTTCACCAATACAAAAATCTGAACGGGCAAGGGTGAACGCCTATGGGTCGGTTCACCAAAACAAAATTCGCAGAAAAGCACATGCGACTAAATATGGCCAGTCCTGTACCAACATTTTACTTAGTCAAAAACTTTAAGAAATCTGACTGATGATTGAAGAAAACTGACTAATAAATGCATGAGAAACATGAAAGATAACAACGCCAAAATCTGGGAAGTTCCTGGTGACTACCCACTAGTCACAGGTCAAGTTTTAGAGCCTACAGGTCGAACCTTGCGCTCTGATACCATAATTGTAACACCCCACTTGGATAAGTGGACCGCTACGTGTATTTATGGCGTGTCATCAAAGCATAAGGTAAATGTCTCAAAACATTAACTGACCATAAAGGAAATACCGGAATCAAACATCGGCAATCCCAACATAAGCCCAAAACATGAAAAGTAAATACTGAAAGTAATGACTAAACAATGTCCAAATAAGCAGAATAATGTAAGTACATAAAGTAAGAAGTCTGGATAGCTTCCATCCAAATGCACATGCTCTCAGAATCCTAAGAGCGTCCTGGTGTACCTGCCGTTAGAACATGAAAGGGAACTACGGCTGAGCATAACGCTCAGTGAATGGATATAAAGCATGATAAGGAAATGCTAAAATGAAACAGATGATGAAATACTGGAGCTGTAAGTCTGATAAGTGAACTTTCAGCAGAAATCTGTGTATAATCTATAAAGTCTGATTTATAAATAATAAAGCTGAACTGTTATCTGTTAAATTTGAAAACATGCATTTACTGTATTTTAATTGCCAGAACTTATATAGGTCACGTGCTGTAACAACCGTGCAAGAATAACTGGAGGGGTGACCTCGTCATGCTGTAGAGGGGTGACCTCTAAATAACTGTAGAGGGTTGACCTCTAAATACTGTGCTGGGTGGAGGGATCAGCTCCAATGTGAAGGATGTAGAGCACACACCACATTCACCCTGATAACCTGTAAACTGATAAGCCTATGATGCATCCATACGCCCCACTAAACATACATATAAAAATGGCCAAACTGAACATGAGTGGGACGATGCAGGATATCACTCTCCTGCATGTGAGTCACGACACCGGTGCCTCTAGTGCCATGGTTACGGTACCTCCGTAACTAGTACATAAACTGGTCATGCTTGTATATAATGCTCAGGCAACTTATTTCGTTTTTAACATGATTTCTGATAAGCTTAAACACATACGGGGAAAAAAATTTGGCTGCAGACGGGGAATCCTAATCATACATAGAAAGGAAGTCCTTACTGAAAGGACAGAAAATCTGTACGATCAATCGAAACGAAAGAGACAAATAATTATAGAGAGATAGGAATATCCGTACCTTTAATGACCAAGACGTTTGACTCGATGCCCGACTTATACCTTAGTGATAATCTACAATAATTTAAGAACTTGTATTATTTATGCATTTTTGTAGCTAGGTTATATCTTAAATTCTTTAGTATAAATACTGCTCATTTTTAACGAGTATATAACATCATCATTACTCGCCGGTCAATATATTTTCTTTCCGCATATAAACCAATTCCATAGGATCACAATACGTAGTTTACACAAATGTTTTGTTCTCTTATTTCATATAAATAAATAATAGTGAGATTTCTTCATACTCCAAGATATATTTGTAAACAACTTTATATTTTAAGGACAAAAAATGAAAATTAAGAAATAATAAACCATCAAATGTTTGTCTTCTTTATTTGTTACTTCACTGTATTTGTTTCAAGTTTTATCTTTTGTATATATATATGATCCATACCCATCAAGTGAAATGATTATTAATCTTAGCTGCTAGTAATTTTAAATGACATACGGTTAAATGTTGTATTCAAGATGTACCTTAATGCCAAACAAGGTAGATCGACATCGAGATTCAACACGGTTACAGAATTAACTCGTACATGGACCATCTTCACAAAAATCCTTAACACGAGCAGCCCAACACTCGAACCCAGACTCCGTCGAGGTCACCAACTTCACGCTAGATAAGAACGATCAAAACCAAAGACGCAAACGCAAACATGTGATTCGACGAGACACGGTAGAACATGGAATCCAAACTCGAACACAAATTTAACACTAGAAATTCAAACCCATACAAATCAGCCCTACCACCAGGTATATCGTACTAGCGACCCGAATGTTTAAACCGAACGCAAATCGATCGAACACTTTTATCACCAGGTTTATATAACGACGGTTTTCTTTTGGTGCAAAATATTGATAATTATCTATGTAGACCATGAGTATATAATTCAAAATGGGCTGCAGACACTACGCATGAAACACATGAAACAGAAAGAAAGGTTTTGAAGTTTTTAATATTAGTCAAACTTTCCTAATGTTATAATAAGAAAAATACACGACTGGCTAATTAAGACTTCGAATTTTGATCTTAAAGTAATTATGACGTGTGATTTTATGATGATGCATTCTTATCAATTGAATTCTATATATATATTATTTGCTTATTTCCGGTATTATCGGAATCGTACAAAATTGCTGAAGTGTAAAAGTGTTTTGCTAGTTAGATTGCTAATGAGCTGAGTCTCGGGTCCTAATTAAACTTGTATGGCTTAAGCCTACTACTAAGCTCGTTTTATTTATATCATGATATAATTTGATGTTCTCGTGTTTAATTCTAACGTGTAATATTTATTTGTCTGAATAAATAATAATTACATAGTACTTGAATATGAACGTTACTTAATCTTGATACATGTCGTGTGTTAATTTCTGTAACGTTTTAATTATATCTATACTGGCGTGAAATTAATGTTCATGGATTTTAGATCGGGTTTTACAAATATCCTCTTCAGAATCTCTTCCATCAACATCTGAATGAACCTGCCCATATCTGTTTGAAGGCTCACCTTGTTCAAAATTATTGGAAGAGAAAATATGGTCAAAAGAGCATTCAATGCCTGAACCAAGGCTGTCAACGTTTGAGCCATCAACGCCTGAATTTGTCTTGTCAGCGCCAGAATTTCCTTTGTCAGCGCCTGAAAGATCATGCATGTTGTCAACTGGTGATACTTGGGGACCACCTTTTTCCTTTCCAGCAGTAGCAGCAGCAGTAGCAGCAAATGCATCTGTCCATATGGGAATAGTAACATACTCAAGTATGGGTGTTGATTTGTCTGCTTGTGATCCAACCTCTTCATCAACCTGTTTACCTGAAACATCAACAACTGGTTCTTCCACAACATTTGATGTTACCTTCACAATGTTTAAATTAGTAACAGGCATATAATTCAAAGTCCTAGATAGAGGTTCTAAGTCAAATAACCAATTTGGACCACTTTCAGGATCACTAAGTTTATTTTCTAAAAACCTAACATGTACTTTTTCAAGTATACGTTTTTCCTTCTTAAGGTAAACCCTGTATCCTCTACTCTACACTGAATAACCCATGAAGTAGCCTTCATCACCTTTAGCACTAAATTTACCTAAGGCATCACTAGTATCCAACACCACTACATGACATCCAAAAGGTTTAAGAAAACCAATATTAGGTTTCCTTCCCCAAAGTAACTCATAAGGTGTTTTGTTATGAATATTGTTGACTAATGCCCTATTATGAACATAATAAGCTGTATTCACAGCCTCAGCCCAAAAAGAAATGGGAAAGTGAGCATTAGCCAACATAGTCATGGCTGCTTCTATGAGGGTTCTATTCTTTCTTTCAGCTACCCCATTTTGTTGTAGGGTTCTAGCTACACTAAACTGTCTAGTAATCCCTTTCTTGGCACAAAAATCATCCAACAACTTATTTCTAAACTCACCACTATTGTCACTTCTAAGTATCTTAACCTCATTACCATACTTCTTTTCAATCTGGGTAATAAAGTTAATCAAAGTATCAGCAGTGTCACTTTTCAAAGCTAAAAATAAAGTCCAAGTAAATCTAGAAAATCATCAGTGATGACAAAACAGTAAGATTTACCATTTAAGCTTTCTATATTAGTTGGACCAAACAAGTCCATATGCAGCAGGTGAAGTGGTTTAGAACTAGAGTGCACCTGTTTAGACTTAAATGAGACCTTGCGCTGTTTGCCTTTAAGGCATGCAACACAAGAGTGGTCATTGTGGAAAGCCTGTTTAGGCAAACCATCAACCAAACCATGTCTCACAAGTCTGTTTATATTTTTAAACTTAATGTGCCCTAATCTCCTGTGCCAAAGATTACTCTCATCAACTAAAGCCTTAGAATATAGACATGACAAATTATTATTCATCCTAATTCCATTAAGATTCACATTATAAGTGTCTTTATGCCTAGGTGTTCTATAATCAATGAATTTCTCATCTGGTATTTTAAAATCATTGCTCAATACCAAGCATTCAGTATCAGTAAAAAGAACCTTATTTTTGTTATCACAAACTTGTGATACACTAAACAGATTATAATCAAGTTCTTTTACCAGAAACACGTTTTCAAAACGCAAATTGTTGGTGAGAAGAGTTCCTTTGCCTGTGATAGTACCATATCCGCCTCCAAAGTAAACTTTGTTACCATCCTTAATGTGAGTGAAGTTTGTGAGATAATCTTCCTTCCCAGTCATGTGCCTAGAGCATCCACTATCCCAATAGCCATAATCATTAACCTGCTTTTGAATGCCCTGCAATTAAAGAAAACGAATTAGTTTTCTTAGGGAACCCAAGCCTGAGCAGACTTGGATTCATTTGGTTGTTCAGCAAGAACAGACTTAGTCCTTATGACAACCACTTGTTCATCCCTTTTTGGATTAAACACCCAGTTAACCCCAATTGGTTTTGTTATGACCTTTGAAATTAATGAAATCTGTTACAGGTCATAGAAATCCCATCTGAATTAGGGTTTTGGTCTTGCTTAGGTCTCCATGTCAAGCTAGAAGAAGATTTAGACCCCTTTCCTTTTGGTTGCAAATATTTACCATTATTTGGTCTGGCAACGTTTCTGTCAGCGTTCAATTTGGTCTTGTCAACGCTGAAATTACCCTTATCAGCGTTGAACCTAGGGTTTGCTACAGGAACCCACTGTCTATTAGACCATGTATTGGTATTCTGAAAAGGTCTTTGTCCATAAGTATTAGACCCTTTAGTAAAGAATGGGGCTGGTCTAACAACTTGTGGACTTTGCTGGACAAAAGATTTGGGTTTGACAGTGTTTGACTTTTTGTCAGCGTTGACCTTTGAAGCATTGACACACTTATAGGCTAAATGTGAAAAACTTCCACAAGTATAACAGGATTTTATAGACATAACTCTAGGTCTAGAAGAAAAGAAACCTATTCCATTATCACTAATTTGGCTTTTTGGTGACCTAGGCTTTCTATACATTTCTGCATATTTAATACTAGGTTTTCTATCAACGTTTAAGCCAAGGTCAACAGTCTTGCCAGTGGTTGGGTTTGTCACTTTGATAGGTGTAAACTCATTTGGGCTATTACTAAGCATGCCACCCTTAACAAACAAGGTAGGGTTGGCTTTCTTCCATTGGTCCAAATCAGTCAACTTCTGCCTATATTCCTCTACTGGTGTAAGAACTCTTTGTAGAGGAATAAATTCCTCTTCTTGGAGTTCTGGTAAACCAGTCCAAGACAAGTCCTTGCTAAGGACACCATAGAAGTTCCCATCAGGTGGTGGAACACCAACATATTCTTTCATCCCAATCCCAGTCATATCCCTAGAATCCCTTTGTTTACTAACACATTTTTCTAGGGTTTGTGAGGCTTTATCAAATCTCTGAATTTTAAGATCTACATTATCCTTATTTTTGATAGCCTCATCTAACTTAGCCTGTAATTTAGCATTGACTCTCTCCATGATGTTTCTAATATCAATACTAGAATTTAAATCATGTTTTAAAATATTGATTTGATCTTTTAGGTCAAGCTCCATTTTCTTATACTCAGCTACAGTCTTTTCAATTTGAGTAAGAGCAAGTTGATAGTTAAACAACTTGCATCTTTCATTAACCACATCTGTTGACAATTTTAAAAACTCTTTGTTAAGTCTTTCAGTGTTTAGACGACAACCCTTACTACAAAATGCATCATCATATACCTCATTGTCTGATGGAGATGAGGAGTGTGCCATGAGAGCATAGTGAACATGCTCTTCTTCTTCCTTTTCTGCAACCAAAGCTTTGTTCTCTTCCTCATCCTTAGCCAAGTAGCTCCAATCCCATCCAACACCATCAATTTCTTGCATTGCAACCATGGCTTTGGAATCCCGAGTCCTGATGATTTGGCTTGAGGGTTTTCCAACATCAGATCTTCTTGGAGATCTGCATTCTCTCATAAAGTGTCCCATACGATGACAACTGTAACACTCAACCTTGGATTTATCAAATCCAACAGTGTCCTTGGCATTAAAAGTAATCTTCTTCTTAAATCTTCTATTCCATCTATTTGCCCTTATGCTTGCAAGGGCCATATTCTACTTTATGTCCATCTCCTCCAAATGCTCATCACTAATTTGCTCAAGGTCCTCATATGTAATCACTAAACCATTGGGCAATGAAGCAATGTATGCACACACAGTATCTAGATCAATACCAGCAGGCTTAACTCTTGGTGAGTCAACTTTGTATGTGTCAGCATCTGAATGTGAGGCGTTGACAGGATTTGATCTAGCGTTGACACAAGTTGATCCAGTAACGGGGTGCATGTATGAATCCTTTTGATCGAAATGACCTTCACTATGTGAGAAGAAGGCCTTGTTTCCATTGGTAGACTTGCTTCCATGATCCAAAAGAGTTTCATTCTCCACCAGCCTCAGTTTATTGTAAACATCATCAAAAGTAGAACTTTTGTGAGTGTTATTAGCAATTATAGATCTTGCCTCAATCTTCCATGCATCACCAAGACTTTTAAGAAAAGTGGTGATGATATCAACATCACCAAGCACTGTTCCCATGAAGGACAACTTGCTTGTAATGTCAAGAAGTCTACTTCTCACACTACTTAGCTTCTCACTGGGTTGAGCTTTAAAAACAGCATACTCATGCAAGAGTTGCTTCTTTTTCTCTTGTACAGTATCAGCATTACCACCATATGCAACTTCAAGGGCTGCCCAAAGATCTTTTGCAGACTCATAGCTTCTATATTTGTGCTGATTTTCTTGTCCCAAAGAGAGTTTCAAAATGCTTAGGGTTTTCATGTCACTCCTTCTCTTTGCTATGTCCTCAGTTGAGACAGCTCTACCATCTTCAGGTTTTTCTTTTCGATCATATTTAGTAGTGCCTTGAACATTTGTTCTTTGTAAGATGGCAGCTGCAATCTTTTGAGCTTTATTGAAGGTGTTTCCATATTCAATAATTTCCCATAGGGTGTAGTCATGGATTTGTAGATACTGTTCAAAGTTAAACTTCCACAGCTCAAAATTGTCTGGGTCTAGCATGGGAATCTTGATGTTGGGGGTTGAGGAGGAGGAGTTTACTTCTGGGGTAGACATGATCATTTTAGGGGTTTGTGAAAATTTAGGGTTTTTGGCGATTTAGGGTTCTTGTGTTCTTTAGATCAAAGTTCTCAACAAGCTCTGATACCACTTGTTGATCCCAAACTAAGATCGATTTAGCCTGTGTAAAAGAGATTAAATCAAGTTAAAAACGTAGAGAAACTTTGTTGTGTATAAAACAATTTAAATATTATGCAGAATTAATACTCAAACAAGAACACACACAAACAATGTAAACCAAACTTTCACTTGATTGATTAGAAAAAACTTGCATATAATGAAAGTGCTAAACGTATGAAAACTTATATTGAAACAAAACCTAAAGGCCTCGTTTTATAGACATAAGGATCCTTGTAAAAGAGTCTACATATCATCTATTTTAGGTAAAGATAAACATAGAAAATACATTGTTAATCATATCTTTACTAGAAACAAACTAGAAACATAATACGTGTAGACTAAGTCTTCTATCAGTGCTTGACTTCATCCTATCAACGCTTGACATCTTCCTATCAACGCTTACTCTGTCAACGCTTGTTTTCTTCTTATCAACGTCCCAATTCCTCTTGTCAGCGTCCAGTGTACTGGCTACATTTTATTCCCAACATAATCACTTGGGTGAGATAAATGCTTTGTTGCCTGCCTGATGGACGCAAAATCTGTTTATATTGATGCCTTGCTAAAAGTTATGTGTGATATGCCTAAGTAGTGATAGCCCACTAGTCCCCTGTTATCATGAACCGTTAGTTACTCTAGTTGAGTAGGCGCTTATGGTATGGATATATCTATTGGGTTCTGACAACCCCCGTTCGAGTGTTCAAATACACAGCCATGCCTAACGGACGTATATCATATGGTTGTTGCTAGGTGGCCATGGGTTAGGCACCTACTTGGGGCAATCTTATATATTTACGCGTGCATCAGTTTTACGTGCTTATCATCAGCCTCGGTGTCATGAGCTTAGTGATATCATAAAAATAATTATCACATATGATTCCCATATGCATGACATTATATCGCCCATAATGTCTCATATGCTTCAAACAGTTTGTTTGCGGTCCAACATTAAATGCTATCCTTTTAACTTAAACCTATTAACTCACCAGCCTAGTGTTGACACTTTTAAGCATTTATCTCAGGTGTTGAATGATATGAGTGATTTTACTCATATCAATAGTATCTTAAAACAATGAAATAATGCATTTAATGTATCAAATTTGCCTTGTATATGCATGTTTTCTTGTTTCGTGTGTGTAGGTACCAAGTTCACGAAAACCGGAAAAATCGACACGAGAATGAAGAAAAGATCGAAGAAGCCAAATTTCAAGTCGTTTTTAGCGGATTTAACTTCTTATGAAGAAAAATGGGCCAAGTGGGTCCCACATTGTGAAATTGGACTCAAAAGCCCAATAAAGGATTTTAAGATTTCATTCTTATAACAAAAAACCATTTAGGCCCAAATCCATTGAGTCAAGAAGCGGATGAAGTCTTATATGGGCTTTAGGCCCATATCATTTCCAAAAGAAAATAAAGAAAAGACGGGTATTTGTGCATTATGGGCTTTAAACCCATTTTGGAATGAATATGAAACGAATGGGCTTAGAGCTGTGATACATTATTTAAATGTTTGGGAAGTTTTTATTAACTCACAAAACAGTCAAACCACAAACGTGTATTTCACACGTTTTCACATACTCAATAATAAACAATCTTCGATGATAACTATGTATCCCCCTCACTTCATGTTTCACCTTTTCACCCCCAAAACCAGTAACTCCATTTCCACTTTTCACAAACCCTAAATAATTAATTCCATCAAATAAATTGGGCCTTTTGATTCCCACGTGTTATTCACACGAGGGGGATATAAATCCCCCATGTTTTAAGGAAGAGAATGATGGAGAGGCTAGGCTACGTGGCAGCTTTCTACCGGATGAAATACCTCATCATTCCCCATCATCCAATCAAGATTAACCAAATAAGCATCCAAGAAACACAACTAGCACAAACGGATGCCACGTTGGCAATCCGTGTGCTAGTTGTGTCTTATCAACCTTAGGATCAAAACCAACATGAGAGAGAGAAGATCTAAAGGCCAATATTAAAGATGGAATATGCTCTCGAAGATTCGGATATTCTCCCTCAACAGCCTAGGGGGTTGGCTATATAAACCCCCATTTATCTTGTAATCTGCATCCCTTTCTTTTCTTTTAATGTTATTATGTCAATTTAGTTTTAGGTATTTGTAATTTCAATTTTTCAAAGTATTGTAATGATTTGATGTTTTAATAAAAGTTTTGGTTCCAGTTAATTGTTTCTCTTAATTTGTTTTAATTAATTTTCGGTGAAGAAAATAAAATATACTTACTGTTTCAACTTAAAACTGATGATATAATGAATAACATCTTATTTGTTTAAGCTTCATTTATAGCTTAATTGAATAAGTAAACGAAGATTAGAAAGGAAAGGTTTAACCCACTGTTAAACTTAAATTTTACTGTTAAAACAAGAAGTATTTAATGATTCGTGAAGATTTCATGATGGTTTGTGATAATGGTATAATGGTGATGTTGTGTTAATGGTTCGAGTAATGGTGACGAATGGTGGTGTCGACTCGGTTTACTAGGTCAGCTCAGCGCTGCACCTCTTCTCAATGGATTTCGTCAAAAGGTTTCACTTCACTCTTTTACTGTTTAATTACTTTATTATTCTGTTTGTTATGATGTCTTAAGTTGTAGCTAGATAATCTTCTTTGATTTACTGATTGGTTTTAGTTTGAGTACTGATTGAATAGTCTGATATTATTAGATTATTCAGAATACTGCTTATGTTTGAGTATGATTTTTTTAGTATATTGTGTTATGAATCTGAACGAATTAGTTGCGATTAATAGCTTTTGAATGATGAGTTTCTTTTGATATCAGTTTACTGATAGATGTTTTTAGGATGCTATTTAATAATGAGATTTTAAATAAGCTGGAGAAGTTAAACTGTTATTTGCTTTAAAGTTTTTGGTTAAATTTAACTGTTATTTGAATATGGTGGTTAAATATGAGTTTTGTTTGATAAAAGTCTGCTGTGCATCTTTAGTTTTCTTAATTTGAGTATACTTACTGGTCTACTTAACTGTTTGTATGCCTGTAGTAGATAATCTGTTAATTGAGTAATCTGCTGAGGGTTTGGGATTCAGTTTTAAGTAGCTATACTGGTGTAGCCTTGAGTGTTTTAGATCTTGTTGTAGTTGCTGCATTTGTATTTGTTTTAGATTATAGAAGTAATAGTATGTACTCTGCTAATAATAGGTACCCAAATGAACTGTTTGGGTGCTGATATTTAATTTGGTTGTTAACTTTTCAGTAAAAATATAACTGTTAAAAGAATAAAAGTCACCTCCTGTGACTGTAAGTTTTATTTGTCAAAAAGGGAATATTAACAAAAATATGTCCCAAGTGAGATTCGACCTCGAGACCTCACGCTCAATAGCCAACATGTGTACCATCTGAGCTGCTAGCTCTTTTATGTTTAACTTCCGTTAGTTTAATTAATAGCGTATCATGGCTTCTGGCAGATTTTGATTAGAGTTTTTGTTACAATTAAACTTTCGTCTAGATAAATTTTAATTAGTAATCTTACTAAAGTAATTTTTAGATTTAAATATAATTATTAGTTCAAAATAAAATAAAATAAAAATAAAAATGTTTTTAGTAATTTAGAAGTTTAAATAGTTTTCAATTAATTAGATTTTTATCATTTTAGATTTAAATAAAAAAATATAGTTTTTAATATAGATTTGGTTTAAGTAAGTTTTTAGTAAATTTAAGTAGTTTAAAAAGTTAATTAGATTTCTAAAAATAGATTAAAAGTTATTTTTATTAAATAGATTAATTTTTATAGATTTTTAAATAGTTTAAATTTTAAGTAGTTTTTAATTTTAAGTGATTAGATTAAAATAAATTGCAGGGTTTACGATCATGCACTTTAGGATAATTTTAAATAGATTTAAAATTGGTAGATTTAATTTTAGTTTAAAAAACCCGAAAACCAATTCAAATCGATCGTCCAATTCAAAACAAAAACGTCTCAAATTCTTAAGATCTTCGTGTACAACGAACTTGGTTCATCACGTGCTTAATTGAATTCGTCTTTGGTAATATTAGTTTATTACTTTTTCCTAAAGGTAATTTTCTAATTTACCCTATAACGTATCTTAATTATCACATATACATTCCACCATACATCAAAAATTTTGGCGCCGCTGCCGGGGATCTTGTGTACGATTCGTCTTTGTTGAGATTTGTTGATCGTTGATTTGAAGACCCTTTCCGTCCTCGGAAAGTTTTGTTATTTTTTTATTATATAGTATGTATCGTTTTTCTCGTTTTTTGTGAATAATATATTGTATTACGTAGAACAATAAATTTACATACTTTTCAAATAAGGCCTTAGTTGGGATTTCATCACCTAGCTATTGTAGTCGAATCCAAAACAAAAATAAAAGGCAAAATAGATAAATACTAATAAGAAGTTTGAACTCGATTTATACAAACTATAAGGTGGGTATAAGGCGACGTGCTATAAAAGGCCGTCTAAGGAAAAAGGTTTTTAAGTGCTTTGTGCCACCTCGTTTCCCCGCTTGCTTGTGCGTATATTGAGAGGGACAACCTATTATTGGTTTGCCGACTCAAGTAGTAATAAATCTTATTTTTGTAGTTTACTTATTGAACCTCGAGACGTTTAGGTTTTCACCTATCGTTTCAAAGTCGACCGAGGGTAATTTACTTCCATACTAGTTATCCTTATTCCTTGTTTTTATCGATCATTATTGATTGAGCAATACCAAATAAAATACCAAAAATAATCTTCTTCTTGTCTAATTTCTTTTCTTCAATCCTCTAAATTCTCGTCTTTGTAGTGTATGCAATTACGTTCTTCTCGTCTTGTGATTGATTTTAATAGGCTTGAAAATATTCCTCGTAGAAATAGAAATCGTCAAAAACGAATAGTGGAACCCAAGCTTCCACCTATTGTTGTAGAGATGGCCGATAACCGAACAATGGAGGAATTGCTCCGTGCACCCACCGAAGGGTATGGGGAATCAATCGTTGTGCCGGCTATTTTGGCGGATCATTTTGAGATTAAGACGGGTCTTCTATCGCTCATTCGTGCCGACCAATTTCATGGCAATGAGACCGATAGCCCGAATTCTCACATTCGGAATTTTCTTCGAATTACCTCGACTCTCAAGTTTAGAGATGTGCCGAATGACGCGATTAAGCTCATGCTTTTTCCGTACTCGCTCGAGGGTAATGCTAAGCTTTGGAATGAGAAAGAACCACCGGGTTCGATCTTAACATGGGATGATTTAGTGTCTAAGTTTATGGATTACTTCTTTCCACCATCTAAGACAACACACTTAAGAACGAGATCACTAAATTTGAACAAAAAGTGCATGAATCGTTTGGGGTTGCTTGGGAAAGATTTAAAGGTTTGTTAAGACAATGTCCACAACACGGTTTCTCGGAATTGCATCAAATAAATACTTATTATAATGGGCTTAATATGATTGAACAAGATTCTTTAAATGCCGCCGCAGGTGGTAATCTTTTAAGAAAAACTACGAGAGACGCGTGAAGAATAATTGAGGATAAGTCTAGAGCACAATATTCACGAAACACACCGAGTGTTTCCAATGTGAATTCATTAAATCCTGAGATTGCTAGATTGGACTCTTAGATTGATAGTGGATTCGCGACTTTGTTGAATGAGATTAGGAAGAATCCTCATGGATCCATTAATATGGTTGAGAATGTTTGTGTATCATGTGGTGGAGCACATCCTAATTATGCTTGTTTGACCACGGGGTTTGATCAAGCTAGTGCTTTTGTCGCGACGGGATCTTATGGCTCCAACGGTCAAGTTCCTCGTCAAAATCATGTTGCTCCACCGGGTTTTCCACCGGTTCAAAATAGGTACAACAATGGAAACAAAGAGAATAATTTTAACCGTGGTAACCAAGGGAATTTCAATCAAGGAAATGGGTTTAATGCTAATAAAAAAATCAAGGTTTTCACAATAATCAAAATGATTTGTCAAGCTATATCAAGTCAAATGAGGCAAATATGAAAGCTCTTCAAAACAACATTCAAGGGCAAATTAATACTTTGAAACTTGATTTTCAAAATACGATTAAAGGGCAAAACAATAAAATTGAGCTTAATCAACAAAGGCTAGAGCAAAGTCAAAATCTTATGCAACAAAGTTTGGAACAAAGTCAAAATAAATTGCTTTCGATGTTTGAGCGATTTATGTCTAAACCGTCATCTTCTTCGGGTTGCTTACCTAGTAATACCATTCCAAACCCGAAGGGAGAGCTTAAGGCCATAACCGTTCATGATGATTGTGAAAATTTAGAGGAAGTTGAAGTGATTGAGTTTAATCCTCCACCTAAGGAAACTTTTCTAGATGTCACCAAGGCTACTTTTAATGTGATTAGTACCTCGGTTTTCTTTCATTTCTTTCCCGAGAAATATAAAGATCCGGGTCAATTCTTGATACCTTGTGTTTTCAATGAGCTTGGGGTTTGCAAAGGCCTATCCGATCTAGGAGCTAGCATTAACTTAATGCCCCTAGCCATTTGGAAAACTATTGACTATGCACCACTTAGTACCACTCAAATGATCATTGAGCTTGCTAATGGTATCACCACTCGACCGGTTGGTATAGCGGAAAATGTCATTGTTAAAGTGGGAAATTTCTTGTACTTAGCCGATTTTGCTATAGTTGATTATGAGACCAATCCTCGTGTGCCTATCATTTTAGGACGACCATTTTTGTGCACGGCTCAAATTCAAGTTGATATGAGGAAAGAGGAAATTAAATTGTTTTATGGTGATAAAAGCATTGTTTTCAAACCGGAAAAGATTCCAAGATTTTTTTCTAAGAAAGTTGAAAGTGTTAAACTTGTTGAGACTATTGAAAGTAATAAGTATGCTCTTTTTGATAAAGGTGTTTTTCCAATTTTGGAAACTCCATTTTGTGAAAATGAAAAGTTAAATTCAAATGAAGAAGCTTGTTTTGTTGAATCATGTTGTAATCTTTCCTCATCTCTATTCACTTCACACGAGGATGATATTTATAAGATTGAAAAACAAATTGATGAATACTGATAGGTGAGAAAATACCCATCTTTTCTACCACTTAATTACAATAATAAACGGACCAAAACGTGTATTTTATGTCTTTTATGTCAGTTATGCGTGGTTTGTGTTTTTGTTGTGATTTAGGATGAAAAGGTGAAAAGTGGAGAAAACACGGGCATTCACGGGCATTTACGGACTTTTATTGAAGAAAAAGATGAAAAGACGAAGTCAAGAAGTCAAGAGTGCAAAAAGAACGAAAGTCCCAGACCAATTCTGAAGATTTATCGAAGAAAAAGTCAAAAGACGGAAGTTTATCAAAAGCCGAAGAACTCAAGTCTATTTTGTTGAAGAATTAAAAGACGAGTTCATGAGAAATCCCGAGCCACAAGTCATCAAAGTCCAAGATTAACAAAAATATTAAGAAGGAAGGACTTAATGGCGCAATTAAGAAGAAAGGAAGGATAGGAGGAAGCTTCCTCTAACCATCCCCTAATCACCTATATATACCCCTCACTTTCATTTCATTAAGTTTTGTTGGCTAGATTGACAAACTATTTCTTCCACCTTTATTTTATTGCACCTTTAATTACTTGCACCTTTAATTACATGTCTTGCACCTTATTTACCATTTAATTTCAAGTAAGTGTTTCTTTTAATTCTAGCACCTTTACTTTATCTTGTTGATCTCATTCTTCCTTTCTTTAATCTTTGATTTATATGCTTTTTATCTTGTTTACTTGTTTAAAGATTACATTTTTATGCTTTTGATTGTTTTAAATCATTTATTTTCATAGCTTATTTTGTTTATTTTCAAGTTTATAAAGTTTTTATAAAAGTTATTTTTATATAAAAAGTTGTTTTTAGTAAAGCTTATTCATTTCTTGTTTCAAAAGTCTTAAATTTCAGTTTCGTAGCTTATTTTTACACGTTTTGTCTTCGAAATTTCGTCTTGTGCTTATTAGGATTTTAGCTTATTTTTCTAGCTTATTCTTGGTATTCTTTACTGTATTCCGATCGTATAATCGGAAAGGGGTTTCCACAGTCCGACCAGCGTGTCTTGCTTGGTCGGAAAAGGGTTTATAACTTTCCGATTGGAAAGTGTTTCAATATTCCAATTGGTGGCTTGGTATTCCGATCAGGAGAGGTTAGGATATTCCGATCAGTAAGTGACAGTTATTCCGATTGGTACTCTTTTCCACATTCCGATCGAGGTGCGTGTTTGGACATTCCGATCAGGTAAGGTGACATATTCCGATCAGTTGGTTCCGATCAGCATTCCGACCAGGTTCTCCCATATTCCGATCAAGGTAAGTTCGTCATTCCGATCAGAGGGTGTTGGTTCTTCCGATTGGGTGAGTGACAGCATTCTGATTTGGGTCCGGCCATCATTCCGTTCTGAGGTGATTGTGGACTGATCGGAATATATTCCGATTGGGAGTATTTCTTTATACTTTGTCTTGTTTAATTTTTACGTCGTCATTTTAATACTTGTCTAACTTTAATTTCCGCCACGCTTTTAATTCTTGTCATTTAATTAATTTACTTTTCGTCCCGTTTTTAAATATCGCACCAATTATTTTAATTAGACTTAGATTTAATTTCTCGCCACTTTACTTTCAACGAAATTTACATTTAAGTCTTCGCACATTTAAATTTAAAAACAACCAAAAATATTTGTTTCACCAAAGAATAATAGAGTCACATAGAGAACCTAGATCAATTTGATTAGACCAACACAACGAACTTAATTTTATTACTAGGCAAAAGCCTTGTATCAAATGGCGCCGCTGCCGGCTCTTTTCGTAAAGATTAACGGTTTTCTGTGAGAGACGCGTTGCTTTTTGGGATCCGTTCACTTGTGAGCGTTATTTTTCTTGCCTAAAAATTTCAAAATTCCAAAAAGATTTTATCTTTATTGTGTATATATATATTGTCTTTGTGTTTGGTTTCTTTTTCTTTTACATTTTCAGGTGTATGCGTACTAGATCTTCTACTTATCAAGAGCTCGAGCCTCAAGAAGATTTAGATATGTCAGATGTTAACAACAATAATATTCCACCGCACCTCAATAATAACAACAATGTTCTTCCACAACCCGATCTTCGGACCATGGAGGAACTTTGTCAACCTACAATGTTTGGACAAGGATGACCGATTGCGCCGATGCAAATCAACGCTCCTGAGTTTTCGTTGAAGCACCACATGATTCAGCAAGTGCAAACTAACCCATTCCGTGGATTGCCTGATGATGATGCCAACAAACACCTCGACAAGTTCATTACAATCACCCAAAGCATGAAGTTGGCTGGGGCCACAATGGATGAACTTCGCCTACAACTCTTTCCACATACTTTATTACATCATGCCGAGAAATGGTTTGATCGTCTCCCGAAGAATTCTATTCACACTTGGGATGACATGACTCAACGCTTTTTCTCGCGCTACTTTCCACCATCCATGGTCACGAGCCTTCGCAATCAAATCAGCGGTTTCATGCAAGACCCTGATGAATCTCTTTTTGATGCTTGTGAGAGATATAATGTCTTGATCGATCGATGTCCAAACCATAACATGCTCCCTGTGACCTTAATAGATACTTTCTACAACGATTTGACTTTTCGAGATCGTGATACGATCAATGCGGCCGCCGGTGGCACATTCATGAAAAGGAGACCCGAGGAGGGTAGAGAGTTAATTGAGAACATGACTACTCACCACAAAAATTGTGATTCCTCTGCTTGTTCAAGGAACAATCCGAGAGTCAATGTTTCCTCCACTTCAGCAAACCCTGATATGACCGAACTCACCCGTGTGCTGACTGAAATGAGCAGAAGTATGCAACTCTTAGCTTCAAACCAACAACAACAACAAGTTAAAGCTGTTGCACCTTCTTGTGAAACATGCGGCGGTCCACACCCATACACCGATTGTCCTTCGACACAAGGAAATCCGGAAAATGTGTATGCAGCTTATGGTACTTATTCACCGAAAAATTACCAAGCTCGACAAGGGGATAGAAATCTGCTGAGTTACCGATCCAACAATTACCTTTCACCCGGTTTTTCTCCTCAAAACCAAAACCCTGCCAACAACTACAATAGAAGCAACCAAATCCCACAAAGAGCTTCTAATCCTTATCACCCATCCGCCCAACAAACCCCACCCAGTAATCCGGATGTTGAGACCATCATGAGAACCCAAGGTGAGCAAATCAAGAATCTACAGAGCCAAATTATCAATCTTAAAGGAGATATTACCAAGCAAGGAAATGAGATAAGATCCGAGCTTCGAAATGATATTCAATCCTCTTTCAGCAGTCAAACCAATGATTTGAAGAATATGCTTGTCAGTTTCTTTCCCGCCGCTCAACCTTCTTCTTCGAGTTCTCTACCTTCAAACACCGTCACCAATCCATGAGCCAATGTGAGTGCTATTACTACTCGTAGTGGAGTTACCATCGTAGGACCAACAATCCCACCCCCATCTTCTACTCCTCCTCCACCACCATTTATCCCTACTCCTCCTACACCTAGTATTAGTGCACCATTACCGTATCCGCCTCGACCTGATAAAGTTCCCACGAATGACCCTTCAACATCCCAACCTTTACCGACTACACCTTCACCTTCCACCTATAAACCCAAAATCCCATACCCTTCTCGTTTAGGCAAGACCAACGATCTAACAAAGGAGGACTCTCAAGTGACAAACTATATCAAGATGATTTCTCAAATGTCCTTCAGCATTAGTTTTCTTGAAGCACTTGTCCACATGCCCAAATTTGTTAAAGCATTTAAGGAATTGCTTAACAAGAAGGATAAGCTGATTGAACTCGCCAACACACGCTTAAATGAAAACTGCTCTGCAGTTCTTCTTAGAGAACTTCCAGAAAAGCTTGGAGATCCCGGTCGTTTTGTGTTGCCTTGCGTGTTCAACAAAACTGAAGAATTTACTGCCCTTGCTGATCTCGGGGCCAGTATTAATTTGATGCCACTGAGTGTTTGGAAAACACTATCATTGCCCGACCTCACTCCAACAAAGATGACTCTCGAACTTGCAAATCGCACTCTCGCTTACCCTGTTGGTATAGCCGAAGACGTGTTCATTAAAGTTGGCGCATTTACTTTCCCAGTCGATTTTGTCGTAGTTGATTATGAAATGGACCCTCGTATTCCTTTAATACTTGGTCGGCCATTCTTGAGAACCGGACGTGCTTTAATAGATGTTGCCGAAGGTGAGTTAATCTTAAGAGTCGGGAATGATTCACAAATTTTCAAAATGGGGAAGCTTACAGGCAAATACTATGGCCGAGAATCAGTGAATATGATTAATGTGCTCGATGACTTTACCGTCCACGACAATCCTCTATTCGACTCTTGCATTGATAATCCACTTTTCCAAGATGATGTGGATGATTCTCGCCCCACTTTGGACGCTTCTCCCATTTATGATTCTCCACCGGTCTTTGATGCTTATGATGATGATGATTCTAGCTCAGATTCGGATGATTATGATGACCTTACTTCTGAGTATCCCGAGCTGCCCACGTATGATGATTTCGATGAGGCTGATACTCTTTCGAGCGATTCTTCACATGATGAAGATCCTCCGCCATCACTCGATCCTACTTTGGACGATCACTCATTTGAGGAAGATTTCTCTGAATTTCTTAACACTTATTTCCCTCATGAGAGTGATGCTCCTCCTTTGGACTTTGAAGATTATCGTCTTGATCCTACTTTGGATTTGAAGCACATTCTTTCAAAGGAGAAGAAACCGGTCGACACCAATATCCGTTGCACATATGATTTGACACCTCTTTATCCCCCTTCTGAGGACGAGGTTGTGCTTCTTTGCGGATCTTCTTCACACTCGGCTGAGCCTGAGTGCTATTTTCCCCTAAAGGAAAAGGTGTTCGACCCCGGTATTGCAAATTTTAAGCCAACTCAGTATCCACCTGATGAAATAAAAGGAAAAATCTTTGGAACTTATGGAAATTTGCTTGCACCACTTCAACCTTACTTCCACTATGCTCCATCACTGCTTAAGGGAACCTTGCCTACTCTTCTTTGGCTTGCCTTGTTCGCCTTAAGCTTGTGCTTATTGATGGACGAAAACTATGTCTTTGATCCTGGTGGATATGTTTCATGCTTCTTCCGTTGATGATCAAGGTCGAGTCAGGCTAATGACTCGGTTAACAAAAATCAAGCGCTTCTTGGGAGGAAACCCATGCATCTATCTTTTCGCTTTCTTTATCATAAGTGTAGGGGAGACCCGTTGGTGTTTTCTCTCTCCTCTCTTCTACTAATCAGGGATTAGAGCTTCAATGATCCACTCTTGATGATTCTTGATGACTCGTGATTCCGTGTTCTACTTCTTCCCGTTTCTATCCTAAACTCTTTTCGATTCACTATTTTATATTTTCTCAATATTAAAATAGGAATCTCTTTAGTTGTCTCTTCCTTAGCGAGATTTAAACAAAGTGCACAATGTCCTAAGTGTAGGGGAGTTTACTCCAACATGCTTAAACATTGCGGACAATGTTTATCTTAAGTGTAGGGGGACTTCTATCGAAGTTAAGTGGCCTTTTCCTTGTATTTGGCCTATTAGTTTTTCCCTTTGTATAGTTATTTTCTTTCCTTATTAGAATAAACCTTTAATAAAGTGGTTTTAATTTTCAAAACGTTGTAAATCTTTTGACTCAACCCGAGTCTGCTCTAGCTAGTATCCTTAACGTGTTTAAGTCAAGTTTTGCTAGGCTTTTATATAGGGAGCTATAAAACGCGAAAGTCTTAACTTTCACGGGTTAAGAACAAGAACTTTTCGCAAGTTCCTATAATTGATCCTAGAGAGTCGTTTATCAAGGGAACTTTAAAACACGATTTCTAAAACTTGAAACATTCTAAGAATTTGCAAGATCCTATAGGCGACTCGAAAACCCAAAACTTTGATTTAATAGGCTAAGCATCCATGAGTCTCATTACTTGAGATTTTAAACTGTGGAGAACGAGAGATGATAGAGCCAATTATAAGTCCGGTATTCTTTCAGGAATTTATGTGAGTTAATTATAAGCCTATTCTCCCATCGCTTGCTAATAAATTTATCTGCTAATAAATAAGGTTGTACGATTTGAAAAGTTACTTAGCTTCTAGCCCAAGATCGTTTAAAAGTTGCTCGGTATGGATTAGAGTTCATAGCCAAGGCATAACTTATTGAAGCGGGATGCGAAGATTGGCGAGTCCAAAAAGGCCCTAACAAGGCATGAGGGCTATATTTTGTTGCTAAAGATCCAAAGTGATGTGAAGAATCATTTATCGAAAATCAATATGAAGGATCGAGACACACGACGAAAAGCAAATACTCCCCAAAAGTCATGGAGAAGTGCATCCGAAAAGACCCTAACAAGGTATGAGGATAAATAGATCCAAGTCATAAAAGGAGGCGGATCGTTGTATATCAAAGTCCAAAATAAAGATTGGAGAAAAACGAAGAAGTCGTGGTCCAAGTATGAATCTCTCAAAACTTCAAGTGAAGAAATTCCATTATGAAGAGAAGACCATAATTTCATGAACGTCTCTCAAGATTTGAAGTATGAAGTCGCTGCCAAATATCGGTCCGAGAAAGGTCTCAAATCGCGAAGTGAGTTATGCCAAGATATGAACTTTATGAGGTCCCGAGAAGCAGTTTTAAAAGATTTTGTCCTTTAGCTAACTATTGATTAAATCGTTCACTTTATTTTCGGACTAAATAACTATCGAAATAAGTCAAACAATGCATCCTCGTGATCATTCAAGACAATAATAAAATATAAGAGATACACCTAGGAATAAGGGAGTCTAAGTGAATAATTGGCCCACATGAGTTTGTGTTAGTTTACTAACTTATAATAACAATGATCTCGTTTTTAAGCTTGGTTTGGAGAAAGTGAAAACTTGACGATGATGATTATTCATGACATTTCCAAAACCCAAGGTATGCTTTTTTGATTTCTTTACTTTGAATGTTTATAGTTTATATCTCTTTAATAAAGGCCAACGTGGATTAATTATGATGAAAAATGTAAACGTGCTTTGTAACTAATGCATTGCATGAGGACATTGCAATGGTCAAGTGTAGGGGATTTGATAGGTGTGAAAATACCCATCTTTTCTACCACTTAATTACAATAATAACCGGACCAAAACGTGTATTTTATGTCTTTTATGTCAGAATTATGCGTGGTTTGTGTTTTTGTTGTGATTTAGGACGAAAAGGTGAAAAGTGGAGAAAACACGGGCATTCACGGGCATTTACGGTCTTTTATTGAAGAAAAAGATGAAAAGACGAAGTCAAGAAGTCAAGAGTGCAAAAAGAACGGAAGTCCCAGACCAATTCTGAAGATTTATCGAAGAAAAAGTCAAAAGACAGAAGTTTATCAAAAGCCGTAGAACTCAAGTCTATTTTGTTGAAGAATTAAAAGACGAGTTCATGAGAAATCCCGAGCCACAAGTCATCAAAGTCCAAGATTAACAAAAAGATTAAGAAGGAAGGACTTAATGGAGCAATTAAGAAGAAATGAAGGAGAGGAGGAAGCTTCCTCTAACCATCCCCTAATCACCTATATATACCCCTCACTTTCATTTCATTAAGTTTTGTTGGCTATATTGACAAACTAGTTCTTCCACCTTTATTTTATTGCACCTTTAATTACATGTCTTGCACCTTATTTACCATTTAATTTCAAGTAAGTGTTTCTTTTAATTCTAGCACCTTTACTTTATCTTGTTGATCTCATTCTTCCTTTCTTTAATCTTTGATTTATATGCTTTTTATCTTGTTTACTTGTTTAAAGATTACATTTTTATGCTTTTGATTGTTTTAAATCATTTATTTTCATAGCTTATTTTGTTTATTTTCAAGTTTATAAAGTTTTTATAAAAGTTATTTTTATATAAAAAGTTGTTTTTAGTAAAGCTTATTCATTTCTTGTTTCAAAAGTCTTAAAATTTCAGTTTCGTAGCTTATTTTTACACGTTTTGTCTTAGAAATTTCGTCTTGTGCTTATTAGGATTTTAGCTTATTTTTCTAGCTTATTCTTGGTATTCTTTACTGTATTCCGATCGTATAATCGGAAAGGGGTTTCCACATTCCGACCAGCGTGTCTTGCTTGGTCGGAAAAGGGTTTATAACTTTCCGATTGGAAAGTGTTTCAGTATTCCAATTGGTGGCTTGGTATTCCGATCAGGAGAGGTTAGGATATTCCGATCAGTAAGTGACAGTTATTCCGATTGGTACTCTTTTCCACATTCCGATCGAGGCGCGTGTTTGGACATTCCGATCAGGTAAGGTGACATATTCCGATCACTTGGTTCCGATCAGCATTCCGACCAGGTTCTCCCATATTCCGATCAAGGTAAGTTCGTCATTCCGATCAGAGGGTGTTGGTTATTCCGATTGGGTGAGTGACAACATTCTGATTTGGGTCCGGCCATCATTCCGATCTGAGGTGATTGTGGACTGATCGGAATATATTCCGATTGGGAGTATTTTCTTTATACTTTGTCTTGTTTAATTTTTACGTCGTCATTTTAATACTTGTCTAATTTTAATTCTCGTCACGCTTTAATTTTCAGTCATTTAATCACTTTACTTTTCCTCACGTTTTTAAATATTACACCTTTCGTTTAATTAGATTTAGATTTAATTTCAACGCCACTTTACTTTTACGTCATTTATATTTACGTCTTTGCACATTTAAATTTAAAAACCACCAAAAGTATTTGTTTTACCAAATTCAACTGAGTCGTACTTTAAGCCAATAATCAATTCGTTAAGACACCGATTAGACCACTAGAACGATAATTTTCTTACTAGGCAAAAGCCTTGTATCAAATACCTAAGTGAGCCATTTGATGCTAGTGAGTTTAATAGTGAGAATTTTGATCCCGAGAGTGATATTGCTTTAATTGAACAATCTTTTAAAATGGACTCATTTTCACTCTTTTCTAAGGATCAAATTGATGTTCCTAAGGCACAATCTTCAATTGAAGAGCCTTTGATTCCTAACTTCACACCGAGTGAGGTTAGTGACTATTCATGTGATAAGTTCATCGATGAACTTTTTGCTATCATTGATCCACTTCCACGGGGAAGTGAAGACGTTTCCGATCTCGAGATCGAACGTGATTCTTGTGTTTTACCTACCATTCTCGAGGAATTCACCGATGAATTACCTTCTAATGAGAATGATGATCTTGTATCCGAGTGTGATACACTTGATACTTTGTCGGATATTTCTTGTGATGACAAGGATGACGACACTTTTGTGACTTACTCAAATCCTCTCTTTGAAGCTTCAATGAACAATAATCTATTGTTTCAAGACGATTTTGAGAGCATCATACCTCCTACATCTCACAACCTTTTTGATGATGAGCTTCTTATGAATAAGGTTGATGAGTTTCTTTATATAGACATTCCTTTGGAATTTGAGGAAGAGTCTAAAACAGTGATGAAGATTCTTGGTTTGATCACCCGATTTATGATGATGATAATGTTGACCCGGAGGGAGAAATTTCTTTTGCTCCAAATTATCCTTCCCACTCGCTTTGATCTTAATGTGCGGGTTTTTCATGCGACTCATTTTGAGTACCATGACCCCTTTGTTCACATTCATAAGAGTGAAAAGGTCAACAAAGTCATGCAAATTGATACCACTAGTGTGGAGACTTTTATACCACCTTTACCATGTGCTTCATATGATTTAGGATTAACATGGGGAACGACACCTTGTTGTCCATTCCTTTATCCACCGAGGACGAGGTATTCGACCCCGGAATCGTTGATTTAGGGAAATCTTGGCCTTTCACCGATGCAATAATTGAAAGACTTTTTAATCATCTTGGTGCGAGTTTATCTCGGGGAGCATGCTACATCCATATCGTTATTTGTGACTACCATCTCTTGTTAGAGATTTGTGTTGGAGTTTTATCCTTTCGTTTGTCATCCGACAACGAGGATGAGATCTTTGACCCCGACATCATGCTTTATGTTGGATTCTATTCTAATGTGTCGGTTTTCACCATTTTCCCTAAGGACCAATGAATGCGGGGATCGAGTCGAGCTCATGACTCGGTGAACAAAAACGAGGTGCCTTGTGGGGGAGTCCCATACATTCTATCTTCTATCTATTTTCTAACAACTAATAAGGCTTGATCTTTCAAGCTCGTGCTCGTGTGTTTGTTGTGTTGTGAATCTTAGGTATGACCCTTATCATTGAAGACTCTCGTGTTCGGTTTTTGCCGGTCCACTTGATATTCCTTATCTTTGAATGCCAAAAAGGGGCACACTCTTTACTCTTTGATTTTTATCGACCAACGTTTTATCTTGAGGCATAATTAATAAACGGCTTATAGATTTGCGTGCTCTTTCCATGTTAGGATTTTGCATCAGACTCTTCGTGTTTTAGCATGGGGGTGTTACTTTTGAACTAAGAAACATTGAGGACAATGTTTGGTTTTAGCATGGGAGAGTCAATCGATATAATCACTTGATATTGCTTTTCGTGTCTAAACGTATTGTTTTTCTCATTTTTCATAAAATTTTTAAATTTTTAGTGTTATTTTTAAGTGTTAATAAATAAAATAAGTGCTTTTGACACGAATGTAGGCTTTCGTTGGTGAAAATAAAATTTTTTTTTGACTCGACTCGGTTTTTAACCATAGCTTTTCCTTAACGTATTTGAATTACGTTTTGCTAGGCTTTTATATAGGGATCTTTAAAACGCGAAAGTCTTAATTCATACGAGTTAAGAACAAGAACTTTTCGCAAGTTCCTATAATTGATCCTAGAAAGTCGTTTATCAAGGGAACTTTAAAACGCAAATTCTAAAACTTGAAAAAGTATAAGAAGATGCAAGATCCTATAGATGACTTGAAAACCCAAAACTTTGATTTAATAGGCTAAGTATCCATTGATTTCACATTTTTGAAATTTTACAATATGGAGAACAAGAGATGATAGAGTTCAATCATAAGTTTCTAAAATTAACTCTTCTTTGTGTAAGTATTTTTGTGTTTGATTTAATCTCCTCGTATTTACTTTCCACACTTGAATAATAATTGCTTAATAAATGAAGTTTTTAGCGGTTTAGGCTTGATATCTTAACTCATAACTCCTTCTTTTTCTTCCCTTGTAATTAGGGTGTCAGCGTCATGGACTTTTGATCATGGGATTACAGAAATTTGGCTTACTATGAATATCATATTAATAAAGAAGAATAAATAAGAACATGTTCTCTAGGAGCCTTCGGGTGGGAGTCATGTAGCACTAACCTTGTCATTAGAGCCTTAGGGTGTATGTCAAGGGGCGTGTTGAATAAAAATTGCTTCATCATCATTATCCGTAAGGTGGGATGGTGAAGTCAATTCCCTTATTTTTGTTCAAGGAGCCTTAGGGTGTGGATTTTAAATAAGGAGCACAATTGCATCTTAAAGAGCCACAAGGTGTTATGATGTAGTTGTTGCTAACTCCATATAAGGTCATAATTGACTTTGGAGGTTTTTATTTTTTCTTTTAAGTAGCCATATTAGCCAAATTTCGGGTCCGGGGATTTATCCCTCAAATCGTGTTAAGTTATCCTTGATGTGGGCTTTCTTTAGTGACAACGGTTTTTGAAGTCGAGGTTAGGTTTTGAGTGTTGAGTTTACACCGTTCTTGCCTTCATTTTTGGACTAATAAATATCAAATAAAGTCAAATGAGCCTTTGGGTGAATGACAAATAAAATCTAGAGATACAATTAGGAATAATAGGAGATTAAGTTTAACACAAATTACTTGTATGTGTTGGTTTAATTTTGGGGCTTATGATTGACAATGATCTTGTTTTTGCACTTGGCATGGAAAAGTGAAAAGTCGGGGACGATGAATCTATTTGAGTTTATGATCCTAAAAGTTATTTTTCAAATAATAAAAGCAATACATTATGTCTTTGCAAAATAAAAAAGTCAAAAGTTGAATAAAGGTGTAGTTAGTGTTTTATTCTATGATTGCGTGAGGACACGGCAATTGCTTAGCAAGGGGGAGTTTGATATGAGTGATTTTACTCATATCAATAGTATCTTAAAACAATGAAATAATGCATTTAATGTATCAAATTTGCCTTGTATATGCATGTTTTCTTGTTTCGTGTGTGTATGTACCAAGTTCACGAAAACCGGCGAAATCGACACGAGAATGAAGAAAAGATCGAAGAAGCCAAATTTCAAGTCGTTTTTAGCGGATTTAACTTCTTATGAAGAAAAATGGGCCAAGTGGGTCCCACATTGGGAAATTGGGCTCAAAAGCCCAATAAAGGATTTTAAGCTTTTATTCTTATAATAAAAACCCATTTAGGCCCAAATCCATTGAGTCAAGAAGCGGATGAAGTCTTATATGGGCTTTAGGCCCATATCATTTCCAAAAGAAAATAAAGAAAAGACGGGGATTTGTGCATTATGGGCTTTAAACCCATTTTGGAATGAATATGAAACAAATGAGCTTAGGGCTGTGATACATTATTTAAATGTTTGGGAAGTTTTTATTAACTCACAAAACAGTCAAACCACAAACGTGTATTTCACACGTTTTCACATACTCAATAATAAACAATCTTCGATGATAACTATGTATCCCCCTCACTTCATCTTTCACCTTTTCACCCCCAAAACCAGTAACTCCATTTCCACTGTTCACAAACCCTAAGTAATTAATTCCATCAAATAAATTGGGCCTTTTGTTTCCCACGTGTTATTCACACGAGGGGGATATAAATCCCCCATGTTTTAAGGAAGAGAATGATGGAGAGGCTAGGCTACGTGGCAGCTTTCTACCGGATGAAACACCTCATCATTCCCCATCATCCAATCAAGATTAGCCAAATAAGCATCCAAGAAACACACCTAGCACAAACGGATGCCACGTTGGCAATCCGTGTGCTAGTTGTGTCTTATCAACCGTAGGATCAAAACCAACATGAGAGAGAGAGAAGATCTAAAGGCCAATATTGAAGATGGAACATGTAACACCCCCAAATTTACACAATTCAATACAGCGGAAGAATCGTTGGTGTTACGGGATAGCACATTACTCACATCATAGACAACGCTTAAAAATCGCGTCGTTTAATAATAATGCATTTCCATTCATAAATATCAAAGTTACATAGGTCCCAAGTCATTGTATTTCATACAGGTTTTACAAAGCATTTGAATGGAAATTATTATTTAAGTGCGGGCCATGAATTCTTGTTGTCTTCCCGAGAATTACCTTCAAGTACCTGAGATAAAACATGTTAAAAGAAAAGGTCAGCGATAACACCGAGTGAATTCATAGAGTTTAATGAAATCCATCAATATAACATCGGTATAAAATTATTACCGAAAATCATTTTGTACAAATCTTTGTAATTGGCCATAAAATAGCCAAAATCATTTTATACAAATCATTATCAAAAATCATAATATAGGCTTTCGCCTTCAAAATCATTATACGAACCATTGTCGTTAAAAATATCATACAATACGTTTTATAACGTTGTATAAAGTTAATGGATATGGTTATATAAAACCAAAACACTAACATAAAATCAATAATAAGACCCCGTATTGCTAGTCAGGCAATATATTGTAATTCAGCGCGTATCGCAGTATTTCGTTATTTGGATTATTATAAGCCGCATGACATTGTTACCTTACTATAACAAACAACGGGTAGCTAGCCCGAAACTCATTTGCCCATCTAAATCAGCGTGTCTTCACAATAATCACGCTGGTGTAAATCTTCTCATACATAAATTCACTTACCAATCAATGTGGCACGACGGGGATCAACCGTTAAGGCGCGAACTGGGGTGATCGTCCCCAAATAGTACTATTATATGCATAAGCGTCTACCAAATCCTGGTAGTTCACAATTCATGCTAATGGGACTTTTAGTGACATAACCTAACTTTAATAATCCATTTCATTTCATCTATCAGGTCATTTAATCATTCATCGGGTCATACAATCATTCGGGTCCAAATCAATAAACAAACAATCGGGACAAATGGTGTCCTATTTTATCAAAACTAACATGTTATCTCCCTCGCGGGTTTATAAAACATTTCATAAAAACATTTAAAAGAGTGCGAGGCTATGAACTCACGTTGATGTTGGAAAGCAGGTTATCGATAATTCGGACGTACGGTACGTGCTTCAATCACGGAAACCTAGACAAATAATACTCGTCTTAGACTCTTGTCCAATGACTTTATAAAAATAACAATTATGTATACATATGATGATTTTATATATATGATGATGATCAAGTGGGTTTATACATTCTCATTTACTCATTTTAGTGTCATGTGTTGGTAACTTTTATACTTGTTTACTAGTTTTACCTATTTACATGTTTTAGGTCCAATAAGCCTATTATAAGTCCATTACCTTAAATTAGACCATTTTATACTCTTATTATCAGTATTATACTTTATATGTTGGGCCCAAATGGGTTAAGCCCAATAAATAAGTTTATAAGTGTTTTACCAAATTAGTCGGGTTTATTGTCCATGAAGGCTACTTTGGCCCGTTAATGTCTATATGTTGTAAAGCTCGGGTTTTATCAATTTTTACTTGTTATATATGTTTATACATCAGTATGTGAGTTTATAAAAGTTTACATTAGACGGGTCTAACCGTCTAAGTTTTATTTAACAAAAACGTTAATCTTTCGTTTTAGCCGAAAAGACGTAAAACTTAGTATATAGTTTTTATAACTTATAAAACTTACCAAACTACCATTTTTATATAATGTTCATTTATTTATCCTTATGCATTTTTATATAAATGAAATATATAAGTTAATGGGTTTTAATTCACATTTTATATTATATTAGTTTGAGTGCTTATATAATAATATTAAACATTAATTTCACAAAATCAGTCCTAAAAATCTAGTTTACTAAAATGATCATATCTAGAGTTCTACATGGAGATAGAACCCCAAATTTTTATCACAGAAACTAGATGATATGTGCTTCATTTTATTCCTAGCTACTGATGAATCAACCTCTAAGTATTTTATAAAATTCGTCCAAAACAGTGTACTCAGATTTGCACTCTAAACTTGTTTTGATCATATATCACTCATTTTTATGATTCCATTGCATGGTCAACTCTCACATATGTACAACACCTAATACTTACTGTATATTGATTCCACTCTACCATTTTATCAGTTTAACATTTGGTTACTTACTATTTTTACACAGCCATCATTTTAAGCATGATCTAACCATTTTTACATGTGTTTTTTCCATCTTTTTACCCATGTTTATCAAATCTATCAACACCAAATCCCCACATAATATTTTTAATCATCATTCATCATCATATACATATACATAAGTAATAGAAAATACAATATTACATAATCAAAATAACAAGAAGGATAGGAAAAATGATCCTTATACCACCATAGTGATGAAAAGATGAGGTTGATGAACAAGGCTTGGATTTTGATGGAAAAACTTGTGATATACCAATATCAACTTCAAGATCACCTATCTTCATGAACATCTTGTGGAAAATCAGCCCCAAGACACCAACAAAACTTCTCCTTGGATGTTAAAATGACCACCAATCAATAGAGCTTCAAGAGTCCTTCATCATGTGTATGAATAACACATAATTTCATGGTTAAAATTGATCAAATGAGGGTGTTTTGTGTGAGAGTAGGACGTATTTAGAGAGAGGAAGAGAGAGTTTTAGGGTGGTTTGCATGTAAGGATTGTGGGAAATGGTTTAGATGAGTGTGGTTTGTGGTTTTGTAGCTTGTTTAGCTAAGTAAAGTTAACAAGTGTAACTTGTTAGCTTACAAGTTTGACACCTCAAAGGTGTGTTTAATAAGCTTGCCATACCATGTAGTGGGGGTGGGTCAAGTTTATCTTGTCTCATCCCCATTTAATTACGGGTACTCCTCGATTCTAGTTTCCTCGATTTGCGTGCCCTCGGGTCGTTTTACGAAAAACGTTTTTATAAATTATGAATCAACGGCACAAAACAAATCTAATAAAAATTGTCTCATTAAAAACGGAGTTCGAAAACGTAAATACGTAATCCTAAGGATTCCGGTTTAGTCGTAAAGGACGTTAAATTATTCACGTAAGTCCTAATCTCTTCTCGTAAATTTGTGAGTTTATGAACTAACTCAAATTTAAAATCCCAAAATAATATTCACGGATAAATTTATTTCCTGAAGTGTCAGACTTGTAACCAAAACGGTGTATGTAAACGTAAGCACGTAACATAGAATCCTCCGGTTTAGACGTAGTCGATGCTACTTCAAGACGTGAATCCAAATTTCTTCCCAAAAATAAGCGAGTTCTAATATAACATTGAAATAATGTTTTTAAATAATACTTGAGAATAAAATATCAACCATAAATTGACGGATTGTCACAGATTATGCTCTCAAAGATTCGGATATTCTCCCTCAACAGCCTAGGGGGTTGGCTATATAAACCCCCATTTATCTTGTAATCTGCATCCTTTTCTTTTATTTTAATGTTATTATGTCAAATTAGTTTTAGGTATTTGTAATTTCAATTTTTCAAAGTATTGTAATGATTTGATGTTTTAATAAAAGGTTTGGTTCTAGTTAATTGTTTCTCTTAATTTGTTTTAATTAGTTTTCGGTGAAGAAAATAAAATATACTTACTGTTTCAACTTAAAACTGATGATATAATGAATAACATCTTATTTGTTTAAGCTTCTTTATAACTTAATTGAATAAGTAAAAGAAGATTAGAAAGGAAAGGTTTAACCCACTGTTAAACTTAAATTTTACTGTTAAAACAATAAGTATTTAATGATTCGTGAAGATTTCATGATGGTTTGTGATACTGGTATAATGGTGATGTTGTGTTAATGGTTCGAGTAATGGTGAGGAATGGTGGTGTCGACTCGGTTTACTAGGTCAGCTCAGCGCTGTACCTCTTCTCAACGGATTTCGTCAAAAGGTTTCACTTCACTCTTTTTACTGTTTAATTACTTTATTATTCTGTTTGTTATGATGTCTTAATTTGTAGCTAGATAATCTTCTTTGATTTACTGATTGGTTTTAGTTTGAGTACTGATTGAATAGTCTTATATTATTAGATTATTCAGAATACTGCTTATGTTTGAGTATGATTTTTTTAGTATATTGTGTTATGAATCTGAACGAATTAGTTGCGATTAATAGCTTTTGAATGATGAGTTTCTTTTGATATCAGTTTACTGATAGATGTTTTTAGGATTCTATTTAATAATGAGATTTGAAATAAGCTGGAGAAGTTAAACTGCTATTTGCTTTAAAGTTTTTGGTTAAATTTAACTGTTATTTGAATATGGTGGTTAAATCTGAGTTTTGTTTGATAAAAGTCTGCTGTGCATCTTTAGTTTTCTTAATCTGAGTATACTTACTGGTCTGCTTAACTATTTGTATGCCTGTAGTAGATAATCTGTTAATTGAGTAATCTGCTGAGTGTTTGGGATTTAGTTTTAAGTAGCTATACTCCTGTAGCCTTGAGTGTTTTAGATCTTGTTGTAGTTGCTGCATTTGTATTTGTTTTGAGATTATAGAAGTAATAGTATGTACTCTACTAATAATAGGTACCCAAATGAACTGTTTGGGTGCTGATATTTAATTTGGTTGTTAACTTTCCAGTAAAAATATAACTGTCAAAAGAATAAAAGTCACCTCCTGTGACTGTAAGTTTTATTTGTCAAAAAGGGAATATTAACAAAAATATGTCCCAAGTGAGATTCGACCTCGAGACCTCACGCTCAATACCCAACATGTGTACCATCTGAGCTGCTAGCTCTTTTATGTTTAATTTCAGTTAGTTTAATTAATAGCGTATCATGGCTTCTGGCAGATTTTGATTAGAGTTTTTGTTATAATTAAAATATCGTCTAGATAAATTTTAATTAGTAATCTTACTAAAGTAATTTTTAGATTTAAATAAAGTTATTAGTTCAAAATAAAATAAAATAAAAATAAAAATGTTTTTATTAATTTTAGATGTTTAAATAGTTTTCAATTAATTAGATTATTATCATTTTAGATTTAAATAAAAAAATATATAGTTTTTAATATAGATTTGGTTTAAGTAAGTTTTTAGTAAATCTAATTAGTTTAAAAAGTTAATTAGAATTCTAAAAATAGATTAAAAGTTATTTTTATTAAATAGATTAATTTTTATAGATTATTAAATAGTTTAAATTTGAAGTAGTTTTTAATTTTAAGTGATTAGATTAAAATAAATAGCGGGGTTTACGATTCATGCACTTTAGGATAATTTTAAATAGATTTAAAATTGGTAGATTTAATTTTAGTTTAAAAAACCCGAAAACCAATTCAAATCGATTGTCCAATTCAAAACAAAAACGTCTCAAATTCATAAGATCTTCGTGTACAACGAACTTGGGTCATCACGTGCTTAATTGAATTCGTATTTGGTAATATTAGTCTATTACGTTTTCCTAAAGGTAATTTTCTAATTTACCCTATAACGTATCTTAATTATCACATATACATTCCACCATACATCATTGTACTACTTGCTTGTTGCTTGCTTTGGAGTCTCATGCATATTGTACTTGGATTTGAAGACTTGCTCATTCTTAATAAACTTTTTACCTGAATGTTGCTATTAATCTATGATTTTCCGCTGCACTTGCTTTGTAGGGCCAGTCTTAATAGACCCTTAAGCAACTATAGGATTTGAATAGAAAATCCCCCTAAGTGTTTCATGATCAGCAGTAAGGTCAGTTTGCTGAAGCATGACCAGAGGAACAAAGTTCCTACTGAAGACTTTGTTGCTGAAGGATGTTCAGCTTTCCTCTTCCAGTAAACTTAGAAGACGAAGGAGTCTTTGCTTCATATACTAGGCAGTCTAGTTGCTAAAGAATAAATACTGAAGAAGAGCTTTCAATTCAGTTTGTTTGACAATACCAAACTGAATGATGTCGATCTCCTCTAGAATGCTGAAGACTCTTCAGTATTCTGATGGTTTGCATTAGGCGGGAAAAGATAATTTTAATTCAAAGTAGGTTGCTTGTATAGTTAGCTATACGTACAAAATTTATCTTTTCTAGAATATTTATTATGTACTTTGTACTGTTTATCTAGCATGGGCATCAACCACCCACTAGATAAACCCATGCATAGGAACATGCAAAATGGAAACCCTAGTTTTGTACTGCCTATAAAAGGAGTGCACATTAAGATGGAAAAGGTTAACCATTACAAGAGTAGAAACTCTAGAAAAACCTTTCTCTCTCAATACCAATTAAACTATATAGCCAAGAAGCATATGAATGTTTAGATTGGAGCTTAGACCTTTAACTTTGGTTAGAAGTTTAAGTAGAGGAGAGCACCATACATTGTCATTCAAGCACTTTGTTATTCCGCAAACAAAGTGGGTTATGGATTCTTTATTGAGTTTTAATAAAAGTCTATACGTTGAAAGTTTAATGGTATTGTTGTTTTAATTGTTCTTATTTCTTATCAATTGTTTAAACAACACACTTGAGTCTTAGCAAAGAGTTATTACTTAAGGTTGATAAGTAATAACGATTTACAAGGGACCAACAAGTGGTATCAGAGCAGTTTGATTAGCAAAACTCTTATTTTCTATTAAAATGCTCATTTAAAGTTTTCAAATCAAGATCCAAAAATGGCTCAAGTAATATGTTGGGTCAATATCTACTGACCCTGAAGCAACTCTAGGATTTGAATATAAAATCCCCCTAAGTGTTTCATGCTCAGCAGTAACGCTAGTCTGCTGAAGGATGACCAAAGTAACAAAGTTCCTACTAAAGACTTTGTAGTTGAAGAACGTTCAACATTCCCCTTCCAGTTAACTTAGAAGACAAAGGAGTCTTCGCTTCAAATACAAGGCGGTCTAGTTGTTGAAGAACAAGGACTGAAGAAGGGCTTTCAGTTCAGTTTGGTTTGACAATACCAAACTTAATGATGTCGATCACCTCTAGGATACTGAACACTCTTCAGTATTCTGATGGTTTGCATTAGGCGGGAAAAGATAACTTTAAGTCAAAGTAGGTTGCTTGTATACTTAGATATAAGTATATACTTAGATATAAGTACAGTCTTTATCTTTTCTAGAATAGTTTAATATGTACTTTGTACTGTTTATCCAGCATGGGCATCAACCATCCACTGGATAAACCCATGCATTGAAACATGAAAATGTAAACCCTAGTTTACACTGCCTATAAAAGGAGTGTACATTGAGAGAGAAATGTTTAACCAATACAAGAGTAAAAACTTTAGAAAACCTTTCTCTCTCGATACCAACTAAACCATATAGCCAAGATGCATATGAACGTTTAGATTGGAGCTTAAACTTTAACTTTGGTTAAAGGTTTAAGTAGAGGAGATCACAACCCATTGTCATTCAACCACTTTGTTATTCCGCAAACAAAGTGGGTTATAGATTCTTTATTTGATTATAATAAAAGTCTATATGTTGAAAAGTTATTGGTATTGTTGTTTTAATTGTTCATAGTTCTTATCTATTGTTAAAACAACACACTTGAGTCTTGGTAATGAGTTATTTCTTAAGGTTGATAAGTAATAACGATTTACAAGGGAACAACAAGTGGTATTAGAGCAGTTTGATTAGCTAAACTCTTATTTTATTAAACTGCTCATTTAAAAGTTTTCAAATCAAGATCCAAAAGTGGCTCAAGTTATACCACAAACCCTAAAATATAGGGGTGGCCAACTCATTGCTGCTCCTTTACTAGAGGTGGCTAATTTTACAAATTGGAAGAAGAGGTTTCTTGTCCACATGGTTGGAATTGAACCTCAATTCCATGGAATCATTGAAAATGGTCCTTTTGTTCCCATGGTTGGGGAAAATAGAAAACCTGAAGCACAATTGACTGTTGATGACAGAAAAGCTGCTAACCTAGATCAGCGTCTCAAAAGCCTCATCATGTCTGTGCTACCAAAGCTTGAGAAATGCTAATCACATTAAATATTTTGATCTGGCCTCTCTTTTTGGGAAACTAAAATATGAAGAAAACCTAGTTGATAGGATTTATGAAGGCTCAAGCAAGAGTAAAGCATTAACTATTGCTACACCCTTATCTACAGCCTTCTTCAGTGAGGTTGTCATCAAAGACTACTAAGATAGTCCTGATGATAAAGAAGACACAAGAACTAGTGAGGTAAATCTGAATGACCTAAAATAGGAATTTCATGAAAGAGCTCTTCTGGCCAAGTCTAGAAGATTCTTTAAAAAGGAGGCAAGTTCTCTAGCACAACAAAAGCTTCAGTTGATACTGAATGCTAAAAATATGGGAAGACTGGTCACTATGCTAGGGATTGTTACTCAAAAACATCCATCCCTCATATTCCTCACCAGCTCAATCAAGACAATTTGGTCAATCATCATTTCACCCAAAACAAATTGCTTCTACTTCATTTCAGCAAAACAGGGTTTAACTTCGACCAACAAATACTTTGAGGCCAAATATAGAGAAATTAAAGCTAGACTGGCCCGCATGAGAACTGAAAGTTCTTCCTCCAAGGATCCCAAGCAAAACAAGAACAAAGGGCTTGTTGCGGAATCTTGTGAATGGGATGAAGAAGATGTTTCTTCAGATGATGATGAACTAGTTGATGTAAAAGTGCTTATGGCACTTACTGATGATGAAGGGGTTAACTCCAATGTTGTGGCCAGTGAAAGTACCAGAAACGGTGAATGGGTCAATATCACAATAAAAAAGGTACAAACTCTTATTGAATTAGAAGATAAAGATGACATTAAATTTGTCTTTGATTACCTGTGTATTGATCTGAAATTTGTTGAAGAATAAAGAAACAAATTGCTTGAAAAATTTCATAAACTTGTTCTAAAACTTGAAGATTTTGAAAGTAAGCAAATAGATCTAAAAGAAGCTAAACTTAATATTCTTACTTTTCAACAATTGAACAAAGAGATTCTTGATGAAAATAACTCCCTAAGAGTTGAACTAAAAGAAGCAACATATATTGTTACATCTTTGCTTAGAAACTCTGATAGGGTAAATCAATGCATCAATGAACAAATTACTGCTCACAAAAGGAAAATGCTTGGTGCTGAAGAATCCTCCAGCACCAACTCTATTGTCTTTGTCAAAGCCTCAAATGAGGATGGTAGCTCGATCCCTGGCGTTGTAACGTCAGGTGAAGAGAATTTACCCAATCATGACACTGGACGGATCCTTCTTCCTGAGTTTCAAGGAAATGCTCTCTTCAGCACTTGTTGAGTCCTTAGTCACTGAGGATGACTCAGATGATGACTTAGAGAATGAAGTAAGTACCCACTTCCTCCTTTGGAGAAGCTGACTGGTGCTGAACCCTCTACTGGACCAAAATCAATCTAGTCAATCATCAAGTCTCACACAACACACAAGGGTAGTTCTTCCAAACATGTCAAAATTAACACTTCAAAGAACTCTTCAGCTCCTGCTGAAGGTTCACATATGGGAACTACCTCTTCGGTTTCAACAAATAAACTAAAGAATGCTAGATCTAAGGAAGATAAGAGAATGTCTCTTGTCATGCAAGAGATCAATGATCTTAAATTACAACTCAGGCAGCAACAAACACCAACTCGATTAAGAGATGAACCTTCAGACTCTCCCCATTTCAAGTACAAGACACAATTTAAAAGGGCTTGTGATTTATGTGGTCTAAACAACCATCTCACTGAAACTTTCCTAAGAGTGATTTATTATACGAAATGTGAGAGGACTGATCATCACACTTGTGAACACACTCAGTATATGCTTGCCAAAACTAGTGATGATGCTCACAATACTAAAGCATCTCATTCAAGGCGCAATATGCCTTTCCCACCATGCATTCATTGTGGTATGGGCAATCATCACTCAGATGACTGCCACTATTACCCCGTTTGTAATATTTGTGGAAGTTATGACCATGACATTCATGGACATAATCGAATCATCTCACTCAAAAGAGGTATTAAACCAAGAAATCCAAACTCTATTACCAAATATTGTGAAACTTGTGGAAGCAATGTCCACACTACATTTGATCACAATCATATAGAGTGGTTAAGAAGAGGTAAAGCCCTCCAGGCTAAGAAAGCAAAAGCTGTTCAGACCTCTTCTTCTTCTGAGCAACCACACACACCCTCATCAAGAGGACCCTCCAGATCTAGAGCACCTTCCAGATCTAAAACCCCCACCCAACAATGGTGGGTTTCAAAACAAAACTGAACATTTTCTTAACTTCTACAGTGTGATCTCGGGAAGCCTATTTGGTACCTAGATAGTGGCTGCTCAAGGCATATGACTGGAACCAAAAGTTATCTGCACAAGTATAAGGAGGAACAAGGTCCTAAAGTTCTTTTTGGTGATAACTCATCAGCTACTACTGAAGGATTTGGTTCAGTAAAACGGAATGGTATAGTTTTCTCAAGGGTAGCATATGTCAATGGATTGAAGCACAACCTCATCAACATAAGTTAACTTTCTGATGCAAAGTATATTGTGCTGTTTGATGACAAAAAGGTAAAATCTTCAACTCCAATCATGAAATTGTGGTGATTGCTCTCAGAGTGAAAGATATTATGTCATGAACATGAACTCTACTCAGGAGACATGTTTCTTTTCTAAGGCTTCCAACATTACCAACTTGCTTTGGCATAAGAGGCTCTCACATCTTAATTTCAAAACAATAACTCTGCTGGCAAAACAAAATCTTGTTATTGGTCTTCCTTCACTTGTCTATTCCAAGGACAAACCATGCTCAGCATGTGAAAAAGGGAAGCACCATAGGGCCAGTTTCAAAACAAAGCAAACTTTCTCAATCAAAGAAAGTCTTCACTTGCTTCACATTGACTTATTTGGCCCAGTATCACCTAAGGCCATTTGTCATGAAAAATATACACTTGTCATTGTTGATGAGTACTCTATGTATACCTGGGTATATTTTCTAAAAAAGAAAAGCCATGCACCAGATGCCATTATGTCCTTCATCAAAAGAGTTGAAAATCAAAATGGCACTCATGTCAAACAACTCAGAATTAACAATGGCACTGAATTCAGAAATCAAACACTGATCAAATTCTGTGATGACAAAGGAATTTCCCAAAATTTCTCATCTCCTTACACACCTGAACAAAATGGTGTGGCTGAAAGAAGGAAAAGATTGAAGCAGCAAGGATAATGCATGCTGGATTTGTTCTCTTTAAGCATTTTTGGACCGATGCTCTAGCCACTGCTTGCTACACTCAAAATAGATCCATCATTGTGAAGAGACACATGAAGACTCCCTATGAAGTCTTCAGGGGGAGAATTCCAAACATCTCATTCTTTCATGTGTTTAGGTGTCCAATATTCATTCACAATCACAAGGATCACCTTGAAAAGTTTGATGAAAAATCCGATGATGGTTACTTCCTTGGATACTCTCTAGTATCTAAAGCATATAGAGTCTTCAACACAAGAATACAATATATTGAAGAAACTTATCACATCACATTCAATGAAAGCTCCGAAGCTCCCAAATTTACAAATCCATCAGATGATGAACTTCATATTCATGAATCTCACAATTATCCATCTGATGAATTTCAACATTATGAGCCTTCTCAAAATATCAAACAAGCAACTCAGTTCCTCATATTGATCCATTTGAAGGTATGACAAGTCCTACCAAAGGAAATCCTTTACTATCAAATACTGATGGCTGTCAATCAAATAATGATCAATCTCAAAATTATCAAAATGATCAGCAAAGCAACACAAATGACCAAAATGGTCAGGTTCAAAACAATAAGCATGCTGACACACATGATCAAAATGATCAATCATATAAAGCTACTGATGAAGAATCTGAGCCCTTTGCTCAAAGCTCTCCTACCATCTCTAGGGAATTAGGTCTTGGATGTGTTGCTTCTGACCAAGAAGGAAGCCCTTCATTAATTGAACCTCTGTCTATTGAATATCCTTCTGTAGACACTAGAGATAATCCAAGTCCAAGTCCATGTCATGGACTTCCAAGTTATAGCTCTAATCATGATACCAATGCCTATTCTCCAGCTCCACAAAAATCTTGGACTAATAATAGTCAAATACAGTTGGTGAACATAATCGGAAATCCTGGTGAAGGTAGAGTCACTAGATCTATGGCAAAGAAACTGAGTGTTGCTTCATCTGGAGAATGCCTCTATGCAAACTTTCTCTCAGAAATTGAACCTACAAAGGTTTCTAAAGCACTCACACACCCTGAATGGGTGGATGCCATGCAAGAGGAACTAACTTAATTTGAAAAAAACAAAGTCTGGAAATTGATTCCTCTTCTATACGGTAAATGAACCACTAGCACCAAATGGGTTTACAAGCTCAAAAGAGATGAAACCAATGTGGTGACCAACAACAAAGCTAGGCTGGTGGCCCAAGGATTCAATCTAGAGCCTGGTGTTGATTTTGATCAAACGTTTGCTCCAGTTGCACGTATGGAAGCCATACGAATCTTCCTTGCTTATGCCACTTACATGAACTTTATCATCTACCAAATGGATGTCAAAAGTGCATTCCTAAATGGTGACCTAAAAGAAGAAGTTTATGTTACATAGCCTCCTGGCTTTGAGAGTAGTAAATAGCCAAATCATGTCTACAAGCTATACAAAGCTTTGTATGGACTGAAGCAAGCTCCAAGAGCATGGTATGAAACTCTCATGACATTTCTCATTGAACATAAGTTTGTCAGAGGAAAAATAGATAGCACCTTGTTTATCTATAAATCTAAAACTGACACCATTCTGGTACAAATTTATGTGGATGACATAATCTTTGGTTCAAAAAGCTTGAAAATTTGCAAATAATTTGCCAAGCTTATGACCAGCAAGTTTGTGATGAGTATGATGGGAGAACTCACATACTTCCTTGGTCTTCAGATTAAACAATCTGACCAAGGCATCTCCATCAATCAAGAAAAATATGTCACGGATCTGCTGAAGAAGTATGATATCAATTGTGCTTTAGTGAAGACTCCAATGGTACCCTCTAACATATTAGGACCTGATCTCAATTGACAATTAGTCAATGAGACTCAGTATAGAGGTATGATTGGGTCACTCATGTTTCTAACTGCAAGTAGACCTGACATTCAATTTTCTACATGCCTTTGTGCAAGATACCAAGCAGATCCAAAGGAATCACACCTTACTACTTTAAAGAGAATCTTCAGATACCTAAAAGGTACACCAAGTCTAGGTATTTGGTACCCCAAATCCCCAGGTTTTGATCTAAAGGGGTATTTAGATTCTGACTATGCTGGATGCAATTTGGACAGAAAAAGCACATCTGGTGCCTGCCAATTGCTAGGTGGTAAACTTGTGTGTTGGAGTGCTAAAAAGCAACAAACAGTTGCCATGTCTTCAGCAGAAGCTGAATATGTGGCAGCTGCTGGATGTTGTGCCATTGTTCTTTAGAGGAAAATATAGAATATGAAAAGGTACCAATCTTTTGTGATAACACTAGTGCTATTGTAATATCCAACAATCCAGTCCTTCACTCAAGAACAAAACACATTGATATCAGATATCACTTTATCAAAGATCACATTGTGAAAGGGGACATTGAATTACATTTGTGACAATCCGTCAATTTATTGTTGATATTTTATTCTCAATATTTATTTAAAAACATTGTTTTTAATGTTATAATATGAACTCACTTATTTTTGGGAAGAAATTTGGATTTATGTCTTGAAGTAGCATCGACTACGTCTAAACCGGAGGATTCTACGTTACGTGCTTACGTTTACATACACCGTTTTGGTGATAGTCCGACATTTCAGGAAATAAATTTATCCGTGAATATTATTTTGGAATTTTAAATTTGTGTTGGTTCATAAACTCACAAATTTACGAGAAGAGATTAGGACTTACGATTTTAATTTAACGTCCTTTACGACTAAACCGGAAACCCTAGGTTTACGTATTTACGTTTTTGAACTCCGTTTTTGATGAGACAATTTTTATTAGATTCGTTTTGTGCCGTTGATTCATAATTTATAAAAACGTTTTTCGTAAAACGACCCGAGGGCATGCAAATCGAGGAAACTAGAATCGAGGAATACCCGTAAATTAGTGGGATGAGACAAGTATACACTTGTCCCACCCCACTATATGGGAAGGCTACAAAGACACCACATCATAAGATGGGGCAAACTTGTAGCTAACAAGTTAACACTTGTTTGCTAAAGCTTAACAAGTAAGCTACACATACCACCAAACCACAAAACCACTTCGCTAAACCATTTCTCCATTTCCATCCATGCAAAACACCACAACTTTCTCTCTTTCCTCCCCAAAATTCGTCCCATATTCATCAATAAACACCCTCATTTGATCAATTTTAACCATGAAATCATGTGTTATTCACACATATGATGAAGCCCTTTTAAAGCTCTATAGATTGGTGGTGATTTTAACATCTAGAAAGAAGTTTTCAAAGGAATAAAGGGCTGATTTTCCACAAGATGATTCATGAAGATAGGTGATCTTGAAGTTGATAATGGTATATCACAAGTTTTGCCATCAAAATCCAAGCCTTGTTCATCAACATCACATTTTCATCACTATGGTGGTATAAGGATCATTCTTCCCATCCTTATTTTTATTTTGATTATGTAATCATGTATTTTATTTCCTATTGTATATGTATATGATGAATATATGATGATAAAAGTATTGTGTGGGGATTTGGTGTTGATAAACATGGGTAAAAAGATGAAAAACTATATGTAAAAATGGTTAATCTTGCTTAATTTAGTAGGCTGTATAAAAACAGTAAATAACCATATGATGAACTGATAAAATGGTATAGATGAATTGATATACAGTGAGTATTGAGACTTGTGCACATGTAAGAGTTGGCCATGCAATGGAATCATAATAATGAGTGAGATATGATCAAAACAAGTTTAGAGTGCAAATCTGAGTACACTGTTTTGGACGAATTTTATGAAATATTTAAAGGTTGATTCATCAGTAGATATAATAGAATATAATGAAGCACATATCATGTAGTTTCTGTGATAAAAATTTGGGGTTCTATCTCCATGTAGAACTCTAGATATGATCATTTTAGTAAACTAGATTTTTAGGACTGATTTTGTGAAATTAATGTTTAATATTATTATATAAGCACTCAAACTAATATAGTATAAAATGTCAATTAAAACCCACTAACTTATATATTTCATTTATATAAAAATGCATAAGTATAAATAAATAGACAATATATAAAAATGGTAGTTTGGTAAGTTTTATAAGTTATAAAAACTATATACTAAGTTTTTCGTCTTTTCGGCTAAAACCGAAAGATTAACGTTTTTGTTAAATAAAACTTAGACGGTTGGACCCGTCTAATGTAAAATTTTATAAACTCCCATACTGATATATAAACATATATAACAAGTAAAAATCGATAAATCCCGAGCTTTACAACATATATACATTAACGGGCCAAAGTAGCCTTCATGGACAATAAACCCGACTAATTTGGTAAAACACTTATAAACTTATTTATTGGGCTTAACCCATTTGGGCCTAACATATAAAGTATAATACTGATAATAAAAGTATAATTGGGCTAATGAATAGTATTGGGCTTGTAATAGGCCCATTGGGTTTTAAAATGTAAACAAGTTGAACTAGTGTAACTAGTCTTGAAAATTACCAACACATAAACACTATAATGAATGAGTAAAGATATATAAACCCACTTGATCATCATCATATATATAAAATCATCATATGTATGCATAATTATTATTTTGATAAAGTCATTGGACAAGAGTCTAAGACGAGTATTATTTGTCTAGGTTTCCGTGATTGAAGCACGTACCGTACATCCGAATCGCTGATAACCGCCTTCCCACATCAACGTGAGTTCATAGCCTCGCACTATTTTAAATGTTTTTAAGAAATGTTTTATAAACCCGCGAGGGAGATAACATGTTAGTTTTTATAAAATAGGACACTAGTTGTCCCGATTGCCTGTTTATTGATATGGACCCGAATGATTGTATGACCCGATGAATGATTAAATGACCCGATAGATGAAGTGAAATGGATTATTAAAGTTAGGTTATGTCACTAAAAGTCCCATTAGCATGAATTGTGAACTACCGGGATTTGGTAGACGCTTATGCATATAATAGTACTATTTGGGGACGATCACCCCAGTTCGCGCCTTGACGGTTGATCCCCGTCGTGCCACATTGATTGGTAAGCGAATTTATGTATGAGAAGATTTACACAAGCGTGATTATTGTGACGACACGCTAATTTAGATGGGCAAATGATTGTCGGGTTAGCTACCCGTTGTTTGTTGTAGTAAGGTAACAATGTCATGCGACTTATAATAATCCAATTAACGAAATACTGCTATACGCACTGAATTACAATGAATTGCCTGACTAGCAATATGAGGTCTTATTATTGATTTTATGTTCGTGTTTTGGTTTTACATAACCATATTCATATAACGATTTTTATTTGGCTTATACAACGTTATAAAACGTATTGTATGATGTTTTTTTTACGACTTTGGTTCGTATAATGATTTTGAAGGCAAAAGCCTATATTATGATTTTTTATAAGGATTTGTATAAAATGACTTTGGCTATTTTATGGCCTATTACAAAGATTTGTACAAAATGATTTTCGGTAATAATTATATACCGATGAAATATTAATGGTTTTATTAAAATCTATGAATTCACTCGGCGTTATCGCTGACCTTTTCTTTTAACATGTTTTATCTCAGGTACTTGAAGGTAATTCTCGGGAAGACAACAAGAATTCATGGCCCGCACTTAAATAATAATTTCCATTCAAATGCTTTGTAAAACCTGTATGAAATACAATGACTTGGGACCTATGTAACTTTGATATTTATGAATGGAAATGCTTTATTATTAAACGACGTGATTTTTAAGCGTTGTCTATGATGTGAGTAATGTGCTATCCCGTAACACCAACGAGTCTTCCGCTGTATTGAATTGTGTAAATTTGGGGGTGTTACAGTTTGGTACCAGAGCTCTCGTTATAGAGAACGAAAGATTTTTAAAACCAAGGTTTTGAATAAAACATTTCAAAATCTTTTAACTATAAACATTTTTCTAAAAATGTCTAAAAATCTTTTGACTATAACGGTGCCGAAGAATTCCCGAGTTACCGACAAGGCCAGACTGAGAAGTGTTATTTTAATATATATATATGACTTGGATTATATATATATATATGATGTAATTTGATTACATGATTGTTTGATGATTATTTTGATATCTATACGAGGTATTATTACGATGTAGATTGTCACAAGGAACCCTAAAATCCCCTAGTAAATCAATCGAAGCTATTCCCGTAGGAATTCTAGCTATCCTAGATCTAAACCAAATTGTGGATATTTATGATCCCAACAAAATGGTTGATATTCGTAGAAATGATGATATTAGTTAATTGCGATATTGAAGAAGAATTGGCGAGATTAAATATGATATCGATGTCATGACGATCTTTCCTTATTGAGTGGAGCTTGACAAAACGTTAACACCTAGAAAGATGTCATTTGATTCGTTGTCATCCAATTCTTACATTGAAATCGAAAGGGTGAATGTTTCACTTGAGGCTGTCATTGGAACCTTTACCCAAAAGCCTCATGCCACTAGTGCCTTTCCGAGAAGTCTAATTGGATGATCGAGTCATTTCATACTAGTGACTCATTTGATAACTGTTGTTGTAAGAGCTATAGGATTGGAAATTAAGTGTTGTTCATATCGAGCTTTTATTGCCCTATTAAAGTCTTAGAATAAGGTTGAAAGTATTGGAAAATAAGGTAGGATATCGCATTGAGTATAAGTTGATTGAAACTTGAATAAAGTAAAATTTAACTTTTATGGAATATGAGGTTGTTAAGAGGAAGTCATTGAGTCATGTGATTGAATTATAAGGTTTTAATTGATTGTTAGTTCGTGTTAAGGGTTGTTCCTAGACCATTGTCCAATGATGAGGATGCCCAGTGTCCAATAAATAAATTGAAGAAATCTTCTTCTGAATTGGGACCGATGGATCTTTCGGGACATGTGGAACACCTAATGACTCTTGTAGATTAGTATTCATTGTGGTATCTTTTAAAAATAATCCCTAACTAAACTGAGACATCAGTTGGTAAGATGAGTTCTTGGAATTGTATGACATAGTGACACATGATGTGTTACAGTACAATTTTGACTTGTTTGAGATTAATGAAAATACTACCTTTGATTGCTAAATCCTACATGTATCAATGTAATCTATCTTTTATTGCTTCATCCTAATGTTCGCACTAGTGATGCAACCATTGAACAAGTACTCATCTCGATTTGAGTTACGTTGTGGATTATTCTCTTTTGAGTGCCATGAAGGTCATGAACCTCATGATTACTTGGCTAAGCTCATTTCCTATTATATTGTAGTTAGTTCTTGGTGAACAACTTCTCATCACACTTTTGCAGATCACTCATTGTTAGATAAAATAGTATCCCTTGAGAAAATATGAATTTTCATCACTATAAGGATTATTCTAAGTGAGATTTATAAGTGATCGTTATCGAAATGAAGTTGTTTATGAAACACCTTGGAGAACTTAATTGTTTTCATAACAAAGAACATCTTTGTAAATTTATTTTTTATTCTTATTTAAGAATTAAGCATGAAAATGTTTTTATTATAAACATGATGATAAAATTTTGACGAACTGAGTATTGCATCGTTAATCTTGAAATTGTATATAGTTGCGCACCTACATATAATTTGGAAGGGACCATGCAGGGCTGATTAGTAGTCAGCATGAAATTATTAATAAACACTATATTTTCTTTGAAGATTGTGAAAGATTAAATTTTATGAGATCTGCAAGAAGTGAAAAATAGGGACATAGTGTTAGGGACACCTACATATGTGCCTGTATCATCTATTCTTCTGAGTCGAATTTACTCATCTGTGGAAATTGTCTTATTTGACAATTGACAATTCTTTCTTGTCCAAATTCTCTCGTAGTGAGATTCTTAGGAAAAGTATCTGATTACCGAGTGTTGATACCCGACTGGATGTATCGACGTTCCTATCATTTCTTTTGATTTGATTTCATTTGAATGACCTGGGTAACGATCTGAGGAGCTTTCGAATGCGTACTCAAATTATGAAAACATGGGATATATTCATATTCCTTAAATGTTTTCATCTGTATCTGATTTGAAATTCTCTCGCGTAGATTATGTGTTAACCTTACTCTTTTTAAGGTTAGTTATGTCTCCTGATATCCTTGAATTTGCGAAGGATTATGCGTTATTATTAGTCTTTTGAGAAGTTCAATCTTATCGATGGAAATAAAACTGAAAAGTTGATAGTGCCAATAGAATGGATTGATTGATTATGACATGATGACATTGTCTTAATTGATGGGAACTCGAATAGAATTCCCCTAAAAGATAAGATGTTGATTATCAAAAGTGATCTAAATAATTCTTGATGGATGACCATATCCTGCATTTAGACTTGAAATTATACCGTGAATGGTTATGAACTAGTCATAGATATTATAATCTAGAAAGAACTTAATATGAATTTATTAAAAGATGTGTCTGTTATCTAAAACTTTAGGAGATATTTGTTGGTGAATTAAAAGAATTACCGTACAACTGAGAGAGTTGTCGGAGAAAGCTTTTATTCTACCAAGCTCGTCATCATGAAGAGATACGGTGTTATCATTCCTTATATTTGTCGAATTACTATGAACTAGGTAAATTGATGATAAAAATCTATATCCACTACCCAAGATGATAGATTTGTTCGATCAATTACAAGGTTCTAGAGTATATTCAAAAATTTGATCCACGACATGGTGATCATCAACTTCCCGTCCGCGAAAAAGATTATCTATTCCAATCACTACATTCGAAACTCGTAATGAGCATTATGAGTTTCATGTTATGTCGTTTGGATTGACCAATGCACATGTAGCATTCATAAATTTGGTGAATCACGTGTGTAGGCTGTAATTTGATAAATTCATGTTCATAATCAATAAGGACCATTTGTTTGTTTCTAAGAATAGGAAGGAGTTAATAATCGTTTATAGACTGCCCCGAATTGGCCGAACCATAAAAACCTGTACTTTGAGTATCTAACATGTGATTAAAGACTAAATCCATTACATTACTTGACCATGTGATTAATAAGATCATGGGATCCATATTGACTTTTCAAAGATTAAGAGCCATTAAGGCTTATGGTTATACCAAAAATAACTTTTGAGGGATTATTCCCTTATAGCCAGAACATTTAACTAAACTCCTGTTTAGGGGAAAATGTTTGTGTATACCTAAAGACAACCTAAGCGGAATTGAGGAAAACATTTAAACCATGATTTGAAATTTGAAAAGACAAATTTTGCTTTTCAACTAAGAAAATCTTTGACAAAGTATAAACAAAGATTTTTCGAACATTTACGGGTCTTATTATTTATTTTAATTATTTTCTATAAATCAACAAAAATCGTGTTAATTAAATTCAAATTTATTTTTGAACATTTTCATATAATTGGTCGAACTAAGAAATATAAAATTTTTACGTTTACGTTTCATAAAAATTGCATATTTATTATTTAATTACCTGTAATAACTATCGACACTTTAGACGTCGGATTAAGTAAAGCTCATAAAAATAATAGTGGAGACGAAACAAAAACTTAAAAAATATGAAGAAAGAAATTCTAAGTGAATTTTGGTTACGATAATTATTTCACCAGGAAAGGTGAATATAGATACTGACACATTATATAGAAAGGATAAATAATCAATTAGGATGTATTTCTTAATAATGGCTGTGCAAAAATAAATTTCCGAACAATATAAAAATAAACGATGTTTGTAAAAAGGATAATATAAATAATAAAAAGGGGTTCGCGACTAATGTGAACCAATAGATTTGAGAAGCCGATGACGTTAAAATGTATAAAAGGACACTTGTGGTTGTCTAAATATGGAGATTTTTGAGATTTAGTTATGTTGGAATCCCGTAAGTATAAGTATTCTATTCCTGTCATTTCCGATTTAATGTATCTTTATCTGAAGAAGTTGTACTAATGGCAAATTATGAAGGCAGAGATCGCCTCATACATTAGTAAACGTCTAACTATTGCAAAGGTCATCATCTGAATTTGATTCGATTTGGGTCATCGTCGACAGACTGACTAAATCTACTAATATCATTACTGTTAATGATAAATTCTTGATGAATGATAGGTGTGTAAACACCCATCCTTTTACCACTTAATTCTGGCTAAATCTAGACCAAAACACGTATTTAATATCATATGTTTGGAATTATGCATGGTTTTTGTGTTTATTGTATTTTCAGAGCTAACCGGATGAATATTAAAGAAAACATGGGATTGCACGGGTTTTATCAAGGAAAAAGACTAAAGACGAAGTCTATTGTCCAAGAGATGCAAAAGATTTGAAGTCAATGGGCCTATTTGAAGATTTATCGAAGAAAAGGACCAAAGATGGAAGATTTACACATGTCGAAGAAACTCAAGTCTATTTAACGAAGAAATAAAAAGACGAGTTGAATTTAATCGATGGCAAATCCCGAATCAGAATCGAAAACGTCAACTTTTCTGAAAAGACGAGAAGACAAAAAGAAGGGAAGAAAGCCCACTCACCAACAAAGGGAGAAGCCTATAAATACTCCTCCCATTCAAGACTCTCTCATCTAGTTTTTCAGTTATTCTTCTTCCTAGTTTTTAGGAACCATCTCCCTTAAGGAGTGGTTTTCATCTTGTTTAATTTCTTCCATTCGTGTAAGTGTAATCCTTTCTTGTTTTGTGAATCTTAATTCATTAATACAAATCATCTTTTAATCTTTCCATAATCTTGTTCTTCATATCTTTTTGTCTCTTAGTTCTTAAGTATTATTCGTATGGTTTGATTGTCAAAAGTAAGTGGGTTTTGTGATTTTGTTGTTTTGGATTCAAGCTTTCTATGAGTAAAGGATTAGTGGTAGAATTGGTTTAAGTTTTGATCAAGAACTTGGTGATTTTTGGTGTTGAATTCGTGTTCCTTAAATTCCCCTGTTCGTCGCTTCACTTTCTGATCTCGCCCAGATTCCGAATAGGGAATCTGGGGTTGTGTCTATTCGGAATATTTCAAATATTCCGAGTAGTGGCTAATTTTCTTCTCTATTCGGAATATCTAATTATTCCGAGTAAGGTCTTCTTTCCAAATTATTCCGAATAGTGTTCTGTTAAAAAATATTCCGCATAAGCTGACTTCCATTTCCTCTATTCGGAATATTTTCCATATTCCGAATAGTCCCGTTATTCCGAATAGCTTTAACTTTCCGCATAGGGCTTCTTCCAAATTATTCCGCATAGGGCATTTTCCATTTATTCCGCATAAAGCAAATTATTCCGAGTAAGGCAATTTTTCCGAATAGGATTTGTTTTCCGCATAGCAGTATTATTCCGCGTAGACCTTTTTCCAAATCATTCCGTATAGGTGAAAATATTCCGCATAAGAACTTTGTTTCGCATGGCATTAATTATTCCGCATAGTCATAACTTTCCGAATGGAGCAGTACATTCCGCATAGGGATCCAGAGTTGAGTTTTCCATACAAGTTGAGGTACTTATTCTCAGTTATAATTTTTAGTTTAATTTAACTACTTCTAGTTCTTACATTTTAGTAGATTTAGACCAAAGCTCCCCCTTTTTAGTCACCAATTACAACGATTCCACTTTTGACCGTGATCGATTCGAGAAGATACCGAGAACGAAACAACGATATATATCAATTGGGTACGAGCAACGCAAAGAGAGATCATGCAAGCAAAAACCTTTTTTTAACCAACCAAAAAGTCAGTTATTAAAATGGCGCGGCTGCCGGCTCTTTTCGTAAGGATCAACGGTTTCTTGTGAGAAAAAATTGGATTTTGGGATCCGTTCTTTCGGGAACGTTAATTTCAAGCACAAAAATTTTCAAAAAATCCATAAAAATATAAACTTTTCAAAAATACAAAAACATTAAAAAACCTATAAAAACCAAAAATATTTTCTCTTGCATTTTCTTTTTAGTGTATGCGTACTCGATCCACGTCTTATTCAGAGCCCGAGACTCTCGAACAATTAGACATGGCTGGTGTTAATAACAACAATAATCATCCACCTCAACACAATTTGAACAACAACAACAACAACAACAACAATGTCCTTCTACCTGATTTACGAACCATGGAGGAGCTATGTCAACCCACAATGAACGGACGTGGAGGCCCGATTTCACCGATGCATGTCACGGCTCAGGAGTTTTCGTTGAAGCATCACATGATCCAGCAAGTACAAACGAATCCATTTCGTGGAATTCCGGATGATGATGCCAACAAACACCTCGACAAATTCATAACCATTACCCAAAGTATGAAATCCCCCGGTGTTTCTATGGATGACCTTCGCCTCCAACTCTTTCCCCACTCGCTTTCTCACCATGCCGAAAAATGGTTTGACCGTCTTCCTAAGAATTCTATTCATACATGGAACGACATGACTCAACGCTTTTTATCGCGCTACTTCCCACCATCCATGGTCACTAACCTCCGTAACCAAATCAGTGGATTTATGCAAGAGAATGATGAATCTCTTTTCGATGCTTGGGAACGATACAATGATTTGATCGACCGCTGTCCTAATCACAATATGCTCCCCGTGACTCTCATTGATACCTTCTACAATGGTCTCACCTTTCGCGATCGTGACACGATCAATGCCGCCGCCGGTGGTACTTTTATGAAAAGGAGACCAGAGGAGTGTCGAGAGTTGATTGAAAACATGACTACTCACCACAAGAATTGGGATTCATCCGCATCCTCAAGATCTAACTCGAGAGTCAATGTTTCTTCTACTACTTCCAATCCTGAGATGACTGAAATTTCTCGACAACTCGCTGAAATGAACAAGAATTTCATGACCATAGCCACAAACCACTTTCAACAAGCTAAAGCCGTTGCTATTTCTTGTGACACATGTGGTGGTCCTCATTCTTATAATGATTTTCCTTCAACTCAAGGCAATTATTCTGAAAACGTTAACGCGGCATACGGTACATATCCCACGGGAGGCTATCAAGCTCGTCCTCAAGGAGACCGTAGCTTGCTAAGTTATCGTTCCAACAATTATCTTGCACCTCCCGGTTACCCTCCTGCAAACCAAAACCAACAACAAAGCTATAACCGAAACAACCAATCCCAACCTCGTGCTCAAAATCAATATCAATCCCAAAGAAACACCTACCCAACTCAAGGAAATTCTCAAGCTTACCAAGCTCCACCTCTCAATCAACCGATGGCAGTGAATCCCGACGTCGAGTCATTCATAAAGACTAATCGTGAGATGGTGACGAATCTTCAGAGTCAGTTTGTCAACTTGAAGAATGACATGGTGAAACAAGGAAGCGATATTCGAGCCGAGCTAAGGAATGATATGGCCAAACACAGCGATGCTATTAATGCCAACATGCAAAACTCTTTTAATAATCAAGCTCTTCACCTTCGTGATATGATTGGTTCGCTCATCCAAGGTAATCAACCCTCTTCTTCGGGTACTCTTCCGAGTAATACCGTTGCGAATCCAAGAGGGGAGATGAAAGCAATCACCACTCGTAGTGGAAAAGGTTATATGGAACCCGAGCTTCCTACACCTCCACCCGTGATTGTGAACAAGGAAAAAGAGCAACTTTCTCCACCTCCTTCACCTTCTATCCCCATTTCCCCACCACCCGTGGTTGTGAGTGATCCTATCCCCTTAAAGCCTTCTTCTTCATCCAATATACCTTATCCTTCAAGGTTGAGGAAAGAGAAGCAAAAGAGCAAGGATGATATTCAGGTTTCAAACTTCCTAAAAATGTTTAAACAATTGAATTTTAACATCTCCTTTGCCGAGGCTCTCGCTCACATGCCCAAATACGCTAAGATGTTTAAAGATCTTCTAAGTGATAAAGAAAAGCTTCTTGACATTGCTCAGACCCAACTTAATGAGAACTGCTCCGCAGTGCTCTTAAGGAAATTGCCCACCAAACTTGGTGATCCGGGTCGCTTCTTGATTCCTTGCAACTTCCCGGGAGTAGAGAATTGCATGGCCCTAGCCGATCTAGGTGCCAGTATAAACTTAATGCCTTTAAGTGTTTGGAAGCAATTATCTCTCCCCGAGCTAGTCCCCACACGAATGACTTTGGAGTTAGCCAACCATACGGTTGCTTATCCAGTGGGGATAGCCGAAGATGTTTTTGTTGGCGTTGATAAATTCACCTTCCCGGCGGATTTTGTCGTCGTTGACTACGAGATGGACCCTCGTGTTCCATTAATCGTTGGACGTCCATTCCTGAGGACCGGTCGCACTCTCATTGATGTAGCCGCAGGCGAATTAATCATGAGAGTTGGTGACGATCAAATTGTCTTCAACATAGGTAAAATTTCTCAGCAACCTTATTCATATGAGAGTGTTAATGCTATTGATGTTCTCGATGAGGCTTGTGAAGAACATTTTCATGATGCTTGCAAAAGTACTCTCTCTTCTCTACCCAATGTTGAGACCGTTGCCTCAATTGCCCCGGCATTTACTCTTTTTGGAGAAAGTGACTTGGATGAGTTCGAAGCTAGCTTGGGTCCTCTCGACATTAAGTATGATAATTCGTCCACCAATTGGGATGAAGATATTCGTACTATTGAGAGACTTCTCAATGAGGACCCATTGTCTCCTCCTTCTCCTAAAGAGGTGACTAATGATGCTCCATCGTTAGTTTCACCATATACTGAGGATCCTCCTACTCTCGAGCTTAAGGACCTACCGCCTCATCTTGAGTATGTTTTCCTAGAAGACGATGAGAAGTTACCGGTCATCATCGCAAAGGATCTGAAAGAAGACGAAAAAGCCCGACTTGTCGCTGTGTTGAAGAAGCATAAAAGAGCTATCGCTTGGAAAATCTCCGACATCCGTGGAATTGATCCTCATTTCTGCACACATAAAATTCTCATGGAGGACGACTTTAAGCCCACTATTCAAAGCCAAAGAAGGGTGAATCCTAAAATCCATGATGTCATCAAAAAAGAGGTTATCAAACTTCTTGATGCGGGTATGATTTACCCTATTTCGGATTCACCATGGGTTAGTCCAGTCCACTGTGTGCCTAAGAAAGGCGGAATTACCGTTGTGCCCAATGCAAACAACGAGTTGATTCCTACCCGTCTCGTTACTGGGTGGAGAGTTTGTATAGACTACCGCAAACTCAATGATGCCACGAGAAAGGATCATTTCCCTCTACCTTTTATGGACCAAATGCTTGAACGTCTAGCGGGTAATGAATATTACTGCTTTCTGGATGGTTTCTCGGGTTATTTTCAAATACCCATCGATCCCCAAGATCAAGAGAAGACAACATTCACTTGTCCCTATGGCACATTTTCTTACAAAAGGATGCCTTTTGGCTTATGCAATGCTCCCGGGACTTTCCAAAGGTGCATGTTGGCTATCTTCCATGACATGGTTGAGCAAACCATGGAAGTCTTCATGGATGATTTCTCGGTCTTCGGGGATTCCTTCTCTTCGTGCCTTGCCAATTTGGAACGTATGCTTAAGCGGTGCGAAGACACTCGCCTTGTTCTGAATTGGGAAAAATGCCATTTTATGGTAAAAGAAGGCATTGTGCTAGGACACAAAATCTCTAAAGCCGGTCTTGAAGTCGACCGTGCTAAAGTTGATGTCATAGCCAAATTACCTCCACCTTCAACCGTGAAGGGTGTGAGAAGTTTTCTGGGTCATGCGGGCTTCTATCGACGATTCATTCAAGATTTCTCTAAAATCGCTCGCCCGATGACCCACCTCTTGGAAAAAGATACTCCTTTTATCTTTTCTAAAGAGTGTCTCGAAGCCTTCAATCTTCTTAAGGATAAGCTAACTAAGGCACCGGTCTTGGTTACCCCTAATTGGGAGCTGCCTTTTGAATTGATGTGCGATGCTAGCGACTTTGCTATTGGTGCGGTTCTGGGCCAAAGAGTGAATAAACACTTCCAACCAATCCACTACGCTAGCAAAACAATGACGGGGGCTCAATTGCATTATACGACAACCGAAAAAGAGCTTTTAGCTGCTGTCTATGCTTTTGAGAAATTTCGCCCCTATCTTGTTTTATCCACCACCATCGTATACACGGACCATTCCGCGTTGAAGCACTTGATGACTAAGAATGATTCTAAGCCAAGACTTCTCCGCTGGGTTTTACTCCTTCAAGAATTCAACATTGAAATTCGTGACAAGAAGGGTGCTGAAAACCTGGCCGCGGATCATCTGAGCAGACTTGAGGATCCATATCAAGGGGACCATCCGAACAAAGAGATCAATGACTATTTTCCCCTTGAGACCTTAATATCTATAAATCCCAATCTTGATGGCACCCCGTGGTTTGCCGATATTGCAAACTACTTAGCGGGTGGTGTTCTCATCCAAGGGTTAACATCCCAACAAAAGAAGAAGTTCTTGAACGATGTTAAGACTTACTTTTGGGATGACCCTTTTCTATTCAAACAATGTGCTGATCTGATCATTCGCCGGTGTGTTGACGGACCGACAGCTTTTGATATTCTCCAAGCGTGCCACAAAGGACCCACCGGTGGTCACTTTGGTCCCAACTACACCGCTAAGAAAGTGTTTGATTCGGGATTCTATTGGCCCACCATTTATCGTGATGCTCACGAGATGGTTAAACATTGTGATGCTTGCCAAAAACAAGGCAAGATCACACATAAAGATGAGATGCCTCAAAATTTCATACAAGAATGTGAAATCTTTGATGTATGGGGCATCGAATTTATGGGGCCATTCCCTTCTTCTAAAGGCAACAAATACATCCTTGTCGCTGTCGACTACGTCTCTAAATGGGTTGAAGCCAAAGCTTTACCCACTAACGACGCGAGGGTGGTTTGTAAGTTCTTGAAACAACTATTTGCTCGTTTCGGTTTTCCTCGTGCTATTATCAGTGACCGCGGGACTCATTTTTGCAACGATCAATTTGCAAGAGTCATGGCTAAGTACGGTGTCAATCACCGTCTTTCCACCGCTTATCATCCTCAAACCAACGGTCAAGCCGAGATATCCAACCGTGGATTAAAGAGAATTTTGGAACGTACTGTGGGAGAGCATCGTGCCTCGTGGGCCGATAAACTTGATGATGCTCTGTGGGCTTTCCGTACCGCCTATAAGACGCCGATTGGTTGTACACCTTATCGTCTTGTGTACGGGAAAGCCTGCCACCTCCCCATCGAGCTGGAACTTAAGGCATACTGGGCCTTGAAGTGGGCTAACTTCGACATCAACAAAGCCGGTGATTTTCGAAAGATTCAACTCAACGAGCTACAAGAATTGAGGAATCAAGCTTACGAGAACTCATTGATCTACAAGGAGAAGACCAAGATTATCCACGATGCTAAAATCAAGAACCGCGAGTTCAACGTTGGTGATCAAGTCTTACTCTTTAACTCTCGGTTAAAGATCTTCTCAGGCAAGTTGAAGAGCCGCTGGTCTGGTCCATTCACCATCGCCAATGTCTTTCCCTACGGTACCATTGAGCTTTCTCAGCCAAATGGGCCTAACTTCAAGGTGAATGGCCAGCGTTTGAAATTGTACGTTGGTGAGGACATCTCTCAGGAGATGATTCCATCCCTCACCACGTTTCCCTTGAATTAGTTCGGGACCGAGTCAGGCTCGCGACTCAGTAAACAAAAACAAGCGCTCCTCGGGAGGCAACCCGAGCATCTATTCCCCTTTCCCGTTTTTCATCATAAGTATAGGGGGAGCTATATAGGTTGCTTGTTTTTGGATGGTGATGTGTTTACAGGGATTATTGCACTCTTGGAATCTTTGAATAACCGTGCTCCCATGTTATCCATAATCCTGGTTCTATCTCTCCACTATCGTGATCCAATTATCTTCCTATTCACATTTGAAATTGATCACTTTAGTTGTCCCCTCCTTAGCTTGATTTAACCAACGTGCACAATGTCATAAGTGTAGGGGAACCTTTTCCCACATGCTTAAACATTGAGGACAATGTTTATCTTAAGTGTAGGGGGGACTTCTATCGAAGTTTTAAGTGGGCTTTTTCATTAAAATGCCTTCATTTAACCGGAAAATCATCTTTTTCAACATTTTTCAAATTTTTAATCAACTTTGGCCATTTTGTCGTAATTTCTAAATTTTTTATTTTGCTTTCATATGTGTATATTCCGCAATAAATTCAGAAAAATTAATAAAAATAGATTTAGCAAGTTTAAATATCTTAGACATATTAGGCCCGTTGTGAATATTTTGACTCAACCCGAATAGACTTATCCAAGTTTATTCTAGCTAGTATCCTTAACCAGGTAGACCTTAATTGGTTTATTAGGCTAAGTGTCCACGAGTCTCATTATTTGAGATTTTAAACTGTGGAGGACGAGAAATGATAGAGTCAATTATAAGTCGGTATTCTTACGCAAGCTCACTTGGTGTAATTATTTGCCTATTCTCCCATCACTTGCTAATAACTTATCTGCAATAAGTAATGTCGTACGATTTGAAAAGTTACTTAGCTTCTAGCCCAAGATCGTTTAAAAGTTGCCTGGTAATGATGAGAGTTCATAGCCAAGGCATAACTTATGAAGCGGGGCGCGAAGATTGGCGAGTCCGAAAAGGCCCTAACAAGGCATGAGGATTCAATTTTATTGCTGAAGATCCAAAAGTGATGTGAAAAGCATTATTCCCAAAGTCAATATGAAGGATCAAGACTCACGACGAAAAGCAATCAACTCCCATAAAGATCATGGAGAAGTCTATCCGAAAAGACCCTAACAAGGTATGAGGATAAATAGATCCAAGTCCGAAAAGGAGGCGGATTGTTATATCTCAAAATCCCAAATAGAGATTGAAGAAATAATCATGAAGTCGTGGTCAACAAAGTTGGAGTATCCCTCAAAAGTCTCCAAGTGAAGAAACTCTATTATGATGAGAAGACCATTATCTCAAGAACGTCTCTCGAAGAAATGAAGTATGAAGTACATGCCAAATATCGGCCCGAGAAAGGTCTCAAATCGCGAACCGAGTTATGCCAAGATATGAACTTTTTGATATCCCGAGAAGCAGTTTTAAGAGATTTTGTCCTTTAGCTAACTATTGATCAAATCGTCCTACTTTGCTTTCAGCCTAAATAAACTATCGAAATAAGTCCAAAAATGCATCTTCATGATCATTCTAAGACAAAAATAAAATATAAGAGATACACCTAGGAATAAGGGAGTTTAAGCATTTAATTAAGCCATGTGTGTAAGTGTTTGAATTGCTAACTTATAATAACAATGATCTCGTTTTTAAGCTTAGTTTGGGGAACGTGAAACTTGAGGGTGATAAATCTTCGCAGCACCAAAGCCCTAATGTAAGTCCTCGATCTCTTTACAAGTTATTTCCACATAGCTATGTTCTATCCTTTTGTTTATTTTAAAAAGTTTTGATTTCTCTTAGTACTTTAATTTTTGTTTAGTAGTATTTGAATAAAGCCAATGTTGATTAATTATGAGAAAAGTGTTAACTTGCTTAAACACTAAGCATTGCATGAGGGCATGGCAATGGTTAAGTGTAGGGGATTTGATAGGTGTGTAAACACCCATCCTTTTACCACTTAATTCTGGCTAAATCTAGACCAAAACACGTATTTAATATCATATGTTTGGAATTATGCGTGGTTTTTGTGTTTATTGTATTTTCAGAGCTAACCGGATGAATATTAAAGAAAACATGGGATTGCACGGGTTTTATCAAGGAAAAAGACTAAAGACGAAGTCTATTGTCCAAGAGATGCAAAAGGTTTGAAGTCAATGGGCCTATTTGAAGATTTATCGAAGAAAAGGACCAAAGATGGAAGATTTACACATGTCGAAGAAAGTCAAGTCTATTTAACGAAGAAATAAAAAGACGAGTTGAATTTAATCGATGGCAAATCCCGAATCAGAATCGAAAACGTCAACTTTTCTGAAAAGACGAGAAGACAAAAAGAAGGGAAGAAAGCCCACTCATCAACAAAGGGAGAAGCCTATAAATACTCCTCCCATTCAAGACTCTCTCATCTAGTTTTTCAGTTATTCTTCTTCCTAGTTTTTAGGAACCATCTCCCTTAAGGAGTGGTTTTCATCTTGTTTAATTTCTTCCATTCGTGTAAGTGTAATCCTTTCTTGTTTTGTGAATCTTAATTCATTAATACAAATCATCTTTTAATCTTTCCATAATCTTGTTCTTCATTTCTTTTTGTCTCTTAGTTCTTAAGTATTATTCGTATGGTTTGATTGTCAAAAGTAAGTGGGTTTTGTGATTTTGTTGTTTTGGATTCAAGCTTTCTATGAGTAAAGGATTAGTGGTAGAATTGGTTTAAGTTTTGATCAAGAACTTGGTGATTTTTGGTGTTGAATTCGTGTTCCTTAAATTCCCCTGTTCGTCGCTTCACTTTCTGATCTCGCCCAGATTCCGAATAGGGAATCTGGGGTTGTGTCTATTCGGAATATTTCAAATATTCCGAGTAGTGGCTAATTTTCTTCTCTATTCGGAATATCTAATTATTCCGAGTAAGGTCTTCTTTCCAAATTATTCCGAATAGTGTTCTGTTAAAAAATATTCCGCATAAGCTGACTTCCATTTCCTCTATTCGGAATATTTTCCATATTCCGAATAGTCCCGTTATTCCGAATAGCTTTAACTTTCCGCATAGGGCTTCTTCCAAATTATTCCGCATAGGGCATTTTCCATTTATTCCGCATAAAGCAAATTATTCCGAGTAAGGCAATTTTTCCGAATAGGATTTGTTTTCCGCATAGCAGTATTATTCCGCGTAGACCTTTTTCCAAGTCATTCCGTATAGGTGAAAATATTCCGCATAAGAACTTTGTTCCGCATGGCATTAATTATTCCGCATAGTCATAACTTTCCGAATGGAGCAGTACATTCCGCATAGGGATCCAGAGTTGAGTTTTCCATACAAGTTGAGGTACTTATTCTCAGTTATAATTTTTAGTTTAATTTAACTACTTCTAGTTCTTACATTTTAGTAGATTTAGACCAAAGCTCCCCCTTTTTAGTCACCAATTACAACGATTCCACTTTTGACCGTGATCGATTCGAGAAGATACCGAGAACGAAACAACGATATATATCAATTGGGTACGAGCAACGCAAAGAGAGATCTTGCAAGCAAAAACCTTTTTATTAACCAACCAAAAAGTCAGTTATTAATGAAGAAATTGACTCTTTTGTATTTAAAGGAGTTGTGTAAACATGGTGTACCTGTATCGATCATCTCTATCAAGATCCTCGCTTTGCATCGAATTTCTATAGATTTGCTCAGAAGTCATTGAGAACGAATCTTGATGAGAGTACTCTGTACCACCCCAATCGAAGGGACGAGGTAAAGTAACGATACAAAATACTATAAGTGTTGTTCTATGTTTGAATGATTGACCTTTGGTAATAAACCGTATAATCGTTTTCCTTTGGAAAGATTATCATTGATAATCATCGTATTAGGATCGAGATTGAATCTTGTTAGGATCTAAATATAAGAGCATCTGTAAGCAGGAGTTGGGATGAAGACACCTGACATACACCCATTGTGAGTTGGACATGTCTTTTAGGTTTAAGGTTTCCTATGATGGCGAACCTAACCTTACAAAATACTCGACCCGCGAGACCTGAAATGATTGTTGAAATTAGGATCTGATTATTGACTACCGGTAGTGGGCAGGAGGTTATGTGAATATGAAATGTAGATCTTGAAGTGCCAGATGGGTAGCAAAGTTATGCCAAAAATTTTCACCTTGGAAAAATGAATAGATGATCTGAAAGATCATGGGATATAAGTCCCCGTAGTATGGGACCATTGAGATGATGTAAAAGATTGGTTTGAAAGGCATATAAGCTGGATCTACCCTAGGACTTCAAGAGCTGCGTGAATTATGTTTCGTATATCGAACTTGATAAAATGTCTATCAAGTGAAAATCTGATTGTTTCTTAGTAAAGTTTAGATCGGCGAAAAGTTGCATTCATCAGAAACCCGTGAACATCATGGATAGAGAAAGTAAGTCAACATTAAGCCTGATCTTATTCCCGTAGTTATGTTTGAAGAAACTCGCGTATTGTAATGAATTACACTTGTGAGAAATGACCGAATGTGGAGGAAATACCCACATGGATTTAACTCTTTAAGAAGCGAGTAGTAAGATAAGATGATCTTTGAGGACAAAGATCCTGTTTAGGGGTAAATGCTGTGACAATCCGTCAATTTATGGTTGATATTTTATTCTCAATATTTATTTAAAAACATTATTTTAATGTTATAATATGAACTCACTTATTTTTGGGAAGAAATTTGGATTTACGTCTTGAAGTAGCATCGACTACGTCTAAACCAGAGGATTCTACGTTACGTGCTTACGTTTACATACACCATTTTGGTGACAGTCCGACATTTCAGGAAATAAATTTATCCGTTAATATTATTTTGGAATTTTAAATTTGTGTTGGTTCATAAACTCACAAATTTACGAGAAGAGATTAGGACTTACGATTTTAATTTAACGTCCTTTACGACTAAACCAGAAACCCTAGGTTTACGTATTTACGTTTTTGAACTCCGTTTTTGATGAGACAATTTTTATTATATTTGTTTTGTGCCGTTGATTCATAATTTATAAAAACGTTTTTCGTAAAACGACCCGAGGGCACGCAAATCGAGGAAACTAGAATCGAGGAATACCCGTAAATTATTGGGATGAGACAAGTATACACTTGTCCCACCCCACTATATGGGAAGGCTACAAAGACACCACATCATAAGATGGGGCAAACTTGTAGCTAACAAGCTAACACTTGTTAGCTAAAGCTTAACAAGTAAGCTACACATACCACCAAACCACAAAACCACTTCCCTAAACCATTTCTCCATTTCCATCCATGCAAACCACCACAACTTTCTCTCTTTCCTCCCCAAAATTCGTCCCATATTCATCAATAAACACCCTCATTTGATCAATTTTAACCATGAAATCATGTGTTATTCACACATATGATGAAGCCCTTTTAAAGCTCTATAGATTGGCGGTGATTTTAACATCTAGAAAGAAGTTTTCAAAGGAGTCAAGGGATGATTTTCCACAAGATGATTCATGAAGATAGGTGATCTTGAAGTTGATAATGGTATCACAAGTTTTGCCATCAAAATCCAAGACTTGTTCATCAACATCACATTTTCATCACTATGGTGGTATAAGGATCATTCTTCCCATCCTTATTTTCATTTTGATTATGTAATCATGTATTTTCTTTCCTATTGTATATTTATATGATGAATATATGATGATAAAAGTATTGTGTGGGGATTTGGTGTTGATAAACATGGGTAAAAAGATGAAAAACTATATGTAAAAATGGTTAATCTTGCTTAATTTAGTAGGCTGTATAAAAGCAGTAAATAACCATATGATGAACTGATAAAATGGTATAGATGAATTGATATACAGTGAGTATTGAGACTTGTACACATGTGAGAGTTGGCCATGAAATGGAATCATAATAATGAGTGAGATATGATCAAAACAAGTTTAGAGTGAAAATCTGAGTACACTGTTTTGGACGAATTTTATAAAATACTTAAAGGTTGATTCATCAGTAGCTATAAGGGAATATAATGAAGCACATATCATGTAGTTTCTGTTTTGGTCCATGTAGAACTCTAGATATGATCATTTTAGTAAACTAGATTTTTAGGACTGATTTTGTGAAATTAATGTTTAATATTATTATATAAGCACTCAAACTAATATAGTATAAAATGTGAATTAAAACCCACTAACTTATATATTTCATTTATATAAAAATGAATAAGGATAAATAAATGGACATTATATAAAAATGGTAGTTTGGTAAGTTTTATAAGTTATAAAAACTATATACTAAGTTTTACGTCTTTTCGGCTAAAACCGAAAGATTAACGTTTTTGTTAAATAAAACTTAGACGGTTGGACCCGTCTAATGTAAAATTTTATAAACTCACATACTGATATATAAACATATATAACAAGTAAAAATCGATAAAACCCGAGCTTTACAACATATAGACATTAACGGGCCAAAGTAGCCTTCATGGACAATAAACCCGACTAATTTGGTAAAACAGTTATAAACTTATTTATTGGGCTTAACCCATTTGGGCCTAACATATAAAGTATAATACTGATAATAAAAGTATAATTGGGCAAATGAATAGTATTGGGCTTGTAATAGGCCCATTGGGCTTTAAAATGTAAACAAGTTGAACTAGTGTAACTAGTCTTGAAAATTACCAACACATAAACACTATAATGAATGAGTAAAGATATATAAACCCACTTGATCATCATCATATATTTAAAATCATCATATGTATACATAATTATTATTTTCACAAAGTCATTGGACAAGAGTCTAAGACGAGTATTATTTGTCTAGGTTTCCGTGATTGAAGCACGTACCATACATCCAAATCGCCGATAACCGCCTTCCCACATCAACGTGAGTTCATAGCCTCACACTCTTTTAAATTTTTTTAAGAAATGTTTTATATACCCGCGAGGGAGATAACATGTTAGTTTTTATAAAATAGGACACTAGTTGTCCCGATTGCCTGTTTATTGATTTGGACCCGAATGATTGTATGACCCGATGAATGATTAAATGACCCGATAGATGAAGTGAAATGGATTATTAAAGTTAGGTTATGTCACTAAAAGTCCCATTAGCATGAATTGTGAACTACCGGGATTTGGTAGACGCTTATGCTATAATAGTACTATTTGGGGACGATCACCCCAGTTCGCGCCTTGACGGTTGATCCCCGTCGTGCCACATTGATTGGTAAGCGAATTTATGTATCAGAAGATTTGCGTGATTATTATGACGACACGCTAATTTAGATGGGCAAATGATTGTCGGGTTAGCTACCCGTTGTTTGTTGTAGTAAGGTAACAATGTCACGCGACTTATAATAATCCAATTAACGAAATACTGCTATACGCACTGAATTACAATGAATTGCCTGACTAGCAATACAGGGTCTTATTATTGATTTTATGTTCGTGTTTTGGTTTTACATAACCATATTCATATAACGATTTTTATTTGGCTTATACAACGTTATAAAACGTATTGTATGATGTTTTTTTACGACTTTGGTTCGTATAATGATTTTGAAGGCAAAAGCCTATATTATGATTTTTTATAAGGATTTGTATAAAATGACTTTGGCTATTTTATGGCCTATTACAAAGATTTGTACAAAATGATTTTCGGTAATAGTTATATACCGATGATATATTAATGGTTTTATTAAACTCTATGAATTCACTCGGCGTTATCGCTGACCTTTTCTTTTAACATGTTTTATCTCAAGTACTTGAAGGTAATTCTCGGGAAGACAACAAGAATTCATGGCCCGCACTTAAATAATAATTTCCATTCAAATGCTTTGTAAAACCTGTATGAAATACAATGACTTGGGACCTATGTAACTTTGATATTTATGAATGGAAATGCTTTATTATTAAACGACGCGATTTTTAAGCATTGTCTATGATGTGAGTAATGTGCTATCCCGTAACACCAACGAGTCTTCCGCTGTATTGAATTGTGTAAATTTGGGGGTGTTATAACATTTCATCCCCACTCAGTATCAATTGGCTGATATCGTCACCAAACCACTGGATGAACCAAATTTCAAAAGATTGATAATGGAGCTTGGTATGCTGAACATTGATGATACAAAACCTGAACCTTCAACATTCACTGAAGAAGCTTGAAGGTTCAGTATTTCATAAAAGATTTTGATTAATGTCAAGTAGCAGTGTCTGAGTAAAGGAGTGTGCAATGAAATGTGTCTATTTCACTTTATGTGATTGTGTATATGATGTTTTGTCGCCTTATCTGATTCACTGAAGCTGAGCAAATGATCACCAGTCATCAAAAGTTTCCTTCAGCAAATACTGAATAAATGTTTAATAGAAATGAGTAGCTAGGCCTGAGTAGAGGAGCGTGCAATGTCATATGTCTTGTTCACTTATGTGAACACGTATATGGGGTTTTGTCGTCTCATTTGACGCACTGAAGCTCATAAGTATTACCATCAGCTTCAACATATGTGAGCAACAGCATTTAAAACAAATCAATCATGTGATGAAAAGTATTAAATATCATTGAATTTTCTTGTGACTAAAATAAACATTCCTTCAAAATGTGTCATTTTTAATTAAGGAAATTTCAAACGTCTCCATCAACAGTCAACAACTCCCTGACACATGGGGCGTTTCATTGTTCAAAGCAACAGAAAATCATACCTTTTTGCAGAACATTAATGAGAAAGTTTGTGCCAAATGTTCAAAAGAAACCCTAAAAGATTTATAAATTTTTTTAATAGTTTTAAAAACTTTTTACAAATCAGTTCAAGTTTTTATATAATCCCTTACAATTAGATTTCATTCCACGCTTACAAATCTTTTCATAAAAAACACACACACAAACTCTCTCTCTTTCAAAAAACACGCACTGAAACAACAATGGCTGAATCATTTTCTTCCCTAAAGATTGCTAAGATCACTCTCAACCCATCTACCCATGTGACTTTTCCCATTGATGATATCTTCTTCAAACCCAACAACATCACCTTACTCAAACCTGAATCCATTAAGTTTGTTCCTGGGGAACAAGTTTTGACTTATCTATCCAAAAGTTTTAAGGTATGCATTATTTGAGGATCCTGGTATAATGTTTCAAAATGTCCTAAAAGAATTTTGGTTCACAGCAGAGGGTTCTAACAACAAGAAGTCCATTAAGTTTGATTCTACCATGGTTGGGATTCATGGTAGATTTGGGTTAATATTATTTAGAAAGGTTTTGGGTCTAAATTATTTGGAAAACCCTTGTGATTATGAGGCTATACTTGATGATTTTATGATTGTGAAAAATTTCTTTAAAGAGATTGGGTATACAGAAGAGATTACTGAGAAAGGGGGGTTAAAAAGAAGTTGTTTGCCACCAAGGTGGAAGTTGTTGATGTCCATTCTTATTGAATGTTTGTGGGGAAAATTAGAGGCCTTGACCAGATCAACCAAAAGGATGCTATTATTTTATACTGTCTGGTCAAGGGAATTAAAGCTGATTTTAGGAGGATTATTTTTGAAGATCTCCATGGGAAGATGGAGAAAAAGACAAGAGAAAAAAACGTTGTTTACACTAATAAGTGTGTAAACACTTAGCCTTTCACCACCCAAAACAATGAAAAACGAGACCAAAACTAGTAATTAATTTCGTAAATGTCGAAATTATGCGTGGTGTGACACCCCGGGTAGGGTCAAAATATGCGGAAAATATCCACGGAGATGTCACTAGGGTGGATCGATAGCATATAGTCCATAGAGCATAAGATAAAGAGTTATTTAAATCATATTACATGTTTGATAACAAATAAAATAAAATTGTCTTAAACATGATAGAAGGTGATTGTTTATGTTTCCCAAACAGAACCCCTAACGAGTCCTATGATGAAAATTTCTAAGATGCTGGAGACCATGCACACACCACGTACTAACTTCATATTCCTGTGCAAAACATACTAACGGGGGTCAACATAAAGTTGGTGAATTTACAGATTTTAAAAATTAATTAGTTTGGACATACATTAAGCATAGAAGTGACAATGCACAAAGCAGTCTCACTAAAATGTAGATAACATTTGTTTATTATTAGAAACTGAAGCTTAACCTCCGTAGTCCTCAACAGATGAGGACGTAGTGTCTTACAAAAAGACACCCATTCCAGTTCCAACATGGTATACGTCTGTTGTCCCGGCCAAGGCACAGTGAGCATGACTCATCCAGACGGGGATGGTCAATCCCTAATAGATATATTTATAACGTTCGGGCAATTTACAACAATTTAACAGTTCAGTAATAAACATTCATAGTCAAGTTTATACAATCCAGTTGTGTCCATTATGTTTTTGCATATTTTCTTTCCCCAAAAGGGAAAGTTTTATCAAAAGTTTACATGGGGCTGTAAACTCACTTGGGAGTAGGCAATTGCTGTTTAGTACGAATATCCAATTAAAGTTCACACCAAAGTTATGCCTAATCAGATAGTACAGTCTTAATAGATAGTACAAAGAACATATATGTATGCTTATACAGATTTTATTCAGTTCATTTATTCTACAGTATTTATCTAAATAACCGTAGTTCAAGTAGTATCAATATTCATTTCTTAGTAACCATAAAATGTTTAACTATTAATATCAGTTACCATATATGTATTTATAATAATCATATAACTTATAATTAAGTTTCTTAGTTAAGTAGACATAAAATGTTCTATTTAAAATATTAGTTTACGTTTTCCGTTCAAGTATTATAATCACTCATTTACTACTAGGTTTCATTATTATGTAAACACAAAAATCCTACTTAATATTAGTTCACGTTCGTAGTTCACGTATTATAATCATTCATTTAAACTTTAATATTAAGTTTCATATTTTAATTAGACGTAAGATGTTCTACTTAAAATTTTAACATTCAATTTCTCCAACGTTCATATATATTTTATTTTCTAAAAGTATATAAGTTTATGTATGATTAATACATAATCATAATTGTTTATACAATTATCTCCTAAAGTAAATATAAATATTTTATAAAAAAAATAATATTTTATTTAACTTTAAAGTTTCCATAAATTATTTTAATACTTATAAAATAATCTAAACTTAAGAATTTAAACCTTAATTCTTATGGTCTAAGTGTTTTAATTATGTTTTATTATAATTAAAATAGATTTTCAAGGTTAGGGCTTGGTAATGTTTCGGAATATGGCAAAACTAGTCCTTCTATATTTTTAAACAAGTAAAATTTTCGGATTTTACATATTTAGTACCTAGGGCTTGTTAGAGTTTCGGCTTATGGAAGATTTAGTCCCCCTAGTTATATCTAGGTTTTGTAACTTTACTAACATTAAAAAATAGCCCCTAGGGCTTCTTTAAGTTTCGGCAAATTACAAAAATAGTCCTTAGGGTTTTAAAATGACAAAATAACTTTTAGAAACTTCCCAAAAAGGTCCCTAGGGTTTAATTTGCCACAGATAGTAATTATTAAACCCTATACTTTTGGATATTTACATTTTCAGTCCTTGTGTTTACTAGTTTATCAAAACAAGTTTCATAAGTTACGGTTTTAGTCCTTAAGTTTTATGAATTGTCATTTTCATCCAAAAAGTTTTTATAAGTTATATTTTATTATAAAAACTTTTATTTTAACATTCAAACTTTATATGGGCTCATTAAATGGGATAAACATCTAATGGGCTATTTTAGTGGGATTAAATATATTTCAAGTCCACTAATTTATTTAAATGGGCCTTTAAATCATTTATTGGGCTTAATACATTTTTAAGCCCCTTTAATTAGTTAAATGGGCCTAAGTGTAATCTTAAGTCCATTTAAGTTACTAAAATTTATCAAATGGGCTTATTGGGTCCATTAAGTTTTAGATTAACATTTCATGGACTTAATTAGTCCATTAACATTACTTTATACTTTATGTATGTTTTTACTTAGGATATTTTTATAAGCTTATTATGAGCTTATTAATATTTAGTTTTAAATCTAAATAGATGAATAAAACTTAAAATTCGTTTTATGTGTTATACCAAATTAGATCTAGGTGTGTTATAAGGTTACAAGTAGGTCATAAGCCCTAGTAGGAGCTTATATCCCACGACTAACATTAGTTATAGCCTATTAAGATAAATCAATTCTCATTTTAAGGTTGCATGTAATTTATAAGTGTTACAAAATTAGGTCTAACTATGTTCACATCAAGAAAATAAGTCACAAGTCCAAAATAAGATTTAAACTATGTCTAGACCTAAAAATCAAACATAGGTCCATGTACACTCATATATAGCTCACGACTATACTTTTAGATCTTGGTATTTCCAAGATGAACACTTTAGCTAGTTTTTAAGTCTTATAAATATTTACAAAAACACATCATGATTATCTAGGTTACAAGCATGTTCCCAAGGCTATTATTATTCTAAGAAAACAAGGTATAGCCCACGACTATATTGTTTTCTCCCAATATTCCCATAAGATCTACTAGCTTATTTCATGTGTATAATGTTAAGTTAACAGTTATCACTAGATCTAGGTTTAAATAAGCATGCATGTACATCTAACCCATTTTAGGTCTTGTATAACCCACGGCCATATTTATACACATAAGTTGTTTTTGCGATTTTTAATATTCCATTTAACATGTTACATTTCATATTCCATTATTCAAAACATAGAAAACCAATCATATAGTCACCACTTAATTTATCCGTGACCTTTAAGGTCATGGTTTTCATGATCTTTAAGTTGCACAAGTTCATTTCATGAGATCTATGGTTATTGGTTAACCAAAGTCCCATAAAAAAGATTTGTAACTCATGAAATGTTTAGATTTATAAAAGGTTTCATATGGTTTTTAAATCAAGTTTAAAACATAACACATAAGTCATAAGTTTCTTATTAAAAGCTTTTAAATCATAAACATGATTTGCATAAATATGCCGTGACCTATAAGGGTCATAGCTTTATCAAATCTTGATTTTTAACATGTTACTTACTTGTGTTTATAGGTGGATGATGATGCATGCATGAAGAAATGAAAGATTATGATGTGTATACCTCTCTTACGTAAAAGTACCATATATGATCTAGATAAACAAGGAGATTTGAGATCTACTCAAGATGATGAAGAAAACCCTAAAACAAACCAAGCCGTGGCCTTGATGACTTAGCTAGGGCTTGTTTATAGTGATTCTAAGAGAATGATGCTACTAATGATTTTTAGTAAAGATAAGACAAGTATATTTGTGGAAATAATACTTGTTTTTGGATGTATATGGCTTTAAGCCGTATGATTTGAGAAAGAAGAGGGTGAGAGAACAAGATTGGATTACATGTGTGTGAGAATGTATGTGTTTAGGATTAAAGAGGAGAGAGGGAAGGGAATGTAAAAGGCATGATTGCCTAGGTAAGAAAACTTGTGCCAAGTGTTGGCTTTTGTGTTTCACATGCATCCCTTCTCCTTCCACATGCCTTTGGTGCCGTGTATAGCTATCCAAAAGAGAGGGTGGGCTTGTGTTGGGTTTAACAAAAAGAGTACATGATCTTGGGCTAGTCCAAGAAGGTTTAGGGATGCCTATGATATGCATACATATATATACGGCTATATTGCACATGGTGTAGCATATTTTCCAATCATTGTTAAGTGTTGTTTAATCAATGTGGGTTATGTATTTTTACTACTTGTTTTAGGTACATAGTTTACATAGTCAAACTTATTATAACAAGTATGTATGTAAAAGTATATGTGTACATTGGACAAGTTCACACATGACTTATAGAAATATAATACATGAATTTGTGTTCCAAGATTTAATGGGTGAAATTTCATTACATAAAATCATGTTAAAATCATGGATTTTACAGCACCACCCCGTTAATTTAGCTTTGTCCTCAAAGCTATAAAAAACATAGTTATCTCTTAAGTGAAGACGTTCTAAGTATGATTCGTTTCAGATTCTCTCTCAAGTACGGATGGCGGCATGAATGCGAAGTGGTCTACACCTAGGTTATTTTTATATGTCGGATTCGGCATTAATGGAAGCTTCTGTCATTACAGGTGAACAGAAGAAAATGTGAAGAGATTTTTATCCAGGTTGCATTATTCATCCGATTGAGCGGTAAAAGAGACTGCTGCTATGGATGGACAGGAGGTAATGCAAAGAGATCTTTATCCGGATCACACTATACATCCGATTGAGCAGTAAAGGGGACTGCTGTTGTGGATGGATAGGAAAGGAATGCAAAGAGATCTTTATCTGGATCGCACTATACATCCGATTGAGCAGTAAAGGAGACTGCTGCCGTGGATGAATAGGAAAGGAATGCAAAGAGATCTTTATCTGGATCGCACTATACATCCGATTGAGCAGTAAAGGAGACTATTGCCGTGGATAAATAGGAAAGGAATGCAAAGAAATCTTTATCTGGATCGCACTATACATCTGATTGAGCAGTAAAGGAGACTGCTGCCGTGGATGAATAGGAAAGTAATGCAAAGAAATGTTTATCTGGATCGCACTATACCTCCGATCGAGCAGTAAAGGAGACTGCTGCCGTGGATGAATAGGAAAGGAATGCAAAGAGATCTTTATCTGGATCGCACTATACATCCGATTGAGCAGTAAAGGAGAATGCTGCCGTGGATGAATAGGAAAGGAATGCAAAGAGATCTTTATCTGGATCACACTATACATCCGATTGAACAGTAACGGAGACTGCTGCCGTGGATGAATAGGAAAGGAATGCAAAGAGATATTTATCTTGATCGCACTATACATCCGATTGAGCAGTAAAGGAGACTGCTGTCGTGGATGAATAGGAAAGGAATGCAAAGAGATATTTATCTGGATCGCACTATACATCCGATTGAGCAGTAAAGGAGACTGTTGCCGTGGATGAATAGGAGTGGACTGCTTAACGGGGTCGCAACTCTACCCTTCCAGGATTTGGGAGAAGACCAATGGCGTTGTGGATTTGGTTAGGAGGACAAATCCATTACAAATGGTTTCTGATATGAGGAGGACACGCCAACATGTTTCATACGCTGGGGATTCTAGGGATGCACTATATCTACATCCTTTTCATGGGTGAGATACAAGTTATATCTCCATACCCGAGGATGAAAATTGGGGGTTGAAGGTAATACAAAATATTTTTAACTTTAACCCCTCCTATATCAACAACTTTAAGAAAAGACTTATGATTTTTACCTCAAGCCGGTGGGACACAAACATTAGTTAATGGTACTAAAGTTTCTACCCAACAAAGAGGTTAAGATTGTTGTTGATGGTGATTGCGTAAGAAGTTGCAAAGAATCTGCTTCCTTCGCCGCGGGGTTGAGCAGAGGGGCGCATGAAAGAAGTACCTCAAATGGTGGAAATAAAAGAGGATACCAAGAATAAAGAAGTGCGCGCCTTGCAGGGTGTCGTATCAAGGGTCATGCACTCACTATTATTGGTTCAAAATTTGTACAAATTCTGACTTCTAAAGAGAGGAAATCACATCTCCCAGAGTCTAGTGGTTGATGGTATTGTCGAACTAATTGGACCCGAAGAGGAAAGAGGAATGTCCAAAAACATGGGATATTCAACATCTCCTTACGGGGAATGTAGGGCATAGCCCTACAAAGTACACCCATTGTAAGTTGGATGTGCCTTTCAGGTTTAGGCAGGGAAGAGACAGGTGAGGGAAATGGAGTATTCCCGGACCAAGTACTCTCTGGCTTGTTGGTGCTAGAGATGACACTAAATCTAGTGTTAACTATATCGGGGTTATGGCTCCCTAGTATAATCAAGGTTTCATCTTCCCAGGGTAAGCGAACCAATTTGTGGGCATATGGGATAATTGCGTGGTACTTGCTAGTCTATACACGCTAATGACGACATTATAGCTATCAAGACTTTCTAGGATCTGATTGACGTAAAACGGAGACTTGGAAGGTTTTAAGGAACAACCTCGAATGATGGTGTTTAACTATCATAAGTTTTCCGTCGACTATTCCACCGTATAATGGGAGTCTAGAACTATCGAAGGGATTTTCATTACCTTACTAAATTTAGCAGTTGTAATGCTTTGGTCTACACATGTATCAAACAAGATAGATGGATATCATTGGTTTAGTAAGAACGTACCAGGTACGATGTTGGAGCCTGGATTTGCTTGGGCATTTCCGGCCATGTACACTTGCGAAGGAGTTCCCTTGTTGTCCTTCTTCTGATTGGCCCACTTGGGACAATCAGGTCACACATGCACAGGGGTTCCAGACTCGTAACATACCACAACTTTCTTTGGTCCGCTACTGCTCCCACCAGTGGGGTTTCGGTTTCCCTGCTGCCGACTTCCACTCCCATGTGCATTGGACTTGCCCTTGTTGCTGTTCCCAGGATCGATATTGGGTCGACCTGGGGTAGCAACATTGGTTTGACAATTGCGAGAAAAATGGCCTTGTTGGCCACACTTTTAGCATCCTTGGCATTGTCCTCCAGCAACATGATGGTAGTTGCACTTTGAACACTTAGGCTTGGTCCTTGAGTAGTTCTTGGTGCGGGTTGTGGGAGTAGTCTCATCCGCTTGCCCAACGTTTTGCTTTTTGGAAGGCTGCTGGTGCTGGCTACGAGAGTTTTCATCGGAATTACTCTTGTTGTCTGTTTGCCTCTCGGACAGATTGCAGGCTCGCTTGTTGATCAGCTCAGTCGTAAATTCCATAGCACCTTCAACAGTAGTGGGTCGTGAAGCTAGCACACTGTCATGAATGTTGTCAAGGAGTCCGCTGACATACTTTTCAATCTTGTCACTCCTTAGAGGAAACATTCTGGTGCACATCAAGCTTAACTCTTGAAATATTTGGTTGTACCAAAGGATATCATTGTTCTTACACTTGAGATCCCACAGCTCACCTTCCAACTTCTTTATTTCTCCTCTGGGACAATACTTATCAATCATTCTTTCCTTGAGGTTGGCCCAAGTGAGAGTATAAGCAACGTCATGTCCAAGGATGGCGACCACAGAGTTCCACCAGGTAAGGGCACTCTCGAGTAGGGTGCACGTAGCAAACTTAAATATGTTCTCGTCAGCACAACCACTGACGCGGAAGACTGTCTCTAGTCTTTCAAACCACTGCATCAATTAAACAACTCCTTATTTCCCTCGGTAGTATGAAGGTTTACATTTTAAGAAGTCGGGGGTAAGAGCAACCCCTGTTGGTGTTGTTTCTGCGTGCATCGAAGTTTGGATCATTGTTTGCATTTGGGTCAGCTCCTCTGGCTTCCATGGCTGCTGTGATGCCTTCACTTATCATTTCCCACAGTTGTGCGGCAATGACATTTCGAGTAGATTCTGGGGATTCAACATTGTCGGCATTGGAAGTGGTTGCGTTATTGGGATTTGACCTTGTAATCACCATTTGTCTATAATCATATACATAATGAGATTATTAGTTCAAGCGTTAGTACAAATTTTATATTATTTGCACGAGGACCTTATGCACTGATTTCATAACAAATTTGGATAACCTGTCAAGATCTCATAATATAATACATTGCACAACATATATAATAAAGAAAGTGATTACATGTTATTTTCATGAGAAATTTAACAGTCATCATAGCATAACACAATCTAATTCATAGGCCGGTTGGGCCTAATCCAAAGTAATAATACACACAGTCGTTAAAAACATCATATCCCAAAGTTACATGTCCCAAAAGAAAAGAAAAGATAAAGTACGGGATTACATCACCAAAAGCTGAAAAGTAAAGACAATAGCTGATTCCGGAGTCTATCGACGACCCCTCAGAAATAAGCCATCTCCCCAGTAACCCCATCGTGCCGAACAGTGGAGAGATCAAAGAAAATGGATAATGATTGCTCCTGAGCGGCAACAGCAACATGGGTCTGATGCTGTAGACCCTCCATGACCTGAATTCACTGGTGGAGGCGGTAGTTTTCCTCCAATAACCACTTCATTGCCTCGTCCGTCATTGCTGAATGCCCTTAGCAGTCTGGGAGTCTCCCCTCATGGTGCGAAAAAGAGTGTCGATACGATCATATATGACAGCATGGCTTTGTTTACTGACTGCCAACTGACTGCGGAGGTCGGATATCTCTCGCTCATGGCGTGCAGCCAGTGCAGAGATCTGAGCCTGGACGAAATCGACACGTCCTGCCCTGGAGCCTTCCCCGGTCTCATAAGTGGAGACGGGTACGGGCCCGGAGAAATAGCCCGATGATAAGGATGGAGGAATGGAAGATGGTATGCTAGGAGGGACCCGGTCCTCCTCCATAGAAGTTGGGGCCGGTGTGGCTGATGCTGAGATAGAAAAAGGGTCCTCCGGGAGTACAGCTTCAATGGCTGGGTCATCCTCTGAATCCGAGGCTGACAACCATCCACATTGCGTTGATCGTGGGGATGAACAAACAACTGGAGTAGGAGCTACTCTGGGTAGAACAGTCGTGGATGCAGTAGGCGGGGTCATGATGCTCTAAAATAGTACTATTTTAAGTTTGTAGTGAGTATAAGCTTACAAACAAAGAACAATATTATTTTAGATTACATGCTTCATGAAAATATATCCCTTTTTAAACAATTATTATAATGTTTTAAGGTTACAAATATTAATACATCAGTTATCAATTTGTAAGTGCAAAGTTTGGTTTAATACTACCCATATTCTCATTTCAGTATTTTACTATGTAGTGTAAAATTTTCAAGTTTAGCACGTCTAACATTTTTCATAGCAATAACTCACTAAACATTATTAATAATCAAGTTTAGTAAACATATATATATATATAGATACAATTTGTTCACATAGCATAAAATGCCCTAAGATCTATATGCTTAACTAATATGGTCCCAAAATAAATTCCCAAAAAGATTTTTATAAGTTATAGCCCAATTTTAAATAAAAGAAAAATCATTTTATTTTTATTTTATTTAAAAATTTATCTGGTTCTCTATAACTAATGCTCTGATACCATTCTCTGTGACACCCTGGGTAGGGTTAAAATATGATGAAAATATCCACGGAGATGTCACTAGGGTGGATCGATAGCATATAGTCCATAGAGCATAAGATAAAGAGTTATTTAAATCAGATTACATGTTTGATAACAATTAAAATAAAATTGTCTTAAACATGATAGAAGGTGATTGTTTATGTTTCCCAAACAGAACCCTTTACGAGTCCTATGATGCAGATTTCTAAGATGCTGGAGACCATGCACACACTACGTACTAACTTCATATTCCTGTGTAAAACATACTAACGGGGGTCAACATAAAGTTGGTGAATTTACAGATTTTAACAATTAATTAGTTTGGACATACATTAAGCATAGAAGTGACAATGTACAAAGCAGTCTCACTAAAATTTAGATAAAATTTGTTTATTATTAGAAACTGAAGCTTAACCTCCGTAGTCCTCAACAGATGAGGACGCAGTGTCTTACAAAAAGACACCCATTACAGTTCCAACATGGTATACATCTGTTGTCCCGGCCAAGGCACAGTGAGCATGAATCACCCAGACGGGGATGGTCAATCCCTAATAGATCTATTTATAACATTTGGGCGATTTACAACAATTTAACAGTTCAGTAATAAACAATCATAGTCAAGTTTATACAATCCAGTTGTGTCTGTTATGTTTTTGCATATTTTCTTTCCCCAAAAGGGAAAGTTATTATCAAAAGTTTATATGGGGCTGTAAACTCACCTAGGAGTAGGCAATTGTTGTTTAGTACAAATATCCAATTAAAGTTCACGCCAAAGTTATGCCTAATCAGATAGTACAGTCTTAATAGACAGTACAAAGAACATATATGTATGCTTATACATATTTTATTCAGTTCATTTATACTACAATATTTATCTAAATAACCGTAGTTCAAGTTGTATCAATATTCATTTCTTAGTAACAAAAAATGTTTAACTATTAATATCAGTTAGCATATATGTATTTATAATAATCATATAACTTCTAATTAAGTTTCTTAGTTAAGTAGACACAAAATGTTCTACTTAAAATATTAGTTTACGTTTTCCGTTCAAGTATTATAATTACTCATTTGCTACTAGGTTTCATTATTATGTAAACACAAAAATCCTACTTAATATTAGTTCACGTTCGTAGTTCACGTATTATAATCATTCATTTAAACTTTAATATTAAGTTTCATATTTTAAGTAGACGTAAGATGTTCTACTTAAATTTTTAACATTCAATTTCTCCAACGTTCATATATATTTTATTTTCTAAAAGTATATAAGTTTATGTATGATTAATACATAATCATAAATGTTTATACAATTATCTCCTAAAGTAAATATAAATATTTTACAAAAAAAATAATATTTTATTTAACTTTAAAGTTTCCATAAATTATTTTAATATTTATAAAATACTTTAAACTTAAGAATTTATACCTTAATTCTTATGGTCTAAGTGTTTTAATTATGTGTTATTATAATTAAAATAGATTTTTAAGGTTAGGGCTTGATAATGTTTCGGAATATGGCAAAACTAGTCCCTCTATATTTTTGAACTAGTAAAATTTCCAGATTTTACATATTTAGTACCTAGGGCTTGTTAAAGTTTCAGCTTATGGCAGATTTAGTCCCCCTAGTTATATCTAGGTTTTGTAACTTTACTAAAATTACAAAACAGCCTCTAGGGCTTCTTTAAGTTTCGGCAAATTACAAAAATAGTCCTTAGGGTTTTAAAATGACAAAATAACTTTTAGAAACTTCCCAAAATGGTCCCTAGGGTTTAATTTGGCACGGATAGTAATTATTAAACCCTAGACTCTTGGATATTTACATTTTCAGTCCTTGTGTTTACTAGTTTATCAAAACAAGTTTCATAAGTTACGATTTTAGTCCTTAAGTTTTATAAATTTTCATTTTCATCCAAAAAGTTTTTATAAGTTATATTTTATTATAAAAACTTTTATTTTAACATTCAAACTTTATATGGGCTCATTAAATGGGCTAAACATCTAATGGGCTATTTTAGTGGGCTTAAATATATTTCAAGTCCACTAATTTATTTAAATGGGCCTTTAAATCATTTATTGGGCTTAATACATTTTTAAGCCCCTTTAATTAGTTAAATGGGCCTAAGTGTAATCTTAAGTCCATTTAAGTTACTAAAATTTATCAGATGGGCTTATTGGGTCCATTAAGTTTTAGATTAACATTTCATGGACTTAATTAGTCCATTAACATTACTTTATATTTTATGTATGTTTTTACTTAGGATATTTTTATAAGCTTATTATGAGCTTATTAATATTTAGTTTTAACTCTAAGTAGATGAATAAAACTTAAAATTCGTTTTATGTGTTATACCAAATTAGATCTAGGTGTGTTATAAGGTTACAAGTAGGTCATAAGCCCTAGTAGGAGCTTATATCCCACGGCTAACATTAGTTAATTCTCATTTTAAGTTAGCATGTAATTTATAAGTGTTACAAAATTAGATCTAACTATGTTCACATCAAGAAAATAAGTCACAAGTCCAAAATAAGATTTAAACTATGTCTAGACCTAAAAATCAAACATAGGTCCATGTACACTCATATATAGCTCACGACTATACTTTTAGATCTTGGTATTTCCAAGATGAACACTTTAGCTAGTTTTTAAGTCTTGTAAATATTTACAAAAATACATCATGATTATCTAGGTTACATGCATGTTCCCAAGGCTATTATTATTCCAAGAAAACAAGGTATAACCCACGGCTATATTGTTTTCTCCCAATATTCCTATAAGATCTACTAGCTTATTTCATGTGTATCATGTTAAGTTAACACTTATCACTAGATCTAGGTTTAAATAAGCATGCATGTACATCTAACCCACTTTAGGTCTTGTATAACCCACGGCCATATTTATACACATAAGTTGTTTTTGTGATTTTTAATATTCCATTTAACATGTTACATTTCATATTCCATTATTCAAAACTTATAAAACCAATCATATAGTCACCACTTAATTTAGCCGTGACCTTTAAGGTCATGGTTTTCATGATCTTTAAGTTGCACAAGTTCATTTCATGAGATATATGGTTATTGGTTAATCAAAGTCCCATAAACAAGATTTGTAACTCATGAAATGTTTAGATTGATAAAAGGTTTCATATGGTTTTTAAATCAAGTTTAAAACATAACACATAAGTCATAAGTTTCTTATTAAAAGATTTTAAATCATAAACATGATTTGCATAAATATGTCGTGACCTATAAGGGTCATAGCTTTATCAAATCTTGATTTTTAACATGTTACTTACTTGTAGGTGTATGATGATGCATGCATGAAGAAATGAAAGATTATGATGTGTATACCTCTCTTGCTTAAAAGTACCACAAATGATCTAGATGAACAAGGAGATTTGAGATCTACTCAAGATGATGAAGAAAACCCTAAAACAAACCAAGCCATGGCCTTGATGACTTAGCTAGGGTTTGTTTATTGTGATTCTAAGAGAATGATACTACTAATGATTTGTAGTAAAGATAAGACAAGTATCTTAGTGGAATTAATACTTGGTTTTGGATGCATATGGCTTTAAGCCATATGATTTGAGAGAGAAGAGGGTGAGAGAACAAGATTAGATTGCATGTGTGTGAGACTGTAAGTGTTTCGGCTTAAAGAGGGGAGAGGGAAGGGAATGCAAAAGGCATGATTGCCTAGGTAAGAACACTTGTTCTAAGTGTTGGCTTTTGTGTTTCCCATGCATCCCTTCTCCTTCCACATGCCTTTGGTGCCGTGTATGGCTATCCAAAAGAGAGGGTGGGCTTGTGTGGGCTTGTGTTGGGCTTAACACAAAGAGTACATGATCTTGGGCTAGTCCAAGAAGGTTTAGGGATGCCTATAATATCCATACATATATATACAGCTATATAACACATGGTGTAGCATATTTTCCAATCTTTGTTAAGTGTTGCTTAATCAATGTGGGTTATGTATTTTTACTACTTGTTTTAGGTACATAGTTTACATAGTCAAACTTATTATAACAAGTATGTATGTAAAAGTATATGCGCACATTGGACAAGTTCACACATGACTTATAGAAATATAATACATGAATTTGTGTTCCAAGATTTAACGGGTGAAATTTCATTACATAAAATCATGGTAAAATCATGGATTTTACACGTGGTTTGTGTTTTTGTTGTGAACTAGGTACAAAAGATCAAAGGGAAAGAAACCACAGGATTTCACGGTCATTTATCGAAGAAAAAGTCAAAGATAAAGTCAAAGGACCAAAAAGTACCAAAAGAATGAAGTTTGAAGGACTAAAAATGAAGATTTGATGAAGATTTTACAACAAGGACCATTTTTGCCAATCTCCAAAGTCATCCTCTAATAAACCAAATTGAAGAGCACGAATTACGAAGCCAACGACCCTGACCTCGTGTCATAACTCCTTACGGTTTGCTTTCTATGAATTTTAAAAGTTTATTAAGTTTTAAAATTAAATAACTAGTTTTAAATAATTAAATAATATAAATAATATAAATAAAAAATATGTTTTGGATTTAATTAAAGTTTATAAAAATAAAATAAAAGTTTTTATAAAAATTATTATTATTTTCGTTTTATTATTATTATTATTATTATTATTATTATCGAAATTCCAATTTTATTAATCACACAAAATTGGAAGGGAGCCGCGAAACAAGCTGCGCGCCCACCCCTTTTTGAATACAAAAACTAAGTCTAGACATCAAAAACCACCACTCCTCGCGTCATTAGAATGACAATTTTATTATTATTATTATTATTATTATTTATTTTTTTTATTATTATTATTATTATTAACCATCACTTTTATTAGAAACAAAAAGGGATTTACAACAAATTGGTCAAAGGAAATGGTCAAGGGAAGTCAAAATGGTCAAGGGAAGTCAACTACAATCAAAACCAAGCCACAAAGGGGTCTTACCATAGATTTTGCATATATATAATTGAAAGGCTGCCAGTCCCACTAGCTAGCACTTTCGACTCTGGCACAAACACCCTGAGTTCGAGCCTCGGCTTGGACAAGGGGAGTATATATTGCCTATGCCACGTGGCACCACCTTAGTGGTCCACGTGGCCGACCCGAACCAGAACCAGACCGGTCCCGACCAGCAGGTACAAACCCGAACCAGAACCAGACCGGTCCAGACCCGAACCAGACCCGGTTCAGACCGCTTCAAACCAGTCCAAACCGGGTGACGTCATTGATGATGTCAGCACCACATGGCGGCGGCTGGCCAATGCCAGCGCGCCATGTGGCACTTATTGTGTGCTAGTTAATGCAGGTACTAGGTGGTAGTGGTAGCGGCCAACCAGATGGTGACACGTGGCGGCGTCTTTGCCACGTCAGTACTATGTTGTAGAGGTGGCAGAGCGTCAGAGGCGGCTATCCAATACAAGGTTGACACGTGGCAGGTCAGTCCCAGGTTGCAGGCAGTCAGTCTGAGGTGTCAGGTGCCAGTGGCGGCTGACCAATCATAGCCCGCCACATGGCAGTGGTGATGAATACAAGAAAAGAGGGCGTGTGTCAGCCCAATGATGGGCACATGATCCCACATTCTTCTAGAAGGGAGATATATACATTAGAAAACATACGCTTGAGAGATACCATCTGTCCTTAATGTGCTTATCTTCGAAGCTAAGAAAGAGTGAAAAGACTATTTTACCCCCATTGTGGGCTGCCTATATAAAGCCCCCCCATCTCATTATTTCTAGACTAGTTTTCATATAGTTTTCATAGTAGTAGTTTAAATTAAAAATTTGTGTTTTTCCTTTCAAATCTTTTAATATCTTATCCATTATGTTTTTCATATTAATAAAAATAAAGTTTTAGCTTAATCTTTTAGCTTATTCTCATTCTTCCTTTCTTTTTATTTTCTTTATTAATCTAGATTATAATTTGGGATAAGTTTTTATAACTTTTTCCTTATAAGTTAGATTTATATACAAGCTTATTTAAGCTTATTGTTGCCTTATTTTCCTAGATCTAGCTTATTATTGGAGTACTTATTTAATTAGCTTTTTACCTTTTTAAATCTCATGATTTCTATGCTTAGGCTTACAACTTATTTATAAGTTAGCTTTTTATTTAAGTACTTTTTGTTTTTATTAATTAGTTATTTAGATCTATTAGATTTAAGTTTTAAAAATTAAAAATACTTTCATAAAACAAAAAAAAATAGTTAGATCTATTAGTTTTTTATATTAAATAGTTTAGGTCTATAAGTTTTAAATTTAAAATTTAAAGTATTATTATAAATCCTAAAAAAATAGTTCGATCTATTAGGTTTTTAAATAGATTAAGTAGATCTTATTTTTGTTTTTTTAATTTAAAATACTTTTATAAAACATAAAAAATATTCTAGATCTATTAATTTTATATATATATCTTTATCATATAATAATTTTGCTTATTATCCTAACTTTTATGTTTTCTTTGATCTCGGTGTATCGATCTATCACTATTCGTAAAGAGCTTATGGTTAATTAATTTGGTTCAAGTTTGATATGGTTAATTAATTTGGCTAGAGATTGATTTGGTTGGTCGTGTACTTTACGGGCCGGGATTCGCTTAGTTTTGGTTTGATATTGGTTGGCCGTGTACTTTACAGGCCGTATTTTGTTGATGTGGTTGATGTTGTTTGTTTAGAGTGGTTATCCTCAGACTACGGGAACTAAAGTTCTCCTTTGTATTTTTCTAGCTTAATCGCTTTAGTTTTATTAATTAGATCGTTATAGTTTAAATTGTCTTTAATAAAATTATATTTTTCATAAAATCAGGTTTAATTAGTTTTAGTTTTTATTATTGTTTTAAAAAATAGATTAATAGTTATAAAAATTAGATTTCATTTAGATAACTTATTATTAGTAAAAAGTTTACACCTTTTTGTGATTATTAAGCTTATCAGTATATAAAGCTTGTAGCTTTATCATCTAAAAAGATTAATAAGCTTAATAGGTTGAAGCTTTATGCTTTATTTTTAAGTTTATCTTTGTGATTTCTTTATTTTTTGTCACTTTTATTTGCTATTACGTGTTTGCATTTAGATTAATTTCGCATTTAGATTTATTTTTAATTTGTAGTTTAATTTTACATTGCATTTTAGAGTAATTTTATGTGAACTAATTGTGCTTTTATTTTTATATAGTCCTTAGCCTACATATTTTTCCCATTTTTAGTTTAGTTAGACAATAGATACCAAACAATTATTATTAACCAAAAACAAATAAATCTTGTGTAAAGTTGTCAATCAATTCGAGTCGAGTAGAGGAAATACTAAAAAATGCAATATTAAATTGGCGTCGCTGCCGCTTCGCTCGTTACGATTGACGATTTTTCGTGAGAAGCTTTGGATTTTGGGATCCGTCAATTTTGAACGTTATTTTTCTTGCTAAAAGTTAAAAACATAAAAAAATAAAAAAGATAAAAATACAAAAAAATAAAAAAATCACAAAAGCGAATTCTTTCCTAAGATTTGCACCAAAAAAAAATTAAAAAATCCAAAAGTAATACTTTTCCTAAAGTATTACACCAAAAATACATTACGTATTTTTATTTTTCTTATTATTTATCTTGATTTTTATTGTGAATATATTTTAATTAAAAAATAAAAAAATAAAAAAAGATTTTTCTATTACTATAAGATATTACGTATAAGAACCCCAATATACATATTTCCATAAGTATTGCTTGCAATACCCCGTATTTGGAGGCGTTCCGGTTCCTTATACGTGTATCGATCAAATAAAAATAAAGGCAAAAATAGATAAATACTTTCGTTAAGCAATAATTCGAAAAATACGAACTTTAAGGTGAATAGAAAGACGACGTGCTATAAAAGCCCGTCTAAGGGATACTAGGTACTTAAGTGCTTCACGCCACCTTATTCCCCCGTTCACTTGTAAGTATTTTGAGAAGGAAGGCTCATCGAGGGTTTTGCCGCCCAAGTAGTATTACGTATATATTTTTTGTAGCTTTTTAATATTGAACCTCGAGAGGGATAATCCCTTTCCTCTCAAAGTCGACCGAGGTCTCCTACCTCATTCCTCGAGTTAGTTGTATGCGCACTCGCGCGCGTGCACACATACCGAGTAGTGTACCAAATACTTCTAATTCTTCCAAAAAGAAGAAGAAAAACAAAAAGACCGCCACTCAAGCCGATCCCGAGAATCGAGCTTTGCACAACACGATGGCAACGGATAATCGACCAATGATTGAGATTTTATAATCTCACGTTGAAGGAAATGATGACGCGATTGTGGTGCCAGATATTGGAGCGAATAATTTTGAACTAAAAACGTACCAATGGGAAAGGGAAAATATATAAAGATCATTCCCATCACTAGAATTTCTGGTGGTTTGCTTCTTGTCCGAATGAATACCCTTTGTATAACAGCCAAAAGTCTCTATTAATTGAATAATTAATGGGAAAAGGAAAATATATAAAGATACCAGCGTAGGCGTGTTGAAAAAAAAAAAGACAAGTCAAGGGGTCAAAATTGTCACCGCTGAGAATCCTCCAAAACTCCGTATAAGCATTATATACATGTAGTCCTTTCCCATAATCATTGCAACACTTACATGTGTACTAATTCAGTGATATAGAGGTCCTCATTCAATATCAAGTTTTAAGTTAAGAATGCCGATAGTGAACTGTTTCTGAATAAAGTACAATTTTCCATATTTTATGGTTTTAGGAACTCATTCTCCCCGGGGGGGGGGGGGGGGGGGGGGGGTTGGTACTACATGCTACCAACAGATTGAACTTAGTTAGCATAAATTTGTTTTAATACCTGATATTGTTCCCGGCCTGACATTAAAGTTGGTAAATCGTCTTGAGCAGCCCTTACATCTGATGATTAAAATAAGAGAGAAAAAGGTGATTTCAATTCTTGTGTATTTCAGAATTGACATATATCTCAAGACAAGTAATATTTGCCAAATTCTTCACTCACCATTTTGAAATACTGAAAAAACAAGGATTTCAATTCTTGTGTATTTCAGAATTGACATAAGCAGTTGAGCAAGTTTTTGTCTTTGAATGAAACTGTGTTATGTGCTTGTTTTAGAGTAAATAAGCACTTAAATTTAGCAATCCCAAAGTATTAACTTTTTAAACTACTAAAAAAGCCCCTTCATGTCACAGTCATTTCTAAGCATCGCGTCTTGACATTCTACGTTTCTTATAGGTATGCGACGAGTTGTGGTTGTTGAAGCTGGTACCCGTTACGTCCTAGGTTTAATCACATTGAGAGACATATTTAATCTCATTTTTATAGATTTTTCATAAATTTTCATTTATATTTGTGATTTGAGTAGCAAATTGGGGAGTATAGGGTGATGCAAATGCAATCTAAAATTTATTCCATATGATGATTTACTGCAAATGTAGTTCAATGAATGGTTGAGATTTTCTCCCTTCCTGTAATGGATGGATTAGTAAAGTCAAATGATGTTTACAGGAAGGCGGCAAAGTGTGCTTGATGAGAGGGTGTTCTGCAATGATTACATCATTTTGGCACACAGCATGGGCGTCTTTTTATTTGATGATTTACTTTCTATAGTCTCTCTTCGTTATCAGCGTATTCACATACTTCAAATTAGAGATTCAGGGAGTCTTGTTGATGTACGGGAAATCGGGGAATTTTGTCGTGAAGATGACGAGCTTTTTCTTAATTCTAGTGCCCAGGCAAGTACTAAAATTTCAAACTCTATGTCATCTATTTTTTGCTTTATTTCTGTTTCATGTTGAAATGATTATATAACATGTCGCCTTCGATCATCATATTTTGTATTTACAAAGTTTGGTATCACTTGGGCTTTGTTTCGTGTAACGATGTTATCGAATTATTGTTAGTATAACTTGCACCGTTTTTGGTATCACTGCCTAGTAACATAATTAAGACGCGGATAAATATAATGAGAGATAAAATGCTTAACATGTGCGTTAAAATCCCTAGAATTAGACATGCCTTTCGTTTTTGGTACTTGTTCTAGGGAGAGTTTGTTTGAGGATGCGTTTTTAGCCACTTCTAGTATAATTTTCAATGCTAAACTATGGATTGCACCTAGTGAATCCTCCCAGAGTTCAAATAATATAAAACTATTTCCGGGGCTTCCTAATTTTCCACCACTAGTGAAACACACACATAATCAATGTCCCACGCGTTAATAGCCTAGAGAAAAGTTTAGTGTCTTTAATGACCTATAAATTATGCAATCTATTTTAATAGCTCAAGGACAAATCAATGTATATTATAGGCCACTGAAGGGGATGCAGGCTCACCAATCGATGTGGCAAAGTCATATATGAAAGCGCGTCCCCCATGGGCGTCTTCTATAAGTCATGACAATTTGCTAACCCCATCACCATTAGCAACAAATTTGTTCAAGGACAGAACACCATATTCTGGTGGTGGGACTTCTTTCTCATCAGCAAAGGTAATAATCTAATACATAGATTTATATGTAGCCTATCATTGCATCATGTCTTTTTATGTAGACTGGTAAATTTCTGTTAAAAGTATAATTTGATCGGTGTTGTTACCCTTGATATTAACACGAACATATCCTTCCCCCCCCCCCACCCCAAAGAGGCAACCTTTAATTTGGCATGTAGTTTGATTAGGACACCTGGCTAATGATTAATAAAAGTGTCCTTCCGTAAGAAACCCAAATGATAGACCTATGGATCAGAACTTTTTTTTGGAAGGGTTCATACTTCATACTGAACTTTTCACTTCTATCTGAGATTTATCTTTGGCCTGATTTATTAACTCTGTCATGCTACAGAGGGATTATCTTTCGGCTGGATCATGGAACATCCAGGAAGAAATTCGTAGGGTTCATACCAAGGCAACCGAAGATATGCTAAACTGCCATCGATCCATGAAACATGCACCATCTACTTCAGAACATAATAGTACAAAATTTTCTTTGTTAAATGACAAATTCGTAGTCGTAGGAAAAGATGAGGCTATTAATTTCGGGACACCAAAGTTTGTTACTGAAATTGTGACCCTGGATTCAGATGAGGGTTCTCCAGACTTTGCCGGTTAGTGTCCTTGTTTTTTCAGTATTTCAAAATGGTGAGTGAAGAATTTGGCAAATATTACTTGTCTTGAGATATATGTCAATTCTGAAATACACAAGAATTGAAATCACCTTTTTCTCTCTTATTTTAATCATCAGATGTAAGGGCTGCTCAAGACGATTTACCAACTTTAATGTCAGGCCGGGAACAATATCAGGTATTAAAACAAATTTATGCTAACTAAGTTCAATCTGTTGGTAGCATGTAGTACCAACCCCCCCCCCCCCCCCCCCCCCCCCCCCGGGGGAGAATGAGTTCCTACAACCATAAAATATGGAAAATTGTACTTTATTCAGAAACAGTTCACTATCGGCATTCTTAACTTAAAACTTGATATTGAATGAGGACCTCTATGTCACTGAATTAGTACACATGTAAGTGTTGCAATGATTATGGGAAAGGACTACATGTATATAATGCTTATACGGAGTTTTGGAGGATTCTCAGCGGTGAAAATTTTGACCCCTTGACTTGTCTTTTTTTTTTTCAACACGCCTACGCTGGTATCTTTATATATTTTCCCTTTCCCATTAATTATTCAATTAATAGAGACTTTTGGCTGTTATACAAAGGGTATTCATTCGGACAAGAAGCAAACCACCAGAAATTCTAGTGATGGGAAAGGGAAATTACACACGAAATTCTAGTGATGGGAATGGTCATAATCAATCAATCCATTCTGCTGGCACTATTGACCTACTCAAATTATGAAAACATGGGATATATTCATATTCGTTAAATGTTTTCGTCTGTATCTGATTTGAAATTCTCTCACATTGATTATGCGTTGACCTTACTCTTTTAATGGTAGTTATGACTCCAGATATCCTTGAGTTTATGAAGGATTATGAATTATTATTAGTTTTTGAGAAGTTCACATCTTATCGACGGCAATAAAACTAAAAAGTCAATAGTGCCAGTAGAATGGATTGATTGATTATGACATGGCGACATTGTCTTAATTGATGGGAACTCGAGTAGAATTTCCCTAAAAGATAAGATGTTGATTATCAAAAGTGATTTAAATAATTCTTGATGGATGACCATATCCTGCATTTAGACTTGAAATTATACCATGAATGGTTATGAATTAGTCATAGATATTATAATCTAGAAAGAACCTAATATGAATTTATTAAAAGATGTTCCTGCTATTTGAAACTTTAGGAGGTATTTGCTGGTGAATTACCTAGACTTTCGCCATTAAGGCAAGTTGAAATTGGTATTGATTATATTCCCGGTGCTGCACCCGTGGCGTGTGCACAGTACGTCAGCACCATCTGAATTAAAGAAATTACCGTACAACTAAGAGAGTTGTCGGGGAAAGCTTTTTATTCTACCAAGCTCGTCATTATGAAGAGATATGGTGTTATCATTCCTTATATTTATTTATTACCGTGAACTAAGTAAATTGACGATTAAAAATCTATATCCACTACCCAAGATGATAGATTGTTCGATCATTTACAAGGTTCTAGCGTATATTCAGAGATTGATCCACGACATGGTTATCATTAATTTCGCGTCCGAGAAAAAGATTATCTATTCCAACCACTACATCCAGAACTTGTAATGAACATTATAAGTTTAACGTGATATTGTTTGGATTGACAATGCACATGTAGTATTCATAAATTTGGTGAATCACGTGTGTAGGCTGTAATTTGATAAAATCATGCTTGTGATCACTAAGGACCATTTATTTCTTTATAAGAATAAGAATGATTTAATAATCATGTGTAGACTTCCCTTAGTTGGCCGAGTAGTAAAAAAAACCTGTACCTTGAATAATTAACATGTGATTTAAAACTCAATCCTTTACATGATTTGATCATGTGATTAATAAGATAATGGGATCTATGTTGACTTTTCAAAAATTGGAACCATTAAGGCTTTGGGTTTTACCAAAAAGAAAATGGAAATATGTTTTGACAAATGTTTTAACAAAGGATTTTTAAGGGATTATTCCCTTATACCCAAATCATTTAACTAAACTCCTGTTTAGGGGTAAATGTTTGTGTATACCTCAAGACAACCTAAGAGGGATTGAGGAAACCATTTAAACCATGACTTGAAATTTGAAACGACACTTTTTCCTTTTCAACTAAGAACATTTTGACCATAGTATAACCAAAGATTTTTCAAACATTTACGAATCTTATTAATTATTTTCGATAAATCGACAAAAATCGTGTTAATTAAATTCAAATTTGTTTTGAACATTTTATTATAATTGATCGAACTAAGAATTTAAACTTTTAACGTTTACGTTTCATAAAAACTTAATATTTATTGTTAATTTATGTGTAATAATTATCGACGCTTTAAAACGTCGGATCAAGCAAAACTGATAAAAATAATAGTTGAGATAGAACTAAGACTTAGAAAATATGAAGGAATAATTTCTGAATAAATACGGTCATGATATTTATTTCATCGAGGAAGGTGAATATAATTACTGACACACTATGTAAAAAAGATAAAGAACCAATTAGGACATATTCCTTAATAATGAAGGTGCAAAATAAATTGCCGAACAATTTAAAAATAAACGATGTTTGTAAAAAGGATAATATAGATAATAAAAAGGGGTTCGCGGCTAATGTGAACCATTAGAATTGAGGAGCCGATGGCGTTAAATGTATAAAAAGCCACTTGTGGTTGCCTAAATTTAGAGATTTTGAGATGTAGTCATGTTGTAATCTCGTAAGTATAAGTATTCTATTCATGACATTTATGATTTAATTTATTTTTATCTGAAGAAGTTGTACTAATGGAAAATTATGAAGGCAGACATCGCCTCATACATTAGTAAACGTCTAGCTATTGCAAAGGTCATCATCTGAAATTGATTCGATTTGGGTCATCGTCAACAGACTGACCAAATCTGCTAATATCATTCCTGTTAATGATAGATTCTTGATGAGACTCTTTTGTATTTAAAGGAGTTGTGTAAACATAGTGTGCATGTATCGATCATATCTATCAAGATCCTCGCTTCGCATCGAATTTCTAGAGATTTGCTCAGAAGTCATTGAGAACGAATCTTGATGAGAATACTGTGTACCACCCCAATCGAAGGGACGAGGTAAAGTAACGATACAAAATACTATAAGTGTTGTTTTATGTTTGAATGATTGACCTTTGGTAATAAACCGTATAATCATTTTCCTTTGGAGAGATTATCATTGATAATTATCGTATTAGGATCGAGATCGAAGCTTGTTAGGATCTAAATATTAGAGCATCTATAAGAAGGAGTTGGGATGAATACACCCGACATACACCCATTGTGAGTTGGACATGTCTTTTAGGTTTAAGGTTTCCCATGATGGCGAACCTAACCTTACAAAATACCCGACCCGCGAGACCTATAATAATTGTTGAAATTAGGATCTGATTATTGACTCCCGGTAGTGGGCAGGAGGTTATGTGAATATGAAATGTAGATCTTGAAGTGCCAGATGGGTAGCGAAGTTATGCCACAAATTTTAAACATGGAAAAATGAATTGATGATCTGGAAGATCATGAGATATAAGTCCCCGTTGTATGGGACCATTGAGATGATGTAAAAGATTGGTTTGAAAGGCATATAAGTTGGATCTACCCTAGGACTTCAAGAGCTACGTGAATTATGTTTCTTATATCGAACTTGATAAAATGCCTATCAAGTGAAAATCTGACTATTCCTTAATGAAGTTTAGATCGGCGAAAAGTTGCATTCATCAAAAACCCGTGAACAACATGGATAGAGAAAGTAAGTCAACAATAAGCCTGATCTTATTCCTGTAGTTATGTTTGATGAAACTCGCGTATTGTAATGAATTACACTTGTGAGAAAAGACCAAATGTGGAGGAAATACCCACATGGCTTTAACTCTATCAGAAGCGAGTAGTAAGGTAAGATGATCTTTGAGGACAAAGATCCTGTTTAGGGGTAAATGTTGTGACAATCCGTCAATTTATGGTTGATATTTTATTCTCAAATATTATTTAAAAATATTATTTTAATATTATATTATGAACTCACTTATTTTGGGAAGTAATTTGGATTTACGTCTTGAAGTAGCATCGACTACGTCTAAACCGGAGGATTCAACTTTACGTGCTTACGTTTACATACACCGTTTTGGTGACAGTCCGACATTTCAGAAAATAAATTTATCCGTGAATATTATGTTGGAATTTTAAATTTGTGTTGGTTCATAAACTCACAAATTTACGAGAAGAGATTAGGACTTACGATTATAATTTAACGTCCTTTACGACTAAACCGGAAACCTTAGGATTACGTATTTACGTTTTCGAACTCCATTTTTGATGAGACAATTGTTATTAGATTTGTTTTGTGCCGTTGATTCATAATTTATAAAAACATTTTTCGTAAAACGACCCGAGGGCACGCAAATCGAGGAGTACCCGTAAATAATTGGGGATGAGACAAAAACAAGTTTTGCCCCGTCCCCTACACATGGGATGGCCACAATACTACAACACACCAACTTTGTGTCAAGTTTTAAGCTAAGTTACTTACACTTGTAACTAGCTTAGCTTGTAAGCTTTCAAACCGCAAAACCACTTGCAACAAACAATTACCTCATTTCCCACTCATGCAAAGAACTCAAAACTCTCTCAACTCACCCTCCATTGCCGTCCCACTTCACCCTTAAACACCTCATTTTGATCAAATCTAACCACAAATCCTATGTTATCTCTACATATGATGAAGGACTCTTGAAGCTCTATTGATTGGTGGTCATTTTAACATCCAAGGAGAAGTTTGTAGGATCGTGTTTTTCTAAGGATTAGACATTGTTTGGATTAACCTATTGAGATGGATGGAGAATGGAGAAACTAGAGAGAGAAAGAAGAGAGAGAAAGGAGAGAGTTGAAAGAAAGATGGAATGTTGAAATGAAAGTGTTCAACAACCCCTTCTAACATGCTAGGAGGGGGGTTTATATAGCCCACCCTACATGTGGGCTATATGGGCTATACCTTAATACATTAGATCACGAGCCCAATACTTTTATCTATATCTGGAGTGATCGATCCTTTCTAAATACGTAAAAACGTATTTCCAACAATCTCCCCCAAAGGGAGGTCACTCCAAGTTACAATGTCCTAAATAGTCTATAGCTCGTGATCTATGCTAATAATCATGTGACCGATACTTTCCTTGGAAAAACGTATTTCCAACAATCTCCCCCAAAGGGAGGTCACACCATTTTACAAAATCTTAAACCTAGCATACTATGCTTGAGTCTTTGATTTTGTTCTTGTGAATATGCTGATGAGATCTTTGACTTTAGTCTTGAGCATGTTCTCTTGCCTTGACCATGTGCATTCATCACTTGTGATATTTGCCTCCTTGTGACTTCATGTTCCACATACTTATACCTTCGTAATTCTTGAAAGCTTCAGAGTTTGATACAGCGGAAGACTTGACTTTTAGACTTTCTTGAATTTGTTGAAGTACTAATTGTATGTAGTATAAGCATGTGGTGACGACTTCTTCTGGATTGTACACCGCAATGCCACCTTCTTGTTACGCTGCATAAGACAGTTAGCAAAAAACAATATACACGGATGAAATGGCCTTGAAAATTTCATTCTAATTCGGTAGCATTTTACCTCCGGTCGGTGAAGACCGTTAGACGATATTAAATATCGTACTTGTGGCAGGTAGTTTCAATAAACAACCTCCTTGACAAGATTTCGCGGGTAAACCCGTTCTCTTTACTCGACCGTCCAAATCTGACTGCGAACGTAAAGAGTGAATCATTTGGATAATATTATCCGCATGATTTGAAGCCGTCAATTCATGTTCCTGGAACAAGTGATGTTCAATTAAGAACCGCACCATCGTTGCTTTCCAGTTGTCACTAGCTTGATTCATATAGAATCTTGCAAGTTACCTACCAAGTGCTGTTTGATGTTAACACTAGAAGGATTTCCATTTGTCACAGTAAATACTTAATAGTATTACTCTGAATGTTCTGGCAAGATCACTAAGATATTGCGTAGAGGCCTGGAACGTGTTTAAATTCATTTAAGAATTAAACCACTGTTGCTTTCCAGTTATCAAAAGTTTGATTCATAAAGAATCGCACAAGTCACCTACCATGAGCTTTTTGATATTCGCTCAAGAAGGATTTCCATCTTCATTGTAAATACTTTCGTATTACTTGGATGTTTAGGCAAGATCATGAAGATTTTGCGTAGGACTCTTAAGATCTTTCTAACTTTTTCACAATGTGTGAAGAAGCAAGGAAATATGAAAGTGTGTCCTAATGAGATATTTGATGATCTCAAATAGCTCTAGACTCGATCGTGCATTTTGGATTTTAGTGATCGGAGGCTGGAGATGAGTGCCACCATTTCAATACAAATTTATTCGGAGTGAATAAATCAATAGATAATGCATTGTCTCCGTGTGATTAAAACAAATATCTTTTGAGAGATATCTGAGTTAGCTGGGATGGGTTGTGCATTGCATCACTGGGTCCATGATGTCTATCTACAATAGCAAGAATCATTAAAAATGATCTCAATAGCATATGTATTGACCCGGTTTCTTCCTAAGTTTTTAAGGAGGGCTTCTTTCTTTACACCCTTTATCTTTACAATTCTTTTTCATTCTTCAGCCCCTTTAATGCTTACCAATACGTCATCACTAGCACCTTGTTGTGATTGTTCCAATGCTAACTTAAGTACTTGGTAGGCATTCAACTACGTTCACAATCTTTCTCCATCTTTCCTAAGGACTACTATTTCTAGCTATGGGATGTCCTTGGGAAGATTCCTCCGGTTCTAGAGGAATCATTAGACTTTAACCTATCCTACCATCCTTATGGCACCACAATCTTCACCGTCGTGAATAGAGATGTTTTGGGTAAGTGTAAGTCACCATGAAATCCATTTTGAAGTGCAAATCCATTTTGCTCCCCCTTAACATATGCCACGATATCCGAGAACATTTCACACATGTCGGGATGAGCTAGCACGTTAAGTCAAAACATTTGTGATTGATCATTTCCCATATTAAATCACATTTTCTCCCCTATATTAAAAATATTAACCCAATCGATGTTTTTAATATCAATTGATTTAATAATATTTTAAGAAAATTTGGGAAGAAAGATGCAAATCCAATTATCTTCATGAATTACACAAGCTCCCCCTCAAATTAATGAGGGTGTACTTGAAACGTAAATTAAATACCTTTTAAACACAAGTGTAAGGTATTTATCACGTGCAAAGATCATATATGATAATGTATTCACAAGATTAGCAATTTACGAGGTTGGACCTGAATGATGGAGAACATCATATGAAAGAAGCACATGGTTCTTATTCATGAATGTTGGTCTTCCTCGTAACTTCTGAAATTATCTTCTCCTTTACACCACATGGACAATTTGATATCGTTGTCTTGACACCAACTTGTGAACATTGGCACTTTCGGCATCGAATCATCTGAACGCTTGACAATTGCTCCCCCTCAATTGTTGACCCATGTTCTACTTAAAGAGCTGTAGTCGTCGTTTGAGTAGTCGCATCGTCTAGTATGTAGATATCAATTGCACCAAACTTCGTATTGTGGAGTTGATAACTTCGGATTCTGAAGTCAAAGCTTTCCGGTGAAATGCTTGACTTCAATGACAAAAGCGGGTTACTATCGGAAATAATAGCAAACTATATGGAGCATGTTTTAAATGTTTTAAACTTCTGCTCGAACTTTATTTAAAACCCCGTGTCATTATTGAATGACATTTCTAGGTTCGTAAATATTATCGATTCCAGAAGACATGCTCTTTTTATCAAAACGTTTTTGAACACACAATTTTGAAAGATTTAGAAAAACCTTTTGAGAAATTCTTGAAAAATTGTGTTCAAAGTTTTGAAAACCAATTACTTGAGCTTAAGATTTGGAATATCTTAGGAAAGCTCAAGTCTGAGAAGTTGTAAACTTCTCGTTGTAAGGACAAGTTACCATCGGCGATAACCTTTCCTTTTATCTGAAGAACGAGTCCTAAGCTGACATTTACTTAGAAGTCGTTTTTCATGAGCTTGAAAACTTTGACTGTTTTAACGGAAAGCTCATGACCGATAAAGGTTAATTTCTCTTTATGAGGAGAAGTTCTCTTATTTAAAAGATACACTTTCCTTTCTAGGCTTAAAACTTCGAATGTTTTAATACAAGCTCATGACCGAGAAATGTTAATTTCTCGTTTTGAGGATAAGTTATCATTAATGATAAACATTCCTTTATTTAATATTCGAGTTACAGTCTGACATTTAACTGTAAGTCATTGTGCATGAGCTTAAAAACTTTGAATGTTTTTATTATTAGCTCATGCCCGAGAAAAATTAATTTCTCGTTGTAAGGATAAGTTTATCATCGGCGATAAACTTTCCTTTATTTGAAGAACAGGTCATCATCTGTTATTTAATGATGAGCCTTATACACGAGCTTAAAACCTTTGAATGGTTTTAGGATAAGCTCGTGTCCAAGAAAACTTAATTTCTCGTTTTGAGGGTAAGTTATCGTTGCGTAGATAAACTTCCCTGTCTCTGAAGTCCGGGTTATCGTCTGTCATTTAACGAGGAGCCATATACACGAGCTTAAAACCGTTAATTAGTTTTAATGTAAGCTCGTGTCCGAGAAAAAAATAATTTCTCGTTTTGAGGATAAGTTATCGTTGCGTAGATAAACTTCCCTGTCTCTGAAGATCGGGTCACAGACTGTGATTTGAATGTGAGCCATTGTGCATGAGCTTAAAAACTTGGAATGTTTTAATATAAGCTCATGCCCGAGAAAAATTAATTTCTCGTTGTTAGGATAAGTTTATCATCGGCGATAAACTTTCCTTTCTTTGATGAACGAGTTACAGTTTGTGATGTGACTGCAAGTCCTTGACACACGGTAAGCTTAACTGCAAATCCCCTGAGACACTTGTTTCTTAGATATCAGATTCTTCAGCAACCAAACTCTAAGAGTGTCCTTAATTGAATGGTATACAATGATTGGACCGCTTCGTTCTTTTGGAACATCCTCTTTGGTACCTACATTCTCATTAGGAATATGCATGCTTTGATATGGGTTAGCGATATCTATATTAGAAGCAAGTGGGGGCTCGCAGTTTTCTTTTCTTGTGCTAGAGGTGTTCTGAGGAGATGATTCACTTGTCTTAGCTGGTAAACGTTTCCTTTTATAGAAAACCTTAAGTTCATGCTTAGGTGATGCATCCTCCTTTTCAATTTCCTCCCTAGTAGTCTTAATAGAATCGGAGACTATCCTAGTTAAAGGGCACTCGTTTTCTACAAGGGTGAATGTTCTACCAGTGGGGCGCCATATTTTACTAATGGGTTTGATTTTGGCAACCCACTGGGATTTAAGTCTAGCACGGGAGTTCACCTCATTAAGTAGTTTCTTGATACAAGAATCATGATTTACCGTAAAGACACATTTTCTACATGTTTTACAAGTAGCATATTTAATGTCCGAGTAAGATCTAGAATTCCTAGATGATTGATTGATGCTCCTAGGATGTGACATGCTACGGTTAGCAGTGTTGGGTAAACTAGAAGGCATCTGACTAGGTTTGAAATTCCTATCTCTTACTTGTGTCTTTTGCTTAGCTTCCCTTAGACCAAATGTATGGCGAACGTCATTTGAACTAGTTCGAGACGTATTCTTTGGACTATGTCTAGGAAAATTAGAGGCAATCATGTGATTAGGTCTTACAAAAGTTGTTTTAATCACATTGGGCCTAGATGGTGGAGTGACTGTTCTAGAAAGATGAACCATATCAACTTGGGAGGCAAACCGCGGTCTCGAGGATTGTGATCGCTCGGATCTAAATGCAGTAGGTTGTCTGACGGACGGTTGTCTGACGAACTGATTTGTTGGCGGTTTCCCCAAGATTGATGGTTTTTCAAGGTTAGTGTCCACACTAGTTCCTCTATTTTTCCTTAACTCATTTTTCAACGCAGCTATAGCAAAAACCTTTTCCAGTACTTGAGCCTTTAACGTCTCATTCTCTTTGAGCAGTTCATCTTGGGATGCCAACTTAGGTTCTAGCAGTTGAATTTGTTTCAAAAGGTTATCCTTTTCAGCTTTAGAATCTAAAACTTTTTGATCCAATTTTCTTTCAAGAACAACGTTTGACTTTTCAAGTTTTTCAAAGTATGTTTCAAATTTGTCTTTTTTCTTAAAAAATTCAAGTTTGGCATCCTCAAGATCTTTTGATTGTTGAGCTACAATAGTTTCGAGCTCTCTAATCTTGGAATCAGAAGCAGTCAATGAAGCAGTTATAGGACAATTATCATGATGTTTAGCATTTTGAACACTTTCTCCCCCATTATGACTCACATCGGATGAATCAGAAGTGGTATTTCTATCACTCTTTTCCATCCCATGTTTGTCATAATTAGGTTCAGAATGCTCAATATGCGGCATGTCATCAGCATATACATCATAAACAACATTACATTGTACCATGTTTGCAGGCTCTTCATCATAAACGGGTAAGGTGTCATCAAGAGAGATCTCGTGAACATTCCCGGACGTGCCACTGGTATCATGTTGTCCTCCTGATTCCGTGCTCTTGCCATCGTTAGGCTCCAAGTTGTCAACCGTATGACCATTCTCCTCTTGCATCTGCATCATAGACTCTTGCACTCCATTATCATATGCTTGCTGAAGTCGAGATCTTGCATAAATCGAAGATGAAACCGATGTCATGAGTTTCAATATTGTATCACGGAAAACTCGAAGCTCGGTATGTGTATCTCAAAGAAATGATTGGCAAGTCAATGAACTTTCAAGCTTGACGATATTGAGTTGGAGGAAAGGCGTGAGTTGTGTCACAAGAGCCTTATATGCAAGTGCCGATGCAGAGTGATTAATGTTTTTATTGCGGAGTTGCTCTGCCAGTTGGGTCAAGATGATGAACATCGATTCCATGAATATATGACGACCTTGACCAAAGATCGTCACAAATTCGCTCTCTCCTTGAATCCGTGAAAGAGTAACTAGATGATACTGAAGCATTTGAAATGAAGTGATGCCTTTATCACTAACTTTGTCTTGTGTTTTATGCGCTTCTCCCTTTTGACATGTCGAATCGAACGAATCCATTGAATATCGATGAAAAATGATGTGGAAGTGGTTGTTTACGGGATTTTACAATTCGTGAAGCAATTTACGGGATATGACAAAAACCAATGAGGCCCGACGAAACAGATTGAAGCCCACTTACCCCAATTTTTCGAGTATAAATTCCAATATATCAACCACGTTATATCCCACTTCTGCAAACTCAAACTAATACCCACTCAATCTCGGTATAAAAACTAATACATTTTAATACTCACGTTAAATTTTTCGGTATTAATACCCACTCAATATTGGTATTAAAATTAATGTATTAAAAACGAATCTCCGTATTAAAATGTATTAAAATTTGAGAAAGAAAAATTTCAGAGAGAAAAACTAAAACTTTTTAATCCACTTATCCTATACACGTGAACTCAAAGTAAAAAACGTGGCTTAGCCACATATTCCCACACCTATAAGCTTTGTAAACTCCGTTTGACTTTACCCTTATCTCTCAATCCCTGATTTTACCAAACCTACTCTTATTCTTCCCTCTACTTAATCAACCTAATATCTCACTCACTCAAGTTTACTCCGCCCCAGAAAACTCACAACCAATCTGCCAATCTTCCATTTCTTAGAACCATCGAATTTATGAACACCAAAAAAGACCAAACACCGCGATCACAGTTGAAAGATACTTGAGTACATGAGATGTACAATCTCAGGATTTTTGTAATCAAACAAGAAGGCAACCACAATCCCGTTATTTGGCTACAAGATCCAATAAAGGGTCTCGGGTAGGTATTTGTGATGTATGTGGGTTTTTGATTAATCTTTTCGAGTTAAACGAAACACAGATTCGAGCATAACAAGTTTGTTATGATTCAATCTTGGGATTTCGAATATTAAGCGGGTAAGCCTCAAATAGATCTATGATGATATAATTTCGTTTATGGATCTATATAGATCTTGGCTTGCATGTCAGTACTCGAAAAAGAAAAACTGAGATCTTGTCATGAGTCAAGTGAGTTTGAGTCTGGTGAATTGGTTAGAGTCGAGTGTGTTTATGGAGTTTGGAGACTGTCATTCGAGTTATGTGGTAGAGGCAAGTTGTGACATTGAGTTTAGGTCGAGACTTTTGTTTGAGAGAATGTTTTTTAGTTCGAGAGTTGTTCGAGAAAGAGGGTGTGGGTTGGTGGATCTGTTGGTTTTGTTGAGAGTCGAGTGTCCCGAGTCTTGTGGGAGGACCAATCGAGAGTTGTGTTTTGGTTTTGAGTCACTGTTTGACTTGTTAGGTTTGTATTTGAGTGGTCGGTTTGTGTGTAAGATACGAGTATTGGACAGTCATTCGGAATGTCCAATCTGAATGTCCGATCGGAATGAACGATCGGAATGATCTAATTAAAAAGTCCAATCGGAATGACCAATCTGAATGTCCGGTCGCAATGACCGATCAGAATGACCAATCGGAATATCTAAAACCCTTTTCCGATGCAACAAATCGGAATAACTATCAAACTTTAACCCTTTTCCGATGATACCAAAAACAAAAAACAGTATGAGACAAAAGTTTTGTTAAACAAAGGACTGACACTTTTTTAAAAAATAAGATAAAAAACTGATAAAATAAGATAAAAAAAACTGATACTTGATAAGTTCAGTAAAGAGAAAAAAATTTGATAAAATAAGATCAAATACTACGAGACAAAAAAAAGTTGATAAAAAAGATGAAATAAAAATAAAAAATGATATTTTTAAGAACTTTTGAGACAAATAAACACCAATCGAGAAAGAAGAAAAAAAAATAGATCAAAACTTTTACCACCAAATCAATAAAAAAGATATACGAAAAAAAAAGAAAAAAATTGTAAAAGAGAAAACTTTTACCACCAAATCAATATATCAAAACATGCCAATCCGAAGAATCAACCAAGCTCTTGATACCAATTGTAGGATCGTGTTTTTCTAAGGATTAGACATTGTTTGGATTAACCTATTGAAATGGATGGAGAATGGAGAAACTAGAGAGAGAAAGAAGAGAGAGAAAGGAGAGAGTTGAAAGAAAGATGGAATGTTGAAATTAAAGTGTTCAACAACCCCTCCTAACATGCTAGGAGGGGGGTTTATATAGCCTACCCTACATGTGGGTTATATGGGCTATACCTTAATACATTAGATTACGAGCCCAATAATTGTATCTATATTTGGAGTGACCGATCCTTTCTAAATACGTAAAAACGTATTTCCAACAATCTCCCCCAATGGGAGGTCACTCCAAGTTACAATGTCCTAAATAGTCTATAGCTCGTGATCTATGCTAATAATGATTTGACCGAGACTTTCCTTGGAAAAACGTATTTCCAACAAAGTTTTGTTGGTGTCTGATAGGTGTGAAAATACCCATCCTTTTACCACTTATTTCTTGCTAAAACAAGACAAAAACGCGTATTTAATGTCATTTGTTTGGAATTATGCGTGGTTTGTGTGTTTGTTGTGTTTTCAAAGCCAACCGGATAAATATTAAAGAAAACATGGGATTGCACGGGTTTTATCGAGGAAAAAGACGAAAAGACGAAGTCTATAGTCCAAGAGATGCAAAAGATTTGAAGTCAATGGGCCTATTTAAAAACTTATCGAAGAAAAGGACCAAAGGTGGAAGATTTACATATGTCGAAGAAACTCAAGTCTATTAAATGAAGAAATTAAAAGACGAGTTGAATTTATTCGTCGACAAATCCCGAATCGAAATCGAAAACGTAAACTTTTCTGAAAAGACGAGAAGACAAAAAGAAAGGGAGAAAGCCCACTCACCAACCAAGAAGGAAGCCTAAAATACTCCTCCCATTCACAATTTTCCACGAGTTTTTCATTCTGTTACATTTTTCCTATTTCGTAGGAAGAACCATCTCCCTTAAGGAGTGGTTTTCATTTCCTTTGATTTTCTTCCAATCTTGTAAGTTTAAGCTTTCCATTTTGTTTGTTGAATCTTAATCATCAATACAAGTTTACATTTAATCTTTCTATCTTCTTGTTCTTCATCTCTTTGTGATTCAAAGTTCTTAAGTTTCATTTTATTGGTTTGATCATAAAAAGTAAGTGGGTTTTATGTTTTTGTTGTTTTGGATTGATGTTTATCATAGGTAAATGATTAGTGGTTAAATTGGTTTAAGTTTTGATTAAAAACTTGGTAAATTTTGGGTTAAATTCGTGTGTAAAGTAATCCCCTGCTCTTCGCTATTTTTACTGTTCTTTCCCAAATTCCGGATAAAGTTTTTATGATTTTATTGTTGGTTCGGAATATCCATTATTCCGGATCAAGGGTTTTCTAATTATATTCCAGATCAGCTACTTTATTCTGGATCAAGGTTTATTCCGAGTAAAAATTTTATCCCACATCAACTTGTTCATCCGGAATAATCAATATTCCGGATGAGTAGTTATTCCGAATAAAGGTTTTTTCTGAAACATTCCGAATCAGTCATTTATTGCGGCTCAGTCATTTATTTCGCATAAGCACATTATTCCAGATCAAGGATTATTCCGAACGAAGGCCATATTCCGCATCAACCATTATTCCGCATCAAGTGCACATTCCGAATGAAGCAGTTTTTCAGGTTATTCCGCATGAGTTGGATTATTCCGAATAAGCCAAATTTCCCTGATATTCCGGATCAAGCATTTATTCCGAATAAGCTGTTTTTTCCAGATTTAGGTATTTTACTGTTTAAATTTTAATTCAAGTTTGTTTTCAGTAATTGCTTTTAGTTTAATTTTATTACTTCCTGCACTTATCGTTTTAGTAGATATATACCAAAGCTCCCCCTTTTCATTCACCAATTACAACAATTCCACTTTTAACCGTGATAGATTCGAGAAGATACCGAGAACGAAACAACGACATATATCAATTGGGTACGAGCAACGCAAAGAAAGATCTTGCAATCAAACCTTTTTAATTAACTAAAATTACAGTTATTAAAATGGCACCGCTGCCGGCTCTTTTCGTAAGGATCAACGGTTTCTTGTGAGAAAAATTGGATTTTAGGATCCGTTCTTTCGGGAACGTTATTTTCAAGCACGAAAATTTTCAAAAAACCCATAAAAATATAAGATTTTCAAAAATACAAAAACATTAAAAAACCTATAAAAACAAAAAATATTTTCTCTTGCATTTTCTTTTTAGTGTATGCGTACTCGATCAACGTCTTATTCAGAGCCCGAGACTCTCGAAGATTTAGACATGGCCGGTGTACACAACAACAATAATAATCCACCCCTCCCCAACAATAATAATCCACCCCACCCAAACATGAATAATCCACCCTTACCCGACCTACGAACCATGGAGGAGCTATGTCAACCCACCATGAACGGACGTGGAGGCCCGATTGCGCCGATGCATGTCACGGCTCAGGAGTTTTCTTTGAAGCATCACATGATCTAACAAGTGCAAACTAACCCATTTCACGGAATTCCGGATGATGATGCCAACAAACACCTCGACAAATTCATTACCATCACCCAAAGCATGAAGTCCCCCGGTGTTTCTATGGATGACCTTCGCCTCCAACTATTTCCCCACTCGCTTTCTCACCATGCCGAAAAATGGTTTGACCGTCTCCCAAAGAATTCTATTCATACTTGGGACGACATGACTCAATGCTTTTTGTCGCGCTACTTCCCACCATCCATGGTCACGAGCCTTCGTAACCAAATTAGTGGATTCATGCAAGACAATGATGAATCGCTCTTTGATGCTTGGGAACGATACACTGATTTGATCGACCGTTGTCCAAATCACAACATGCTCCCCGTCACTCTCATTGATACTTTCTACAATGGTCTCACTGTTCGTGATCGTGACACGATCAACGCCGCCACCGGTGGTACTTTTATGAAAAGGAGACCGGAGGAGTGTAGAGAGTTGATTGAAAACATGACTACTCATCACAAGAATTGGGATTCATCCGCATCCTCAAGATCTAACTCGAGAGTCAATATTTCTTCTACTACTTCCAATCCCGAGATAACTGAACTTACCCAACAAATCGCAGAGATGAACAAGAATTTCATAACCATGGCCACAAACCACTTTCAACAAGCTAAAGCCGTTTCTATTTCTTATGACACATGTGGTGGTCCTCATTCCTACAAGGATTGTCCTTCCACTCAAGGAAATTTTTTTGAAAACGTTAACGCGGCTTACGGTACTTATCCCACGGGAGGCAATCAAGCTCGTCCTCAAGGAGACCGTAGCTTGCTAACTTATCGTTCCAACAACTATCTTGCTCCACCCGATTTCCCTCCTCTAAACCAAAAGCAACAACAAAGCTATAACCGAAACAAACAATCCCAACCTCGTGCTAACAATCAATATCAATCCCAAAGAAACCCATACCCACCTCAAGGAAATTCTCAAGCTTACCAAGCTCCACCTCTCAATCAACCGATGGTATTGAATCAAGACGTCGAGACGTTCATGAAGACTAATAGAGAGATGGTGACGAATCTTCAGAGTCAATTCGTCAACCTGAAGAATGACATGGCGAAACAAGGGAGCGATATTCGAGCCGAGCTAAGGAATGACATGGCAAAACAAAGCAATGAAATTCGTGCAGACATGAGAGAATCTTTTAGCACTCAAGCGGTTAACATTCGTGATATGATCGGGTCGCTCTTCCAAGGTAATCCACCCTCTTCTTCGGGTACTCTTCCGAGTAACACCGTTGCGAATCCAAGAGGGGAGATGAAAGCAATCATCACTCGTAGTGGAAAAGGTTATACGGACCCCGAGCTTCCTACACCTCCACCCGTGATTGTGAACAAGGAAAAAGAGCAACTTTCCTCACCTCCTTCACCTTCTATCCCCATTTCCCCACCACCCGTGGTTGTGAGTGATCCTACTCCCCTAAAGCCTTCTTCTTCATCCAATATACCTTATCCTTCAAGGTTGAGGAAAGAGAAGCAAAAGAGCAAGGATGATATTCAAGTTTCAAACTTTCTCAAAATGTTTAAACAATTCAATTTTAACATCTCCTTTGCCGAGGCTCTCGCTCATATGCCTAAATATGTGAAGATGTTTAAAGATCTTCTTAGTGACAAGGAGAAGCTTCTTGACATTGCTCAGACCCAACTTAATGAGAAGTGCTCCGCCGTTCTCTTAAGGAAATTGCCCACCAAACTTGGTGATCCGGCTCGCTTCTTGATTCCTTACAACATCTCGGGAGTAGAGAATTGCATGGCCCTAGCCGATCTAGATGCCAGTATAAACTTAATGCCTTTAAGTGTTTGGAAGCAATTATCTCTCCCCGATCTAGTCCCTACCAAAATGACCTTAGAATTAGCTAACCGTACGGTTGCTTATCTAGTGGGGATAGCCAAAGACGTTTTCGTTGGCGTTGACAATTTCACCTACCCGACGGATTTTTTTGTCGTTGACTACGAGATGGATCCTCGTGTTCCATTAATCGTTGGACGTCCCTTCTTGAGGACCGGTCGCACTCTCATTGATGTAGCCGCGGACGAAATAATCATGAGAGTTGGTGACGATAAAACTGTCTTCAACATGGGTAAGATTTCTAAGAACCCTTATTCATATGAGAGTGTTAATGCTATTGATGTTATCGATGAGGCTTGTGAAGAACATTTTCATGATGCTTGCAAAAGTACTCTCTCTTCTCTACCCAATGTTGAGACCGTTGCCTCAATTGCTCCGTCATTGACTCCTTTTGGAGAAAGTGACTTGGATGATTTCGAAGATAGCTTGGGTCCTCTCGATCTTAAGTATGATGATTCTTCCACCGATTGGGATGAATACATTTGTACTATTGAGAGACTTCTCAATGAAGACCCGTTTTCTACTCCTTCTCCTAAAGAGGTGACTAATGATGATCCATCGTTAGTTACACCATCTATTGAGGATCCTCCTACTCTTGAGCTTAAGGACCTACCTCCTCATCTTGAGTACGTTTTCCTTGAAGACAACAAGAAGTTACCAGTCATCATTGCAAAGGACCTGAACAAAGAAGAAAAATCCCGACTTATCGCCGTGTTGAAGAAACATAAAAGAGCTATCACTTGGAAAATCTCCGATATTCGCGGAATTGATCCTCACTTTTGCATACATAAAATTCTCATAGAGGACGACTTTAAGCCCACAATTCAAAGCCAAAGAAGGGTGAATCCTAAGATCCATGACGTTATCAAAAAAGAGGTTATCAAACTTCTTGATGCGGGCATGATTTATCCTATTTCGGATTCACCATGGGTTAGTCCAGCCCATTGTGTGCCTAAGAAAGGCGGCATCACCGTTGTGCCCAATGCAAACAACGAGTTGATTCCTATACGTCTCGTTACTGGGTGGAGAGTTTGTATAGACTAGCGTAAACTCAATGATGCCACGAGAAAGGATCATTTCCCTCTTCCTTTTATGGACCAAATGCTTGAACGTTTAGCGGGTAATGAATATTACTGCTTTCTTGATGGTTTCTCGGGTTATTTCCAAATACCCATCGATCCCCAAGATCAAGAGAAGACAACATTCACTTGTCCCTATGGCACATTTGCTTACAAAAGAATGCCTTTTGGCTTATGCAATGCCCCCGGGACTTTCCAAAGGTGCATGTTGGCTATCTTCCATGACATGGTTGAGCAAACCATGGAAGTCTTCATGGATGATTTCTCGGTCTTTGGGGATTCCTTCTCTTCTTGCCTTGCCAATCTAGAACGTATGCTCAAGCGGTGCGAAGACACTCGCCTTGTTCTGAATTGGGAAAAATGCTATTTTATTGTAAAAGAAGGCATTGTGCTAGGACACAAAATCTCTAAAGCCGGTCTTGAAGTCGACCGTGCTAAAGTGGATGTCATAGACAAATTACCTCCACCTTCAACCGTGAAGGGTGTGAGAAGTTTTCTGGGTCATGCGGGCTTCTATCGTCGATTCATTCAGGATTTCTCTAAAATCGCCCGCCCGATGACCAACCTCTTGGAAAAAGATACTCCTTTTATCTTTTCTAAAGAGTGTATCGAAGCCTTCAATCTTCTTAAGGATAAGCTAACTAAGGCACCGGTCTTGGTTACCCCTAATTGGGAGATGCCTTTTGAGTTGATGTGTGATGCTAGCGACTTTGCTATTGGTGAGGTTTTGGGCCAAAGATTGAATAAACACTTCCAACCAATCCACTATGCTAGCAAAACAATGACGGGGGCTTAATTGCATTATACGACAAACGAAAAAGAGCTTTTAGCTGTTGTCTATGCTTTTGGAGAATTTCGCCCCTATCTTGTTTTATCCACCACCATCGTATACACGGACCATTCTGCGTTGAAGTACTTGATGACTAAACACGATTCTAAGCCAAGACTTCTTCGCTGGGTTTTACTCCTTCAAGAATCCAACATTGAAATTCGTGACAAGAAAGGTGCCGAAAACCTAGCCGCGGATCATCTTAGTAGACTTGAGGATCCATATCAAGGGGATCATCCGAACAAAGAGATCAATGACTCTTTTCCCCTTGACACCTTAATGTCTATTAATCTCAATCTGGATGACACCCCGTGGTTTGCCGACATTGCAAACTACTTAGCGGGTGGTGTTCTGTTCTCATCAAAGGGTTAACATCCCAACAAAAGAAGAAGTTCTTGAATGATGTTAAGACTTACTTTTGGGATGACCCTTTTCTATTCAAACAATGCGCTGACTTGATTATTCACCGATTTGTTGACGGACCGGCCGCTTTGGACATTCTCAAGGCTTGCCATAAAGGACCCACCGGTGGTCACTTTGGTCCAAACTACACCGCCAAAAAAGTGTTCGACTCGGGATTGTATTGGCCCACCATTTATCGTGATGCTCACGAGATGGTTAAACATTGTGATGCTTGCCAAAAACAAGGCAAGATCACACATAAAGATGAGATGCCTCAAAATTTCATACAAGAATGTGAAATCTTTGATGTATGGGTCATCGACTTTATGAGGCCATTCCCTTCTTCTAAAGGCAACAAATACATCCTTGTCGCTGTTGACTACGTTTCCAAATGGGTTGAAGCCAAAGCCTTACCCACTAACGACGCGAGGGTGGTTTGTAATTTCTTGAAACAACTGTTTGCTCGATTCGGTGTTCCTCGTGCTATACTCGGTGACCGCGGGACTCATTTTTGCAATGATCAATTTGCAAGAGTCATGGCTAAGTATGGTGTCAATCACCGTCTTTCCACCGTTTATCATCCTCAAACCAACGGTCAAGCCGAGATATCCAACCGTGGATTGAAGAGAATTTTGGAACATACTGTGGGAGAGCATCGTGCCTCGTGGGCCGATAAACTTGATGACACTCTGTGGGCTTTCCGTACCGCCTATAAGACACCGATTGGTTGTACACCTTATCGTCTTTTGTACGGGAAAGCCTGCCACCTCTCCATCGAGCTGGAACATAAGGCATACTGGGCCTTGAAGTGGGCTAACTTCAACATCAACAAAGCCGGTGATCTTCGCAAGATTCAACTCAACGAGCTACATGAATTGAGGAATGAAGCTTACGAGAACTCATTTATCTACAAGGAGAAGACCAAGATTATCCACGATGCTAAAATCAAGAACCGAGAGTTCCACGTTGGTGATCAAGTCTTACTTTTTAACTCTCGGTTGAAGATCTTCTCGGTCAAGTTGAAGAGCCGCTGGTCTGGTCTATTCACCATCGCCAATGTTTTTCCCTATGGCACCATTGAGCTTTCTCAGCCAAATGGGCCCACCTTTAAGGTGAATGGCCAGCGTTTGAAATTGTACTTTGGTGAGGACATCTCTCATGAGATAATTCCATCCCTCACCATGTTTCCCTTAAATTAGTTCGGGACCGAGTCAGGCTCGTGACTCGGTGAACAAAAACAAGCGCTCCTCGGGAGGCAACCCGAGTATCTATTCCCCTTTCCCGTTTTCATCCTAAGTGTAGGGGGAGCTATATAGGTTGCTTGTGTTTGTATGGTGATGTGATTACAGGGATAAGTGCACTCTTGGAATCTTTGAAGAACCGTGCTCCCATGTTATCCGCAATACCGGTTCTATCTCTCAACTATCGTGATTCAATTCTCTTCATACTCACATTTAAAATTGATCACTTTAGTCGTCTCTTCCTTAGCTTGATTTAACCAACGTGCACAATGTCATAAGTGTGGGGGAGAATTGTCCCACATGCTTAAACATTGAGGACAATGTTTATCTTAAGTGTAGGGGGGACTTCTATCGAAGTTTTAAGTGGACTTTTCCATGAAAATGCCTTCATTTAACCGGAAAATCATCTTTTTCAGCATTTTTCAAATTTTTAATTAACTTTGGCCATTTAGTCGTAATTTTTAAATTTTTATCGTTGCTTTCATATGTATATATCCCGCAATAAAGTCAAAAATATTAATAAAGTGGTGTAGCTAGTTTTGAAATCTTTGACATATTAGGCCCGTTGCGATTATTTTGACTCAACCTGAATAGACTTGTCCAAGTTTATTCTAGCTAGTATCCTTAATCATGTAGACCTTAATTGGTTTATTAGGCTAAGCATCCACGAGTCTCATTACTTGAGATTTTAAATTGTGGAGGACGAGAAATGATAGAGTCAATTATAAGTCGGTATTCTTGCACAAGCACACTTGGTGTGATTATTTTCCTATTCTCCCATCACTTGCTAATAATTTATCTACAATAAGTAAGGTCGTACGATTCGAAAAGTTACTTAGCTTCTAGCCCAAGATCGTTTAAAAGTTGCTCGGTAATGATAAGAGTTCATAGCCAAGGCATAACTTATGAAGCGGGGCGTGAAGATTGACGAGTCTGAAAAGGCCCTAACAAGGCATGAGGATTCAATCTTATTGCTAAAGATCCAAGGTGATGTGAAAAGCATTATTCCTAAAATCAATATGAAGGATCAAGACTCACGACGAAAAGCAATCAACTCCCATAAAGATCATGGAGAAGTCTATCCGAAAAGACCCTAACAAGGTATGAGGATAAATAGATCCAAGTCCGAAAAAGGAGGCGGATCGTTGTATCTCAAAATCCCAATTAGCGATTGAAGAAATAATGATGAAGTCGTGGTCAACAAAGTTGGGGCACCCCTCAAAAATACTCCAAGTGAAGAACTCTATTAACGAAGAGAAGACCATTATCTCAAGAACGTCTCTCAAGATATGAAGTATGAAGTACATGCCAAATATCGGCCTGAGAAAGGTCTCAAATCGTGAAGCGAGTTATGCCAAGATATGAACTTTTTGATATCCCGAGAAGCAGTTTTAAGAGATTTTGTTCTTTAGCTAACTATTGATCAAATCGTCCTACTTTGCTTTCAGCCTAAATAAACTATCGAAATAAGTCCAAAAATGCATCTTCATGATCATTCTAAGACAAAAATAAAATATAAGAGATACACCTAGGAATAAGGGAGTTTAAGCATATAATTAAGCCATGTGTGTAAGTGTTTGAATTGCTAACTTATAATAACAATGATCTCGTTTTTAAGCTTAGTTTGGGGAACGTGAAACTTGAGGGTGATAAATCTTCACAGCACCAAATCCCTAATGTAAGTCCTTGATCTCTTTGTAAGTTATTTCCATATAGCTATTTTCAAGTGAAAATGGTTTCTATCCTTTTGTTTCGTTTAAAGTTTTAATTTCTCTTAGTATTTAAATTTTTGTTTAGTAGTATTTTAATAAGGCCAAGGTTGATTGATTATGAGAAAAGTGTAAATTTGCTTTATCACTAAGCATTGCATGAGGGCATGGCAATGGTTAAGTGTAGGGGATTTGATAGGTGTGAAAACACCCATCCTTTTACCACTTATTTCTTGCTAAAACAAGACCAAAACACGTATATAATGTCATTTGTTTGGAATTATGCGCGGTTTATGTGTTTGTTGTGTTTTCAGAGCCAACCGGATAAATATTAAAGAAAACATGGGATTGCACGGGTTTTATCGAGGAAAAAGACGAAAAGACGAAGTCTATAATCCAAGAGATGCAAAAGATTTGAAGTCAATGGGCCTATTCAAAATCGAAAACGTCAACTTTTCTGAAAAGACGAGAAGACAAAAAGAAAGGGAGAAATACCACTCACCAACCAAGGAGGAAGCCTATTAATACTCCTCCTATTCATAATTCTCCACGAGTTTTTCATTCTGTTACATTTTTCCTATTTCGTAGGAAGAACCATCTCCCTTAAGGAGTGGTTTTCATTTCCTTTGATTTTATTCCAATCTTGTAAGTTTAATCTTTCCATTTTGTTTGTTGAATCTTAATCATCAATACAAGTTTACATTTAATCTTTCTATCATCTTGTTCTTCATCTCTTTGTGATTCAAAGTTCTTAAGTTTCATTTTATTGGTTTGATCATAAAAATTAAGTGTGTTTTATGTTTTTGTTGTTTTGGATTGATGTTTATCATAGGTAAATGATTAGTGGTTAATTTGGTTTATGTTTTGATTAAAAACTTGGTGAATTTTGTGTTAAATTCGTGTGTAAAGTAATCCCCTGCTCTTCGCTATTTTTACTGTTCTTGCCCAGATTCCGGATAAAGGTTTTGTGATTTTATTGTTGGTCGGAATATCCATTATTCTGGATCAAGGGTTTTCTAATTATATTCCGGATCAGCTACTTTATTCCGGATCAAGGTTTATTCCGAGTAAAAAATTTATTCCGCATCAACTTGTTCATCCGGAATAATCAATATTCCGGATGAGTAGTTATTCCGAATAAAGGTTTTTTCTGAAAAATTCCGAATCAGTCATTTATTCCGGGTCAGTCATTTATTCCGCATAATCACATTATTCCGGATCAAGGATTATTCCGAACGAAGGCCATATTCCGCATCAACCATTATTCCGCATCACGTGAACATTCCGAATGAAGCAGTTTTTCAGGTTATTCCGCATGAGTTGGATTATTCCGAATAAGCCAAATTTCCTTGATATTCCGGATCAAGCATTTATTCCGACTAAGCTATTTTTTTTAAGATTTAGGTATTTTACTGTTTAAATTTTAATTCAAGTTTGTTTTCAGTAATTGCTTTTAGTTTAATTTTATTACTTCCTGCACTTATCGTTTTAGTAGATATACACCAAAGCTCCCCCTTTTCATTCACCAATTACAACAATTCTACTTTTAACCGTGATCGATTCGAGAAGATACCGAGAACGAAACAACGACATATATCAATTGGGTACGAGCAACACAAAGAAAGATCTTGCAAGCAAACCTTTTTAATCAACTAAAATTACAGTTATTAGTGTCTTGGGGCTGATTTTCCACAAGATGACTCATGAGGATAAGTGATCTTGAAATTGATGTTGGTATATCACAAGTTTTTCCATCCAAATCCAAGTCTTGTTCATCAACCTCATCTTTTCATCACTATGGTGGTATAAGGATCATTCTTCCTATCCTTCTTGTTATTTTGATTACGTAATCTTGTATTTTCTTTTACTTATGTATATGTATATGATGATGAATGATGATTAAAAATATTATGTGGGGATTTGGTGTTGATAGATTTGATTAAAAAGATAAGAATCTACATGAAAAAGTGTTAAAATCATGATGTAAGTACTAGGCTGTATAAAACAGTGAAGAAACCCATGATAAACTGTTAAATGGCATAGATTATTAACGAAACATTAAGGTATATGATTTTTAGACATGTGGTGAGTTCGCCATGCAAGGAATCATTAGGATGAGTGAGATATGATCAAAACAATATTAGAGTACAAATCTGCATAGACTGTTTTGGACGATTTTAATAAAATACTTAGAAACTGATTCAACAGTAGCCATAGGAGAGTTAAATGGAGAACATATCATGTAGTTTATGCCATTAAAATTTGGGCTTCTATCTCCATATAGAACTCTAGATATGGCTGTTTTGGTGAACATGAAATTTAAAATCAGATTTGTATAATAAAAACTTATATAAAATAAGCACTCACTTATATATTTATAAAATATATACACATGAAAACCCAATAACTTATAAATTTCATTTATATAGATATGTATAAGGTAAAATAAATGGAATCTTTATAAAAATGGTAGTTGAATAAGATTTATAAGTTATAAAAACTATAAACATGATTTTTACGACTTTTTCGGCTATTACCGTAAAATTAACGTTTTTGGCCAATTAAAACTTAGACGATCAAACCGGTCTAATGTAAAGTTTTTAAAAGGCATATACTGATATATAAGTACCTAATACAAGTAAAAACCGATAAAACCCGAACTATGACATACGGACATTAACGAGCTAAGTTAGCATATTTGGACTAATAATTTAACTAAATAAGTTAAACACTTATAAAAATTACTTATTGGACTTAACCTATTTGGGACCAACATTTAAAGTATAAATACTGATAATACAAGTATGAAATGTATTCATACAAGTTAATGAACTTATAATAGGCTTATTGGACCTAAAACACGTAAATAGGTAAAACTAGTAAACTAGTAAAAAGTTACCAATACATAAATACTAAACGAGTAAATGAGAATATGTAAACCCACTTGATCATCATATATATAAAATCATCATGTGTATATTTGTTAATTTTTATAAAGTCATTGGACAAAAGTCTAAGATTTTCTAGGTTTCCGTGATTGAAGCACGTACCAAACATCCAAATCGCTGATAACCGCCTTCCCACATCAACGTGAGTTCATAGCCTCGCACTCTTTTAAATGTTTTTATGAAATGTTTTATAAACCCGCGAGGGAGATAACATGTTAGTTTTGATAAAATAGGACATCATTTGTCCCGATTGTTTGTTTATTGATTTGGACCCGAATTATTGTATGACCCGATGAATGAATATATGACCCGATAAATGAAATGAAATAGATTATTAAAGTTAGGTTATGTCACTAAAAGTCCCATTAGCATGAATTGTAAACTACTGGGGTTTGGTAGACGCTTATGCATATAATAGTACTATTTGGGGACAATCACCCCAGTTCACGCCTTGACGGTTGATACCCGTCGTGCCACATTGATTGGTAAGCGAATTTATGTATGAGAAGATTTACACAAGCGTGATTATTGTGACGACACGCAATTTATATGGGCAATTTGAGTTTCGGGCTAGCTACCCGTTGTTTGGTTTAGTAAGGTAACAATATCATGCGGCTTGTAATAATCCAAAATAACGAAATACTGCTATACGCACTAAACTACGATAAATTGCCTGACTAGCAATACGGGGTATTACTATTGATATTATGTTCGTGTTTTGGTTTTATATAACTATATTCATATAACGGGTTTTATTTAATCTATACAACGTTATAAAACGTATTGTATGATGTTTTTAACGACAATGGTTGGTATAATGATTTTGAAGGCGAAAGCCTATATTATAAATTTGATAAGGATTTGTATAAAATGCCTTTGGCTATTTTATGGCCTATTACAATGATTAGTACAAAATGATAGTCGGTAATAATTTTATACCGATGTTATATTGATGGATTTCATTAAACTCTATGAATTCACTCGGCGTTATCGCTGACCTTTTCTTTTAACATGTTTATCTTAGGTACTTGAAGGTAATTCTCGGGAAGACGACAAGAATTCATGGACCGCACTTAAATAACTATTTCCATTCAAATGATTTGTAAAACCTGTATGAAATACAATGATTTGGGACCTATGTAAATTTAATATTTATGAATGGAAATGCTTTATTATTAAACGACGTGATTTTCAAGCGTTGTCTATGATGTGAGTAATGTGCTATCCCGTAACACCAACGAGTCTTCCGCTGTATTGAATTGTGTATATTTGGGGGTGTTACATCACCACATGAAAAAATGGGCTAGCACTCCCATGGACAGGGAACACCTATTGGGAAAGGTCGGAGATGGTAATGAGGTAGATGTCAGGCATTATAGATCAATTATTGGTTCATTGATGTATCTTACAGCTTCAATACCTGATATCATGTTTGTAGTCTGTGCATGTACACGTCATCAAGTGACTCCCAACGAATGTCACCTTATGAAGTTATAAAGAATTTTTAGGTACCTTATATGATTTCCCACATTGGGATTGTGGTATCCTAGAGAGTCTCCTTTGGAGCTTATTGGCTATTCAGATAGTGATTATGGAGGTGATAATCATGATAGGAAATCTACAACTAGTGGATGACAATTTCTTAGAAGTAGACTCATCTCTTGGCAATGCAAGCAACAAACAGTGGTGGCCAATTCAATAACTGAGGCTGAGTATGTAGCTGTTGATGCATGTTGTTGGCAAGTGTTATGGATTCAAAATCAGCTTTTGGATTATGGGTACAATTTTATGCATACCAAGATTGCTGTGGATAATAATAGTACACTTTGCATTATTAAAAATCATGTACATCATTCTAAAACTAAACACATAGAAATTAGGCATCATTTTATAAGGGATTGTTTTGAAAAAGGTTTAATACACCCAGATAGAGTAGACACGGAAAATAATGTGGCTGATCTTTTGACTAAACTCTTTGATGTTGGGAGGTTCCAGTACTTGGTAACAAGTATTGGAATGATCAATCCATATAATATGTGTTTTTGGGTTCATTGTATAGTATGTACAGGATATGCATTGTTATTATTCCATGTAAATGTGTTAGATTTTTCACTATATTTTCTAACGTTGACAAAGGCACTTTATCTGCTGACACATGGAAAGAAGCCGCTGACAGCCTATGTTAGTTTAGTGGTTTTTCATTTAATGATGCGGGCAGGTTGAGCATTGTACAATATGATACAGAGCTGCTTATGGACTTCAAGGATATGAAGAATATTTATTTATGATGGTTGAAATGTTTACATTCCTATCTTGTAATAAAAATTTCTCATTTCATTTATTTTGAAAATTGTGTATGTTTAAGGGGGGATGTTTAGTAAACCTTTAAGTTTTTGGGTACTTTTAGAGTGCTCTTATCATAATTCTAGATTGTGTCCACTGGTGAGTAGGAGTTAGGAATAATGAAGGCTTTTTATTTTTAAGAATTGTTGGAATTTCTAAATCTCGAGGCACTATAGCATGCAAAGTTGATATACTATGCATGTTTCCAAGACATTTTGGCCTAGAATTGGGATTTGTTGGTTGGGAGACTTGGTGTAAATAAAAATGGGCTTACCTGGGAGTTACAAAGAGTTTATATGAGATAACTTCACTCTAAATGACTTACTTTAGCAAGGTTCACTTGAGGAGAGTTATCTCTATCTTGCTTATGCAAGTGTGTATAATTGAACAGAGAATGCTAATTTCAGTCGGTGTCAAAGAGGAGTTATCTTCATTATGGTAAACTTCGTTGTTAAGGTCTTTTTATTTCATTACTTTTTATTTTTGGCCGTTGACACATAGGTGGTTCATCCGCTGACAAGCACATTTTCAAACGCTGACAAGGCAAAATTTACCCGCTGACAAAATATAGTCGTTACTCGCTGACACTAATATTTTGACCATTGAAGAAACTAGGTCCCACCTAGTTGTTTCTTTTACGATAATTTGGGCCGTAATTTTATAGGATTTGGTAATTTCTTTAAAAGCTAAGAGATAAGATATTGTTTTTCAAGATTTTAATCATTACTTTTTGAATAGCTTACCTCTTTTTCAACCAATAGTAACTTAGCTTACCACCTATATATACGGCTCATATTGTTTTAAACAGGGTAACTTGCATATTTGTCTCATATTTTCTCCATAAACATACATCTTCATTTTCATTCATCTTAACCTTTCACAAACAGTTTTCATAACTCTATTATTTAAACCTGATGGCGCTACTTTGGGATTCAAGGATCAATACAACATGGTTGCATATCTTGTAGCTGATCCTGATCATCATCCCCAGTATACTGGAATGATAGAGTATCTCTTGGCTTCTAATCTATTGTATGCTTTGATCCATGCTCCACTCATTCCTATCACACATCAAACAGTTTTTGAACACTATTAGTTCTGAAACAGTTGATGGAGTGCTTTAGTTATCAGGGACTGTTCATGGAACAATTTCCCCCAACCTGGAAGTTCTTAATACATGTCCTTCTACAATGTCTTAGTCCCAAGTGTACATCCTTCAATGAAATCATTCAAAATTAACAAATATTCAAAACAAATATTTGCCCTTAGAGGGAAAAATTAACAAATATTCAAAACAACAATTTCCCCTAGCCTGGAAGTTCTTAATACATGTCCTTCTACAATGTCTTAGTCCTAAGTGTACATCCTTCAATGAAATCAATCGATCATTTGGTTGTATTCTTTTTTGTATGGCCACTGGGCAAAAATATAATTTTTCCCATATGATTTTTGAGGGCATGTTGCACAACAAGGGTACCAAGATGACTCTTGCGTACCCTACGTTTTTACAAATGGTTTTTGAACAACAAGGTTATTGTCGTAGGGATCATGACAATTTTTATAAGATCCCTACTCAAAAAGCTAAAAAATTTATGTCCATGAACACTCAACCATTTAGACCCTTACCTTAAACCCCTCCCATGTTGGTTGTTATTCAAGCAGCCCAAAACCCTGAACCTGCCCAAGAACAACAACCACCTTCACCCCATATTGTTGACCAAATGAATATTGACCCCCCTGCATCAGCCGATGACACTCGCGTTTGAGCCGCTGATACACCCATTTTAGCCGCTGTCACCTCACCACCCCAAATACATGTTCACCAATCCACCTCCTCATCTGAACCCTATGATTTTCTCCTACAGAAAAGACAAAGGACTACTGGAGTATTCTCCTCTAGTAGTCCTAGCCATGAAGCTGAAAGAATTTTGCCTGATGAATCCATGTTGAGGAGTCAAATCCCAATTTTGGAGGAGGGCAGTCTGCAACCACTTTCTATTATGGAATTGACGGCTACCTGCATTAGCTTGAAAAATTCCAATGTGGAACTTATACAAAAAGTCACTGACCAAGGTCTTGAACTTAATCGATTGAGGGAGAGGATAGTTGTTTGGAAGCTGCTGGTTCAAGGAAAAGGAGAGCTATGGTGTTGTCCTCTAAAGATGATTCTTAAAAAGGGGAGGAAGCACCCACTAAACCCTTCAATGTGAGTGATAAGGGGTCCCATGAAGGTTTGTATGGGACAAAGGATGTAGCTGAGGCGCTTACAGGTTTAATAGAACAAGTTATTACCCTTTTGATTACTCTTATGAAGTAGTCTTTGACAGAAATGATGCTACAAGCAAGTAGATTATCAGTCGCTGACAAAGGTAATTTGAACACTGGCACGCCTATTTCAGACGCTGACAGGATCCCTGGTGTGACTGGTGTATCCCAGCTACCATTTATGATCAAGGATCCTTCCACACAGGTAACACCTACTACTTTGCCTCGTATTGATCTATTAGATAAGGGCAAAGCTGTTTTGGTAGAAGAGGATGTTCCCAAAGATGCAGCCCAGCAAAAGGTTGATGTTGTGTTACCTCCACAGATTCATTAGCAAGAGAATAAGGGTCTTCGGAAAGGTGCTATTGAAGCTCAGATTCTTTCATCTGAATCTGAGAGTGATGACCAAGTTGGTTTTGGTGTTAAAGAAGAGGGTAGTGATCATGGTTCTAATATTTTAGAAGAACTAGAAAAACTGGAGTATGGGGAGGATGAGCTGGCAAGAGAAAAGCTCAAAGAGTTAAAGATGCAGGTAGATTTTGATATGACCCTTGTATCTGCTATGTATTTCAGATGGTAAGATGCTTGCACAAAAATCCAGACATGACATTGTCAGAACAGATTTGGGGTCTGGAGCTTTTATTGAGACTCCAAAATGATTGCAAAGTGAATATGGAGCATAGGGCAAGCAAAGTACTGTCAAAAAACAAGACATCTAGGAGAGAGAGCTTTACTACATGCTGCTTAGGTGCCATCAGACTGGATGGACTTACACCAAATTAAAAAAGCTTTCGTTTGACCAATCGGAGTATAATGCTTATCCTATTTGGGAGTCTGTCTGTGAAGCAAATACATATAGGATGCTTTCTGAGGAGAGACAGTAAGAGCTAAAGATCAAGAAGGCATTGGTTGTGCCTAAACCAATGAAGAAAGGATTCAAGTTGATATTTCTAGTAGTTGATTAATTGCACCCATTTGAAGCTACTTTGAAGAAAAATATGGTGCTTTCTCCATTGATGGCCTCTAACTTAGCTGTTGTTCTACCTTTAGAGTTCAAGAACCCAATCATTAAATATGAAGAAGATTCAGTTGGTTTTTGGGTAATTACCAGGGCTGGTGATAAGGCACACACTTTTACTTCCTTGGTTTCTTTGCTTGCCAGCTTGGATAGGGAGGATGTGGAAACTCTGTGCAGTTTGACGAAGGATGTCAATGAGGCTTAAGCTCCTTCATCATTGAATGGAATAAAGATCTGGAGAACATTTAGAAGAATGTTTGCCCATGATGTTCATGATCCAATTTGGTTGAATCTGGATGATTTGAGTAGCTTGAAGTGGCATTTGTATTCAGCTACTGGTGTGTTTCATCTTAGTACTACAATGTTTGCAGAGTACTTTTTGATAGATGAGAAGTATCGACTATCACAAGAATTATTCAAGAAGTTGATCACCACCAAGCTTGAATTTGATTATATGAGGCTTATATATTCTCAGATTCATGAGTATGTTTTATTTGTAAGAATCATCTTTGTATTTTGTTTTTATTATGAAACTTGAACATTATTATAAGTATCAAGTTTAGGGGAGGATTGTTGGAAATAAAATTAGCTAACTCACTATGCCGCTGACAAGAGGATTTTGGACGCTGACAAGAGTAATTCAAGCACGGACAGAATGAACTAACAAGATAAATTCAAGCGCTGACAAAGAAAACCCAACTATATGAATCTACTTAGTCAACACGTTTTGTATACTTAGGAAAAGATATGTTCTACATTGTATTCTTATGGTTTATCTTTTCGTAAAATATTTGATAGGTATATTATTGTTCAAGACTCCTTGTGTTATAAAAGGAGGCCTTAGGGTTTTGATATCGATATAAGTTTTCTACACTTTCATTGCACGTAAGTTATTATTAATCGTAGTGAAAGTTTGGTATATATTGTGTTTAGCATTGTTCTTTGTTCTAAGTGTTAATTCCGCATAACACTTAGATTGTTGTTAACACAAAGTTTCTCTACGTGTAAAACTTGATTCAATCTCGTTAACACTAAGCTTAATCACTCCAAGTTTGGGATCAACACCATGACACGGAGTGGCGTTGGACATAAGTACGTCCAAATTGTTATCATTCAAACTTTTTGTATACTATGTATTATGGATTTTATTTTGTAAAAACTCTGATGTTTAATAATAACTTAAAGTTTAAACGTCTCTTTTCCTATGACTGTTGAAACATGAAGTAATACCCCGAATTTAGTTTTCGCTGATGTATCCAAAACGGGGGGGGGGGGGGGGGGGGGGTTACGTCTACTACAACTGGACATACGAAAATGTAGCCGTTGGTGTGGGTTTCGCGGCATTTTCCTCATGACGTGTGCCAAAAACTCACCGTGCCTAGACGTCAAGAACGGTCTACTTGACACCATTACACACGTGTGGGACACCAAAATTGAATCCATCGATCATCAACATATAGCTCTATTGATGTGTTCCATTTGGATTGTTATAGTATCTTATTTAGTTGGGTAGCTCTTTTTGGCATAAACTAATAAACGACGGGTGTTAGGCGTGGTGTTGTTGTTTCATGTTAGTCAGTTGCTTCCACTTTTACTAATCATTTAACACTTATACCGGTTGTCCAGTAGCAGCGAGCAAGCTGTTACAAAAAAGCATGTAAGTCAAGATTTGAAAATGACCCGTTTAGGTTTAGGCTTGCATTAAAGGTTACCCATTTTCAGTTCGACAATATTTGCAATTTTAAAAGAACACGTTTTAAAAGATTTTACATGGAACATTCTTATCGCATTAAGTGATTGAATCTTATGCAAGTCTTTTGTTCCAAAGAACCAACCTTAATAAGCGCAACTCATCGCAAGTTTATAAGTAACATAAGAACACAATTAATGACCTAGATGTAAGCTCTGACGAGGCATTTTTAAGTAATGAGTATTAATGGTAACATAAAAGTTCAATGTTCCAGCTGAAGATTGCTTCTGCTCTCATTTCTTCGGCCCAATTCGAGAACTGACTAAGCTTCATTGATTCCATATTCACTGGTCCATGTAAGGGTTACCTAAAAAACTATAGCAATGTCCATCAATTCATGAGTATATTTCCTAAATTGATTCAGAACAGTATTTTTGTTTACTAAAAATGTAATACACAACAACTTACCTCGTTTCCCTCATCTACAAGAATTACCTTCTGTATTCAAAATGAATGAGGACTGCAATTTATAAGCTGAAGTAACTTTTCACCTTGTCAATAAACATAAAGATTTAGCCATTTTCAAGAAAAAAATTAAGAGAGAAGAAGAAATTTAATCATGAAAAAGGTTAAGGATGGGTTACCCGTTGGCATCCATGTTTCTCTAATAAAATAATGTTTGCTTCCGCTACCAATAACATTGGCATCCATGTTTCTCTATTGCATGTGCGGTTATTTCTTCTGTGTTCTTTGGCGTAGCGGAATATAAATGGAGGATTGTAGGTATGGACTTTCGGGAGGTAGACCTTGATCATGTAGGTGGGGCAGCTATTGATAATAATGATAGTCCTAATACCATGAAGGAGCAAATATATGAGACTGTTAATGGAAAAAATGATGATTGTGTGATATGCCTGGATGAAGTCAAATAAAACGAGCCAAATGTTGTTATAACATGCCAACACTTGCTTCATGCCTATTGTATCACCAAGTGGCTCTCCTAAAATCAAAGTTGCCTTATTTGTCGATCAAAATCCATCCCTTTCCTCAGACTTTCCTTTTGAGAAACTAACTTCAACATCTTATATATATCAGGGTGACTATTTTTTTACAATTATAAGTCCGGTTTACGTATTCTTCTATATGGACGTACTCGACTACCCGTTGTAGCTTTACTATAGGCTCATGATCATAGATTCAATCATAGGGCATTAATTAGTTCGTGATCAACTACCCACTGTTTACGTACTGTACGAAATAAAGACACAACCATAAACTTAAATAAGATACGATATGACGTAATCCTAACAATGTTGATACAAAAGTTAGATGATCCTAGCTAGACCCGAATTAGGCTTAATTCGGGTACTGGGACTCCGGATCCTCCACCAAGTGAATTTCTTGTTGGGATCTTGCGCACTAAAAATAACACGCTGGTGGGCTTACCGTGGGAATGTATCCCACAATTAGACTCTGGCGTGAGAGTAAGTAATTGGTTTTAGGGTTAGTAATCGGATGTAGAGTGAGAGTATGAAGAATATGATACCTTTGTGGAACCCTTGGGGTTCCTTATATAGGTGGTGAAACCCTAGTGGGCTTTCACCTGTAGTTCGGCCCCAAGTATAAGATAACAACCATAATTAGCTTCAATGTTATCTTCTAGTTATGATTAGTGTATATCCTATACTTTAGGGTAAATCACAATCCCAATTGGGTTGTGATTCTTTCTAACCCTGTACCGGCTATGCCGGGCCGTGGGCCACACACATCTATGCGACCACTATTCATTCGAAGCCCATAAGCTTAAATGAAATTACTCTAACCCATTCGTGATGGGCCGGATGCATGTAGTACCCGTGGGCCGGGTCCATGACCCGGTTAGGGACTATACGTCATCATGTCCCCTAGTCTAGTTGTTATAGCCGTAGGCGTAACCTCTAGACTAACCAATGTCCCTTATTCTTTCCTGAGGAAAAACGGCCGCACACACAATACTATTGACCGGGACAACATTAATGAATGCATTAAACTTAGGCAAGGTCGAGAGGGCGGTTCAGATATTTCTCTACAAAAGTGCACCACATGGGCCCACCAGCGAGTTAGGCAAAACTGTTTAAGAGGTTCCCGTGGGCCCCTCTGACATTTTAACTGTGTTAGTAACCCCATCCGTTAGATGGGCCTAGTGGATTACACGTGGCAATCATCCAGGCCACCTCGTAAACTGAGGCAACCCTACAAAAAGCCTCTGTGTGTCACTGTTCACACACACACACACACAGTTCATACCTTCTACCACCATTGTTGCACTTTCCTTGAATCCTTCTACTTTCTTTCCACGGAAATCCGTCGTACCAGGTTAGATCACCGCGCCCTTCTCCATATATTTAAAAATCATGGTGAAAGACAAACCCACAATCACGACCGTACTCAATGTGATGTCTGCGGAGAAATTTATGGATTTTCTGTCTGACTATTACATTCCCGAAAGCGTACACCCACCTATCCGAGTGATGGTGAAGCTATTACGGATGCTCCGGTGGGGAAAATAGGTTTATACACACGCCTAATTGACTCGGCCAACTACTTTATCCCATTATCTTGGTTTCTGGTAGACATCCTAACTTATTATGATTTTCACATAACCCAACTGCATTGTATAGGGGCGTGTAAGATCAATCAATTTGAGATCACATGCCATACATGTGACGTAGCCCCCACCATAAGTCTTTTTAGGGTCTTCTATATGCCACAAATGGTCAATGGCTGGCAATCGTTTAAGAAACGCCCAGGAAATACACCCATGATGTATGGCAAGGCCTTAGATTCTCTAAAAAACTGGTACGATCATTACTTCTTTGTAGATACCATGGTCTTCCTTGCCCCCTTTGTTCTAAAAACCAAAGTCTGACACGATTATCCACCCCCAACCAGTGAGTATAGCAGTAGGGATGTTAGAACCTTTGATACCCATCACACCTATTTCCATAAGGACCTGTCGGAGAACTTCCTATGTTTGATAGGTATTAGCCGTAACTACTTCGGCATGTAAAACATATATCCGTGCTTCTTGGACGCCCACAGGCAGGGTGGGTATATTTGATTTACCAAACACATATGTAACATATTTTATATAGAACTAACACATTGTGTTCATTTATCTACATAGATGAGGCTATTCATTCTACTACGCCATGGAGACCCTAAAAAGGTCCCCGAAGGATCTTGACCCCTACGTCAGGATGAGCTACCACTACTTGCGGCTACTCAAAATCTGGCCGTCCACCGGGAAGATGTGCCAGAGCCCCACTCTGATATGGGCGAAGAGGGATTAGAGAAGTCACCGTTGGACTTCCTTAATGAAGATGGTGACAACCTCTTGCTGGAAGGTGTGAGGGCACGACAAAAAAACACCACGACCCCTCACCCAGAGAACCAAGATTACAATCAAGACCAATTGTCTGAGGAATTCGAACGGATGCTTGAATCCGAGGAAGAAGAAGCAGGGGACCAACCGGACTCCACCACACACCCAAACCCCGCCATAAAAAGGCGCAAGCTCAAGAGAGGAGTTGTGAAGGAAACGAAGGAAGAAGTAGGTACGTCCATTGCGCCTATTAAAAGGTTGCGCAAGGACCATCCTCAATACAAGGAAGTCAGCAGTTCCACCGTGCCAGTAATCAATCCACTTCCTCCCCCCACCATGACCAGTAGCCAAGCGGAAAAGATTGTGTGGAAAGCTATCCCTGTCACCACCGTGGCCTCGATCGTCACTGAGCCCACAATAGCTTCAACATGAGTATTCCTCTCGAATCCCTTATCATAATTTTTCTATTATTTGCTAAGAACAAACTCCAAAAGACTAACAATTTCATTGAAATAACAGGGTGGACGTTACGACCATGCCACATGAGGTAGATGCTGTCAGGGAGCCGTCACCCGTGATACAAGACATCCCACCAACTCCTCCTCCCACCCATGTAGAAGAGCCCGATTCTGAAGGACCAGTTCAACACCTTTGCCCGATCTGGAACTTGTCCGAGCTAACTAAGCTAGAGACAGAGGATGAGTGTAAGGAATTTATGGATCACTTGACTCCTCCCAGTCTGGCTTAGGACCTAAATGAGCTCACCCATGGAGATCTTCTTGACCAGTTCAATGTGGCCATCGCGCACCTGATTACTGTTAGCACGACTCTGCAACAAAGCTTTATGACGGCGGTCACGTGCGCAGTGCAGACAAGAAAATTGCTCTCCGGGAGAAGATGGTGGATGATCATGAATAAAAAATATCCTCCCTGCGAATTGAGTTTACCGTGGTTGAGGCAACCGTGAAAGAGCAGGCGATGCATGCCATCGCTCGTGAAAACAGGATAGCTGAGCTGGAGGCCGAGGCCCAATCACTGCGAGGGAAGGTACGCCTAACCCTGCGCCACCTTGTCTTATAAATCTACTATCAATTTGTATATGCCACTCTTTCTATAACAACCATATTCATTATATCAACAGGTGACAGCCATAGAGACCACCACCCAATCACTGACCAAGGATGTGGCGACCATTTCCCAAGAGTGTGACGATCTGCGTGCAATCGTGAAAGGTGAGGCGCAGCTGGCCTCAGCCTTTGTAGAGTACAGAGTTGAGCAAGAGAAGGTTGTAGAGGATCGTCTGGAGGGAATGGATACACGGTTGGATGCAAGGGCTGCGGATTTTGACGAAGAGTTATACCCCCATATGCTCACAGCCATTGTAGGTCGTAGGTGGTTGATAGGATCCAACCTTCAGTTGGCCGTGAACAAGGCTGTTGACTCCCCTAAAGTGGCCCAGTCTTTTGCTGATGTGGTATCTGACGGCATAGACCGTGGTAGGTATGAGGGGCTTGTAGCTGTGGCTGATTGGATAGTTCAAGGAAAAGAGGTTAAGGACCATGCCTATCATAAGCTAGATTCTGAAGCAAAGATGATTGCGTCCATGACAGCTTTGGATGAAGTGGAGTATCATTTGCTGGACAAGATCGAAGCTTTGAAAGACGCGCCGATCGACATGGTCATGGAGAAGCTTTGTGTAGAGGCGGACTTCAACTTGCAGCTAACAATTCCCATCTATGCAGATAGTGTAACACTCTCATTTTTCATATCGGTACAGCGGAAGGGTCTTTCAGAGTGTTACGGGATAGCACAATAACTCCAATCATAGACAACACATAAAAATGGTTGTACAAGGTTTAACAAACATTCATTCGATAAAAAGGTTTAAAAGTGTACAACAGGTCCCAAATTATACAGGTCATTAAGTTTACAAAACACAGATCGAATGAACATTTTTAATATTAAGTGTGGGCCATCAGAGTCGATCTCCATCCGGATTACCTTCAAGCACCTGAGATAGAAAACATGCAAAAATCATATCAGCGAATGCCGAGTGAATTCATAGAGTTTAATAAAAACCGTTATATAAAAACAATCATTTACATTCATTTAAAATCAGAACACAAGTATAATATCGGAAGTAAGTCCACATATTGCTAGTCAGGCAATATATAAATCAAGCATACATCTGAAACCGTCCATGAGACCGTAGTCTCTATATTACCATGATAGGTAATATATTCATCGTAATAGTGTCATTATCGTTTATTATTTATGTCTTATATTGTATTAGGATACATGGTATCTGAATTATATAGGTTGTAGGATTATTATTAGCCGCATGACATTGTTACCTTACTGTGAAAACAGCGGGCCGCGAACCCGACAAACAATTTGCCCATCTAAGTTAGCGTGTCGTCACAAAAATCACGCTATGGAATCTTCTCATACATAAATTCGCTTACCAATCAATGTGGTACGACGGGGATCAACCGTCAAGGCGCGAACTGGGGTGATCGTCCCCAAATAGTACTATCAAATGCATAAGCGTGTACCAAATCCCGGTAGTTCACAATTCATGCTAATGGGACTTTAAGTGACATAACCTAACTACTAATAATCCTTTTAGTCTCGAATATAGGGTCATAGCATCATTCGGGTCCATATCATTAAGCATACAATCGGGACTACTTGTGTTCTATTTTATAAAAATCTAGCATGTTATCTCCCTCGTAGGTTTACAAATCATTTTATAAAACATTTAAAAGAGTGCGAGGCTATGAACTCACGTTGTTAATGAAAGGCGGATTATAGGCTACGGGCGTGCTTCGGTCACGGAAACCTATATAAATAATAATCGGTCTTAGACTCGGTCCAATGACTTTATCAAAATAACAATATACATATGATGATTTTGTACATATGTGATGATCAAGTGGGTTTATAAATCCTCGTTTATTCATTTTAGTGTTTACGTTTTGGTAACGTCTTACTAGTTCACTAGTTTTATCGATTTTACCTATTTTAAGTCCATTAATTCTTTTATAAGTTCTTTTACTTGTTTTTACCCATTTTATACCTATATGATCAGTATATATATCTTTCATGTTGGGCCCAAAAGGGTTAAGCCCAAATAATTCTTTTTACAAGTTTTTATCTTATTAAGTCCAATTATTAGTCTAATGTGTTTAGTTAGCTCGTAGATGTCCGTAATTCTTATAGTTCGGTTTTTATCGGTTTTTACTTGTATTAGTTACTTATACATCAGTATACAACTTTTATAAACATTACATTAGACGGGTTTGGTCGTCTAAGTTTTATTTGGCGAAAAACGTTAATTTTACGGCGATAGCCGAAAAAGTCGTAAAAATCAAGTTTATAGTTTTTATTACTTATAAATATTATTTTTACCACCATTTATATAATTTACTCATTTAATTAACCTTTTATACATTTATATAAATACGTTTTATAAGTTAGTGGGTTTATATTTTACATTTTATAAATTATAATGTGAGTGCTTATATAATAATAATAAACATTATTTCCAAAATCTGATTTTTAACTTCATTTTCACCATTTTTATCATATCTAGAGTTCTAAAATGACTTAGAAGCTCATTTTTGGATGACAAATTCTTCATAATATGTGCTACATATAACTTAGTTATAGCTACTGCCCATTTTGAGTCTAAGTTGCCTTAACAGTCCCTACAAAACTGCTTATTCAGATTACACCACCTAACTTGTTTTGATCATATCTCACTCATTATTTTGATTCCATTGCATGGCCAACTCTCACATGTGTATAACATCATCTACTTACTGTAAATGGATCAAACCATGCAATTTTATCAGTTCATCTTTTAGTTATCTACTGTTTTTATACAGCCAACTAATTAGTCAAGATTTTAGCTTCATTTCTTATGGTTATCATCATTTTTAAGCATGTTTATCAACACTTGATCCCCACACAACATTTTTATCATCATATATACATCATATACATATACAAAATGAAAGAAAATACATTTGTTCTTTACAAAATAATAAGAGAAAAATGTAGAGGATGATCTTCTTTACCAATCCAAGTGGATGTCTTGTTTTAGGAAGGCAAGAACTTGATGAACACAACAAGTATCTCCAAGACCATCAAATATCAAGAACATAGGTTGGAAAATCAGCCCTAGGACACAAGCAAATCACCTCCAAAGTTGTTAATATGGCCACCAAATGATCAAGGCTTCAAGAGAACACCTTAATAAGACTAGTAAACATGTGGTTTATGGCTAGAAAAGATCAATGATGGTGTTTGTTGGCTTATTTGGGACGGCACAAAGGAGAGTGTTGAGAGGATTTTTAGAGTGGTTTGCATGGAAGAAATGGTAGGAATGAAACAACTTGCTAGTTTTGTGGTAAAGTGGGGAAAGTTTGCTTAATGTGTAAGCATATGCTTACACTTGTGTAAGTATTAGCTAACTTGATGCCACATTAGTGTTGTGGTGTCAAGTGTAGCCGTCCCATATTGCTAGTGGGGTGGGACAAAGTATTTTGTCCCATCTCACTAGTTTACGGGTATTTCTCGATTCTAGTTTTCTCGATTTGCGTGCCCTCGGGTCGTTTTACGAAAAACGTTTTTATAAATTATGAATCATCGTCACAAAACGAAACCAATAAAAATTGTCTCATCAAAAACGGAGTTCAAAAACGTAAATACGTAATCCTAAGGTTTCCGGTTTAGTCGTAAAAGACGCCAAATTATGCACGTAAGCCCAAATTTAAATCCGTAAATTGTGAGTTCGTCAACCAACACAAAAATAAGTTTCAAAATATTATACGAGAAAATATTTCACTACCTGAAAATGTTAGATTTGTCACAGATTTTCCTCCTAAAAGGGATCAACGTCCTTGTGATCCATTTCATTTGGATGTACGTTTCTTATTGAAATCGAAGAGGTGCGGATATTTCTTCCACATTTCATCCTCTCGTTCCCAAGTATACTCCGGTCCATGCTTTGAATTCCATCGGATCTTGACAATAGGTATCCGACTTTGTTTCAGTTGCTTTACCTCACGGTTCATAACTTCTACGGGCTCTTCGATAAAATGCAACTTCCCATCTATTCGAACCTTACCTAACGGAATTTTCTCATCACTCACTGCTAGACATTTCTTCAGATTAGATACATGGAATGTGTTGTGAACAACATGAAGTTCTGGGGGTAACTCTAGTTTGTAAGCCACCAGACCTACTCTAGATAAAATCTTAAAGGGTCCAATATAACGGGGATTCAATTTCCCTCGCTTTCCAAATCTGATAACGCCTTTCCATGGCGATACTTTCAACATTACTCGGTCACCCACTTCAAACTCCATTGGCTTCCGCCGCACATCCACGTAACTTTTCTGTCTACTACGGGCAGTCAACAACCTCTTCTTAATCTGAACTATCATCTCCGTAGTCTCCCGGATCAATTCCGGTCCCGTGAGCTGGGTATCCCCAACTTCACTCCAACATACAGGAGATCTACACTTCCTACCGTACAAAGCTTCAAACGGTGCAGCCTTAATACTAAAATGGTAACTATTGTTATACGAAAACTCTGCTAACGACAAATGTTTATCCCAATTCTTACCAAAGTCTAACACACAAGCTCTCAGCATATCTTCCAGTGTTTGTATCGTCCTTTCACTCTGCCCATCAGTCTGTGGGTGATAAGCAGTGCTCATGTCGAGATTCGTTCCCAAAGATCTTTGGAGAGATTTCAAAAAATTCGATGCGAATCTAGGATCTCGATCTGAAATGATCGATATAGGCACTCTATGCTTGCATACAACATTATCAAGGTATATTCGAGTCGGCTTCTCCAGTGAGAACTGCTCCTTAACCGGAATGAAGTGTGCTGATTTGGTCAGTCTATCAACAATAACCCAAATCGAATTGTTTCCAGATGATGTTCTAGGAAGCTTGGTGATAAAGTCCATCGTAATTCGCTCCCACTTCCATTCAGGAATCTTTGGTTGTTGAAGTAGTCCTGATGGCTTTTGATGTTCAGCTTTAACTCTAGCACAAGTCAAGCATTGAAGAACATACATAGCTATGTCAGCTTTCATATTCGGCCACCAGTACAACTTCTTCAAATCATGGTACATCTTATCAGATCCCGGATGAATGGAATACTTAGATTTATGGGATTCTAACATAATCAAATTTCTTAAGCCTCCAAACTTCAGTATCCACATACGACCTCTAAAGCATTTCACTCCATCAGCTCTAACCTCTAAAGGATCTCCTTCTCCTCGGAACCCTTCATTAACAAAATTCTCCTTCTTACAAGCTTCTATTTGCGCATTTCTAATTTGCTCAGGCAAATTATTGTGCACGGTCAAGACTAGAGAACGCACCCTGATAGGCTCTTTATCTTTCCTACTCAATGCATCAGCAACAACATTGGCTTTTCCTGGGTGATATTTTATATCACAATCATAATCACTTAACAACTCTATCCATCTTCGTTGCCTCATGTTCAATTCCTTCTGGTCGAGAATATACTGTAGGCTTTTGTGATCGATGAATACCGTACACTTGGTGCCATACAGATAATGTCTCCATAACCTAAGAGCAAAGACCACCGCTCCTAGCTCAAGATCATGAGTAGCATAATTCTCCTCATTCTTCCTTAATTGCCTAGAAGCATAAGCTATCACTTTCTCTCTCTGCATCAAAACAACTCCATAACCTCTAATAGATGCATCACAATACACTACAAAATCTTCACTCCCGTCGGGTAATGATAAGATTGGCGCACTACATAATTTTTGCTTCAATATCTGAAATGCTCCATCTTCATCACTTCCCCAAACGAAAGGTTTATTCTTCTGAGTAAGCTTAGTCAAAGGTTTAGCTATCAAAGAAAATTCTTTAATGAATCACCTATAATAGCCAGCTAATCCTAAGAACTGTCACACTTCCGTTGGCATTGTCGGTGCAGACCAATTCTTAATAGCTTCAACCTTTGCAGGATCAACATGAATTCCATCTCTGTTAATCACATGATCAAGAAATTGCACAGAATCTAACCAAAAATCACACTTCGAAAACTTAGCATACAACCTTTCATCCTTCAACAAATTCAAAACAATCCTCAAATGTTCTCTATGCTCATCTTCATTCTTAGAATAGATTAGAATATCGTCAATAAACACAATCACAAATTTATCCAAGTAGGGCTTGCACACTCGATTCATTAAATCCATGAAAACCGCAGGTGCGTTAGTTAACCCAAATGGCATTACTTGAAATTCATAGTGTCCATAACGAGTTCTAAATGCAGTTATAGGAATATCTTCTTTACGGACGCGAAGTTGGTGATATCCTGACCGCAGATCTATCTTAGAATACACACTAGATCCTTGCAGTTGATCAAACAAATCATCAATCCTAGGTAAAGGATATCGATTTTTAATTGTCAACTTATTCAGTTCCCTATAATCAATGCACATACGAAAAGATCCATCCTTCTTCTTAACGAACAAGACTGGAGATCCCCAAGGCGACGAGCTCGGTCGAATAAAACCTTTATCAGACAACTCCTTAAGTTGCTCAGATAACTCCTTTAATTCAGAAGGGGTAATCGGTAAGGCGCACGTGCCACCGGTGCAGCACCAGGAATTAAATCGATTCGAAACTCTACTTGCCTTATCGGTGGAAGTCCGGGTAAATCTTTAGGAAATACCTCAGGAAATTCACAAATAATATGTACATCTTCCAATCGTTTCTCCCTAGACTCATTCCCGGTCACTTGAGCTAAAAATAACTCACAACCGTTCCTGATGTACTTTTGGACTTTAATACATGAAACGATTTTCAAACGGGATTCACCTCGACTACCATCAATTACTAACGTCCTATTCCTAAGAGGAATCTTAACCTTCTTCTCTCCACATAAAATAGTAGCATTGTTCAGCGACAACCAATCCATACCAATAATAATATCAAAACTACCTAATTCTATCAACATCAAATCAATCGGAAAGGAATGGTTTAGGAGATTTAGAGAGCATCCTTCTAATAGCTTATTAGTTTTCACTAATTTACCATCAGCTAATTCCACCTCGTAACTGGTACTTATCTCAACAGTTCAATATCAATAAGGGCACTAAATTTAGTGGATACAAAGATCCTATGGGCACCCGAATCGAATAAAGCAACAGCATAATGATTGTTGAGTAAAAACGTACCGGTAACGACATTCGGATCCTCTTTCTTCACCTCAATTGTTCCAAGTTGGTAGATACCACCCTGGGGGATTCATCCAGGTACAATCGCTTTCAACTTGGGGCATTCCGATTTCCTATGACCTTCTTCATTACAGTTGAAGCAAATGGTTCCCTTCTTACACCTTTCAACCTTATTTCCAAGTTTTCCGCAATTTCGGCACTTCCAGCAATCGCCAGCATGCCTCTTGTTGCCACACTTAGGACATCTATCATCGTTGCGTGGTGCGTTGTTGTTGGTAAGAGCATTTGCATTCCCCTTTCTCTTGTTCTGACGGCGATTGAAATTCCTCCTATTATCACCTCTATCTACACGATCACCGTCTCCCTTTCTTTTCTCACCTACACGGGCTTCATCTTCCTTATCCTGAATTATCTGTCTAATGAGTTGGTAAGCCATTCGAACAGAATCATCAATGGTCAGTGGTTTAGATGATGTCACGTCCCCCCGGATATTCCTGGTCAACCCTTTCACATATTGCTCAATTCGGATCTCTTCGGGTTCAACCAATCGAGGACATAGCAAGGCCAACTCATGGAATCGATTCCTATAACTATCAATGTCCACACCTTTCATTCTCAGATGAATCAACTCTTGTTCTAACCTAATAATCACACTACGAGGACAAAACTCCAAAGTCATCCACTTCTTGATTTCAGCCCAAGGAGTAGCATTAGCAGCATCCAGACCTATGAAAGCAATTCTCCCGTTCCACCAAGTCAACGCACGACCTTTAAGAGTAGCCATAGCAAAATTCACCTTATCTTCCTCCTTACACTTACTAATCCTAAACACCGATTCAATCTTTTCAATCCACTGGCTTAATCCTACAACACCTTCAGTTCCATTAAAATGTAGAGGTTCACACTTCATGAACGTCACATAAGTACAACCACCAACTTCAGGTGCATTCGTTCCAAGTCCTCCTACATTTCCTCCAGCATTAGCATTCACGTTATTAGCATTCACATTCACATTAGTACCGCCAATTCCACTACCGCCAGCTCCACTACCGCCAGCTCCACTACCGCCAGCTCCACTACCGCCAGCTTCACTTCTAGCATTTGCCATAAATTCAGTCATAGATGCGGTAACTTGTTCCGTAATAATCCTACGTACATCATCCTCAGTCACAGCCTTCTTGGGCGGCATAGTTCTATAATTCCACAATTTCAAAGTATTAAGCATTCATCCAACAAAGGATTCATATAATATGGATCGAATTCATAATCAAGATACAAATAAGGCACAATATGGAATTCAAGACAAGATACATATTTCATTCGATCTGAAACAAAAGTATTGTCTTAGTACATCCATATCAAAGTTCTAGCACTATATACACTCAAAATTCGTGCCAAGTCTACTACTAACAAGTCGGTTCGGTCAAAGCTACAAAAGCACAAAAGATATAAAGGTCACTACTAAACACAGACTGGTCTACTGAGAACCGCCAGATGGTCCATCATCCATCGTCTTCTGGATCTTCGCCGGACGATCACTAGACACATCTTCAGCTGGGCGCTTACGGATTACTCCTCTTTCAACCATATCAGCATAAAATCTACTGTTCCAACCCACAGATATATTCAACTCCTTTTCAGCTTTCTCACGCATCGCACGAGCCACACTCAACTAAATCTCCATAGAATTCACCTTTCTCTTCATAGCAGCATACTCAACACTTTCTAACACTGATAACCTCCTAAATGCCTCATTCAATCCACGCTCTACATCGCTCAAATCCAAACTAAGCAATTCTCGCTCTTTCTCGCCAACCTTTGTCTTCGACTCCAAATAAGCAATCTGAGTCTGAACAACACCTAATCCAACCTCTGTCACACAACTCTTAACACGGGAAGCATCTAGATCACGTCTCAAGGCCCATGGTGCAAGACCATCAATATGAGTAGCCTCTCGAGTACTAGACGACTCTCCTATCTCACGTCTACGAGTAGCAATACCATCAGTACCGTCAGGTGCATCGTCATCCTCATCCTCTTCTGATTCAGAATCAGATTCAGACGATTCAGACATTTCATCCCTAGGTAACTCATCCTCAGAATCAGACAAACAAACTGGTGGGGGCAAAGGCTCGCCCTCTGGAACATCATACCGATAAATAAGCTCAGCTTCCTCATCGTCATCAACCTCAACATCTATACCTACGTCCTCCTCGACATCCTCGTCGTCAATCTCGTCATCTAAATTATCTAACCCAATCTCATCCTCATTCTCAATATCAGCATTCTCAATCTCCACATTCTCATTTCCCACATTCTCAATCTCATTCTCTACTAAGTCAACCTGAGGGGCAATCTGATCTCCTAGTCCTATCTCGGGCTCGGGATCCTCAAATGGTTCCTCCTCATCATCAATATCAAAATCTACTAAGTCTAAATAAGGATCATCTTCTATATTAGGTTCGGGAATAACATGGTTTTCTACAGGAATATTAGGGTCAACCATGACAATCTGCATTTATATATATTTAACTCGTATTAGGATAACATACTAGTAAAACAATTACATAATGAAATCACGATATATACATATATATAAATTAAATTATATATATCAAAATATATATCTTCTCAATAGGGCTTGTTGGTAACGTCGGAGATCTCTGGCACCGTTATAGTCAAAAGATTTTTCAAATATTTTCTCAAATGTTCATTGTCAAAAGATTTTGAAAAGTTTTGTTCAAAACCTTGGTTTTTAAAATCTTTTGTTCTCTACAACGAGAGCTCTGGTACCAAACTGTAACACTCTCATTTTTCGTATCGGTACAGCGGAAGGGTCTTTCAGAGTGTTACGGGATAGCATAATAACTCCAATCATAGACAACACATAAAAAATGGTTGTACAAGGTTTAACAAACATTCATTCGATAAAAAGGTTTAAAAGTGTACAACAGGTCCCAAATTATACAGGTCATTAAGTTTACAAAACACAGATCGAATGAACAATTTTAATATTAAGTGTGGGCCATCAAAGTCGATCTCCATCCGGATTACCTTCAAGCACCTGGGATAGAAAACATGCAAAAATCATATCAGCGAATGCCGAGTGAATTCATAGAGTTTAATGAAAACCGTTATATAAAAACAATCATTTACATTCATTTAAAATCATAACACAAGTATAATATCAGAAGTAAGTCCACATTATGCTAGTCAGGCAATATATAAATCAAGCATACATCTGAAACCGTCCATGAGACCGTAGTCTCTATATTACCATGATAGGTAATATATTCATCGTAATAGCGTCATTATCGTTTATTATTTATGTCTTATATTGTATTAGGATACATGGTATCTGAATTATATAGGTTGTAGGATTATTATTAGCCGCATGACATTGTTACCTTACTGTGAAAACAGCGGGCCGCGAACCCGACAAACAATTTGCCCATCTAAGTTAGCGTGTCGTCACAAAAATTACGCTATGGAATCTTCTCATACATAAATTCGCTTACCAATCAATGTGGTACGACGGGGATCAACCGTCAAGGCGCGAACTGGGGTGATCGTCCCCAAATAGTACTATCAAATGCATAAGCGTCTACCAAATCCCGGTAGTTCACAATTCATGCTAATGGGACTTTAAGTGACATAACCTAACTACTAATAATCCTTTTAGTCTCGAATATAGGGTCATAGCATCATTCGGGTCCATATCATTAAGCATACAATCGGGACTACTTGTGTTATATTTTATAAAAATCTAGCATGTTATCTCCCTCGCGGGTTTACAAATCATTTTATAAAACATTTAAAAGAGTGCGAGGCTATGAACTCACGTTGTTAATGAAAGGCGGATTATCGGCTACGGGCGTGCTTCGGTCACGGAAACCTATATAAATAATAATCGGTCTTAGACTTGGTCCAATGACTTTATCAAAATAACAATATGCATATGATGATATTGTACATATGATGATGATCAAGTGGGTTTATAAATCCTCGTTTATTCATTTTAGTGTTTACGTTTTGGTAACGTCTTACTAGTTCACTAGTTTTATCGATTTTACCTATTTTAAGTCCATTAATTCTTTTATAAGTTCTTTTACTTGTTTTTACCCATTTTATACCTATATGATCAGTATATATATCTTTCATGTTGGGCCCAAATGGGTTAAGCCCAAATAATTCTTTTTACAAGTTTTTATCTTATTAAGTCCAATTATTAGTCTAATGTGTTTAGTTAGCTCGTAAATGTCCGTAATTCTTATAGTTCGGGTTTTATCGGTTTTTACTTGTATTAGTTACTTATACATCAGTATACAACTTTTATAAACTTTACATTAGACGGTTTTGGTCGTCTAAGTTTTATTTGGCGAAAAACGTTAATTTTACGGCGATAGCCGAAAAAGTCGTAAAAATCAAGTTTATAGTTTTTATTACTTATAAATATTATTTTTACCACCATTTATATAATTTACTCATTTAATTAACCTTGTATACATTTATATAAATAAGTTTTATAAGTTAGTGGGTTTATATTTTACATTTTATAAATTATAATGTGAGTGCTTATATAATAATAATAAACATTATTTCCAAAATCTGATTTTTAACTTCATTTTCACCATTTTTATCATATCTAGAGTTCTACAATGACTTAGAAGCTCATTTTTGGATGACAAATTCTTCATAATATGTGCTACATATAACTTAGTTATAGATACTGCCCATTTTGAGTCTAAGTTGCCTTAACAGTCCCTACAAAACTGCTTATTCAGATTACACCACCTAACTTGTTTTGATCATATCTCACTCATTATTTTGATTCCATTGCATGGCCAACTCTCACATGTGTATAACATCATCTACTTACTGTAAATGGATCAAACCATGCAATTTTATCAGTTCATCTTTTAGTTATCTACTGTTTTTATACAGCCAACTAATTAGTCAAGATTTTAGCTTCATTTCTTATGGTTATCATCATTTTTAAGCATGTTTATCAACACTTGATCCCCACACAACATTTTTATCATCATATATACATCATATACATATACAAAATGAAAGAAAATACATTTGTTCTTTACAAAATTATAAGAGAAAAATGTAGAGGATGATCTTCTTTACCAATCCAAGTGGATTTCTTGTTTTAGGAAGGCAAGAACTTGATGAACACAACAAGTATCTCCAAGACCATCAAATATCAAGAACATAGGTTGGAAAATCAGCCCTAGGACACAAGCAAATCACCTCCAAAGTTGTTAATATGGCCACCAAATGATCAAGGCTTCAAGAGAACACCTTAATAAGACTAGTAAACATGTGGTTTATGGCTAGAAAAGATCAATGATGGTGTTTGTTGGCTTATTTGGGACGGCACAAAGGAGAGTGTTGAGAGGATTTTTAGAGTGGTTTGCATGGAAGAAATGGTAGGAATGAAACAACTTGCTAGTTTTGTGGTAAAGTGGGGAAAGTTTGCTTAATGTGTAAGCATATGCTTACACTTGTGTAAGTATTAGCTAACTTGATGCCACATTAGTGTTGTGGTGTCAAGTGTAGCCGTCCCATATTGCTAGTGGGGTGGGACAAAGTATTTTGTCCCATCTCACTAGTTTACGGGTATTTCTCGATTCTAGTTTTCTCGATTTGCGTGCCCTCGGGTCGTTTTACGAAAAACGTTTTTATAAATTATGAATCATCGTCACAAAACGAATCCAATAAAAATTGTCTCATCAAAAACGGAGTTCAAAAACGTAAATACGTAATCCTAAGGTTTCCGGTTTAGTCGTAAAAGACGCCAAATTATGCACGTAAGCCCAAATTTAAATCCGTAAATTGTGAGTTCGTCAACGAACACAAAAATAAGTTTCAAAATATTATACGAGAAAATATTTCACTGCCTGAAAATGTTAGATTTGTCACAGATAGTCCTCCACAGAGGACCCATGGGCCATTAAGGGGAGAAAATCTTGGGAGAGGCCATCAAGGCTAATGTAGACCGTGCCTTAAGGAAGAAAGGGTGTCGCGCTACAAGACGCACCCCTACTGATGGATCCGCCCATCTTCCACAGTTTGATGGAATGCCTGTGACAGCCCTAACCATGCATGGTGCAACGTCTCTAGTAGGGATATTTGCCACGCCAGAAGGATCTACAATCGGGTCTTCGGCACAGCATAGGAAAGAGTTTGGGGAGTCCATGCTACCCCATTAATTTGTCATTGCTCGTAATAGACAATAACTTGTTCTTTGTAATAATCGACCGTGGATGTCCACGACACTTAAACACTTGACTTTTTGTGAAATAGTTTGTATTGTAAAAACTTAGGCCGTGAATGTTCACGGTATTTTGATGTGCGTATTTGAAACTTGTCTTTTTTCAGATAATTGTATAAATCCATTAGATTAATTATCCATGCGTGAATTTTTCACGTTTTACAATAAAAATCCAAGTCCATAATTTACTAGACGTGCGCTGTGTGTCTTTATCATGTCCGGTACTTTATAAGTACGACATGTGGGAACTTATTACAACGTCTTGTGAATAAGGTGTCTAGTAAGGATTCATGATCCGCGTCGTCGGGGTTGTATCTCTCTTATACGACAAGTTGAATTAGTAGGTTCACTTAATCCTCTTGCTTTACATGGAAACGAATACTACATGTACGGCTGAATGAATGCATATGAATAAGAAATAACACTTAAAAATACAAACAAAAAATAATAATAAGTACACAAAACACATAATTTGCACAAGAACAAGCCGTGGAGCTAGCTAGGAACCACGACGTTTTATTATTACGGTTACAATTTTTTGACAGAATGATAAAATCATAAGACAAATAGAACCTAGAAAACATAAAAGCAAAAATACATGGATCTTGCTTGAAGCTGTCTCTATTGCGAAATGTCCATGCGGAGGCCGTAGCCTTTTAGAGATAGAACCTTTGCAGGTTGCAAATATTCCATGTACGATCCAAGTCACGGCCCTCTGTGTCATGTAACTTATACGCACCTAGCCCCAAAGCTTCCGTGACTTCATACGACCCTTCCCACTTTGGTCCAAGTTTTCACGTGTTCTCCGCGCGACTTGCCTCGTTAGCACGATAAACAAAATCCCCCGATCGGAAGGAAAGACCCTTGACTTTGGATTCGTAATAAGCTTTCATCCGTGCCTTATATTTAGCTTCATTGATGGATGCTATCTCCCTTTTCTCTTCGAGTAAGTCTAAATTGACCCGGTGTTCCTCATCGTTCGTGATGACATTATCCTCCGTCGTGCGGATTGTTGGCATTCCAATCTCTGCTGGAATGACTGCCTTGGTCCCATAGGCTAACGTAAATGGAGTGTCCCCATTAGCCGTTTTGATCATTGTCCTATTCGCCCATAGGACATGTGGTAGTTCGTCCACCCATTTGGCGCTTCTCTCATCTAGGCGCGCCTTTATTCCTTCACCTAGGCTTCTATTCGCCCGTTCCACTAGACCATTAGTCTGCGGGTGGTTCACTGATGCAAAGTGTCGTTTGTGTTCAGCGCTGCGCACCAATCTTTGAACGGATTGTCCGCAAACTGCTTTCCGTTATCTGAGATGATCTCTCCTGGTAAACTAAAACGGCATAAAATATTTTCCCAAAAATTTTTTTTTACATGTTTGCCCGTAATTGTCGTGACCGCCTTAACCTCTATCCAACGAGTGAAGTAGTCCATAGCCATGATCAAGAAATTAACGCCTCCGGCTGCAACAGGAAAAGGACCTGCTATGTCAATTCCCCATTTATAAAATGGCCATGGGGATGTGATGGGTGTCAGCTCTTGTTGTGGATGACGCGGTACAGGCCTATGCACCTGGCAATCATTGCATTTAAGAATCATATCTCATGCATCTCGATGCATAGTCGGCCAATACTATCATGTGCGTAGTGCCCGTGCTACTACCGATATGGGGCCGGCGTACATGCCGCACGAACCTTCATGAAATTCACTAATCACATAATTAGCTTGGCGTGGTCCAACACATCGAAACCACAGCTGTAAGAATGAGCGCTTTAATAAGACACCATCGTGGAGTTCAAACTGTTGCGACTTTCTTTTAACGCGACGCGCCTCTGTTTCATCCTCAAAAAGGGTCTCGTCTTTCAAATAGCTTATGATCGGGGTCATCCACGTAGGTCCCTTCTCATCAACTATTGTTGCGATCTCTTGGCCTGCAATGGATTTATCCTTGAATATTTATACCGATGCTTGTTTGGATAAATGGGCGAAGCTCGTAGATGCGATTTTGCTAAGGCATCCGCCTTCTTATTATCGCCTCTTGGTACCTGCTTGATAGAGAACTTGGCAAAACCAGCGATAAGTGACTTGACTTTCTCTAGATATTGGATCATGTTTTCCTCCTTGGCTTCGTACCCTCCTAGGATGTGATTTGCCAAAAGCCCCGAGTCTACGTAGGCTTCCGGGTTGCATAACCCCATCCTAGAAGTGGGTTTTAAGCCCACAATCAATGCTTTGTATTCTGCCTCATTATTCGTAGCCGTGAATTCAAAACGCAAGGCATAGGTGAACTCCATGCCTTCTAGATTTGTGAGTATAAGGCCTGCTCCTGATCCGTCCGTGCAAGAAGATCCATCGGTAAACAAGACCCATGGTTTCGTTGGAGTTTCTTCATTTAGCACCATTGGCTCGTCCTCATCGGGTTTCTCAATTATGATATCCACCAAGATTTGGCCCTTAATGGTTGTCCTTGGTCTATAGGAGATGTTGTGTTCCCCGAGTAGGACGCTCCACTTCCGTAGTCCCCCTGCCATGTCCGGCTTAGAAATAATCTGTTTATTGGCTGATCCGTGATAACCATAATTGGGTGGGCCTGGAAGTAACAGCGTAACCTTTTCACGGCGTAGACCAATGATAAGACTAATTTCTCCATTGGTGAATAATTCAGCTCTGGCCCTTGCAACGCTTTACTTATGAAGTATACCAGAGTCTGGACTGAATCCCGATCAGTGATAGGGACTGCTCTTATTGCTCTATACGTTGCGGATAAGTACATGGCTAGCTCCTCCTTAGGTCGCGGGGCGACTAGCATGGGAAGAGACGCTAGATGTTGCTTGATTTGTTCAAACGCTTCCTCCACCTCTTTTGTCCAGTGAAAGTCTCCATTTTTTCAAGCACTTATTGAGTGTTTTGAATAAAGGGAGTGACTTCTCTACGGACTTTGATAAGAACCTATTAAGCCCGTCCAGCTTTCCATTAAGTGATCGTACCTCTTTGAATGTACGGGGGGATGGTAGTTGTATCACAGCGTTCGTCTTCTCCAGGCAAGGCTTGATGTCGTTTGGATTAATCATATACCCAAGGAACATTCCTTGGGTTGCTTCAAACGTGCATTTTTTGGGGTTTAGCTTCATGTTGATTTTCCGTAATGTGTCGAGTGTCTCCTGGATATCACGGATGAGTTCGTCCTCCGTATGGCTTTTGATAACCAAGTCGTCGACGTAGACTTCAAGGTTAAGGCCTATCTGTGAGTCGAAGGCTCTATCAACACGTCGTTGATATGTCGCGCATGCGTTATTGAGTTTGAACGACATTTTTTTGTAACAAAACACGCCCTGACTAGTATGGAACGCCGTCTTCTCCTCGTCTTCCTCTACCATCTGGATCTGATGGTATCCTTTATATGCGTCCAAGAAACATTTTAAAGAATATTTGCATAAGGATTCCACCTTCCAATCAAATTCTGGTAACGGATAGCAATCTTTTGGGGAAGCTTTGTTCAAGTCTGTGAAAATCACACACATGCGCCAGCTTCCATCATGCTTCTTGACCATGACCAGATGGGAGAGCCACTCATGGTAATAGACCTCGCGCATAAATCCTGATTCTACCAGTTTTTTACCTCGTCCAGGATTACCTGGCTGCATTCTGGCGCTTGACCGCGCTTGTTTTGCTTAACAGGGAGATATCCAGGGCAGAGTTGAAGCTTATGTTCTGCGATAGAACGCGGTACGCCCATCATATGCCTTAGTTCCCATGCGAATATATCCAGGTTTGCTTTTAGGAGAGAGCACATGGTCGTCTTTCCTTTCTCGAAGAGGGTTCCTCTTATAGCTACCTCTTGTTTCGGATATTCAGGATGGATTACCACTTCCCAATTAGGGGGTGGCATCCTTCCTTTATAGAGCTGGCTAGATTGGTGTTGTCACGGCATGACACTCCGATGCCGGTACGACTAAATTGTAAATAGTGACAATTCCCTCTTCCACCGGGAATTTCATCTTGCCATGCGCCATGGACAAGACGGCCTGTATGGCTAGGATTCCTGGTCTTCCGATAATACCATTGTACGAAGAATGTGAACGTATAACCATAAAGTTCATCCATGCCGTAGTTGAATGCTATTTATCTCCAATGGTTACCAGCAAGCGTAATTGCCCTATCGGCCAGATAGTGTCCCCATTGAAGCCAATAAGCGGCGACATGGTCGGCACCAATTGGCTTTTAATTTCTGGTCGTAGCTGCACGAAGTTGTGTTCGTAGAGCACTTCCGCCGATGATCCTCCATCCACATACATACGACGAAACTTATGAGTTCCAATGCTTACCTCAGTCGTGAGACGTGCGTCCGCTACGTTTCTCACCGTGATAGGAGGGAATGAAATTTCCTTGCCTCGTGAAAGTTTTTGACTAACTTTCTACTTCGTCCGGCGTTGCCACGATTGAACCATGTATATGGTCGTAGGCTTATCTTTTTGTGAATCTTTTTTGTCATGCTTTTTGTTATCCTTCCCATCCTTCCAATCCTTAACTAGATGTTTGAGCTTGCCTGATTTGATCAACGACTCTATATGCTTCTTGAGTTGAATGCACTCCTCTGTGTCGTCACCTTTGTCATTATGGAACTCGTAGAATCAAGTGCCTTGACGAAGATCAACTAGAGTTGTCATTGGGGGAGGTCTTGGAAAATTTGCTCCTTATGTCAATAAGATATCTCGATAAGTCATCTTTAGAGGGGTGAACTTGTCATCCGACCGTCCTCCTTTTGCCTGATTTTTTAATCCAAGCTCCTCCCGTTGCCGTGGTTTCCTTGGCCACCCGATTGCCTTCTAGGCTGATCGTTTGATCGATATCCCTGGTTCCCCTTTGTGGGGTAAGCCGCAGCGACAGCGGTGTCTCCTTCGACAAAATTTCGGACCCTTTCCATGAGTTCCTCAAACTTCTCCGGACATTTATCATTGAGGCGCCTATTAGATCCTTGTCCGTTATGGCGTGCATATAGTCAGAGATTTTGAGGAGCCCAGAGCACGCTTTTGTACGCGTACATTTTTCATCGAAACGCTCCATAAAATCTTCTGTAGACTCTCCGGGCCTTTATTGGACTGTTGCTAATGAGACCGGATCTTTATTATACTTGTTTCTCTGAGTATAATTTTTTTGGAATGCTGTGCGTAGTTCATCGAAGCTGTTGATGCGTCGATGGGGGAGTTTTTAAAACCAGTCACGTGCGTTGCCAATCAAAGTTGAATTAAAGATCTTCTACCATATGGGCATTGGCCATCATTCAATTTTAGCCTGTGTATCAAACACCTTTAGGTGATCCTTCGAATCACCGGATCAGTCATAGGTTTTGACACTCGCCGACATGCGGCGCTTCTTTTCCTCGGAGTAATTTCGTTTACGAAGAGTGAAAGCATCCTCCCTCTCGCTGCACCATGTAAGGAAGAGGTATTCCTCTTCCTCATCACGATAGTAGGTGTCGTCGTAGCGCCCTTCGTCATCCGATGGTTCATGAGCGGAATACCTAGGCCGACAATGCCTGGGGTGATGATCCTTCGAGTCAGACCCTGAAGGGTCGTGATAGGCGGTTATGCCCCACCTTTCGATTGACTATGATAACCACTTTTGTGAGAAGCGGTAGGAGCTTTCTTCCCACCAGATTTTTTCCTACGCCACACACTGGTGCGGCGGTTATCTATAGAAAGAGTTTCCAACACCGCGCGTCTAGTGGATCCGTCGGAATTATCCTCATCCACCTGGGCTTCTTGCAATTCATGCATGATGCGGTCTCCTATGTGCTCGAACACATTCTGTGGTCGTGGTGGTTCCTCCAAGGGAGGTTGTTCCTGGGCCCGGTTCTTCATCCCCGATTTTTGAGCTTGAAAGGGAGTACCGCGTGCGACGTTGCCGAACTTATGTCCGGATTGGAGGTTCCTCCACAGATTCAACCTTATCGTGATGCCCGGGATGATTCTCTCGAAGTTTTGCGTGAGTACGTATTCGAGATCCTCATCAATGAGTGAAGCGACTTCCAAGTCCGCCTCAACCACAGGTGGCTTTTGCGGCTCCTTAGTTGGAGCCTTTGGCGTAGATCCCGGATCGGGATTATCCAAAGTGATGGTTGGTGGTGGGGTATTAGTGGACGTGCCTGCCCCACCGGGAGATTGAAACAATGTATTTCGGTTATTCTGCACTCCTATTTGGCCATCGGGAAGCGGGGTTGGGATAACTATCACGTCACCCGCAAACTTCCGGTTTCCAGGATTCCTGTTCCTTGGCTTTCCCTGAGGGTTTCCCTTCGTCATTGGTAAAGATTGAGTTTAGTGTAGGGTCTCATGGATGGCGCCAACTTGTTGATACAAAAGTTGGATGATCCTAGCTAGACCCGAATTAGGCGTAATTCGGGTGATGGGGCTCCGACTCCTACACCAAGTGAATTTCTCGTTGGGATCCTGCGCACTAAAAATAACATGCTTTTAGGCTTACCTTGGGAATGTATCCCATGATTAGGCTCCGGCGTGAGAGTAAGTAATCGGTTTTAGGGTTAATAATCAGATGTAGAGTGAGTATGAAGAATATGATACCTTTGTGGAACCCTTGGGGGTTCCTTATATAGGCGGTGAAACCCTACTGGGCTTTCACCGATACTTCGGCCCCAAGTATAAAATAATCACCATAATTAGCTTTATTGTTATCTTCTAGTTATGGTTAGTGTATATCCTATACTTTAGGGTAAATCACAATCCAAATTAGGTTGTGATTCTGTCTAACCCTGTACCAGTGTGGCGGGCCGTGGGTCGCCCACATCTATGTGTCCACTATTCATTCAAAGCCCATAAGCTTAAATGACATTAATCTAACCTATTCGTGATGGGCCGGATGCGGGTAGTGTAGGTCCACGCTTTCCTAGGATTATCTATGTGTTGTAATGATCTAAAGAGATGGAGAGAGATGAAGAACTAGAGAGACAAAGTAGAGAGAGAAAGGAGAGAATGAGAGAAAAGATGAATAATGGAATTGTGAATATAAGAACCAACCCATCCTAACATGCTAGGAGAGGGTATATATAGCCCACCCTACATGTGGGCTTAATGAGTGATATTGTTAAATAACTAGAACACGAGCCCATACTACGTATCTATTGTTGGAGTGACCGATCCTTTCTAATTACTTAAAAACGTATTTCCAACAATCTCCCCCTATGGGAGGTCACTCCAAGTTACAATGTCCTAAATTTTCTATAGCTCGTGATCTTTAGCTAGCTATGCTAATAATGATGTGACCGAGACTTTCTTTGGAAAAATTTATTTCCAAAAATCTCCCCCTAAGGGAGGTCACACCATTTTAAAAAATCTTAAACCTAGCATACTATGCTTGATTCGTCGATCTTGTTCTTGTGAATATGCTGATGAGATCATTGACTGTCGTCTTGAGCATGTTTACTTTCCTTGACCTTGTGCATTCATCACTTGTGAAATTCGCCTCCTCCTGACTTTATGTTCTACATACTTACACCTTTATAAACTCTTGAAAGCTTCAGAGTTTGATACAGCGGAAGACTTGACTTTTAGGCTTTCTTGAATTTGTTGAAGTATTAAGTGCTGAAAGTATAAGCATATGTGGATGACTTCTTCTCGGATACCGCAATGCCACCTTCTTGTTACGCTGCATAAGACAATTAGCAACAAAACAAAGACACTGATAAAATGGCTTTGAACATTTCAACCTAATTAGGTAGCATTTTACCTCCGGTCGGTGAAGACCGTTGGACGATATTAAATATCGTACTTATGACAGGTAGTTTCAACTAAGAACCTCCTTTACAAGATTTTGCGGGTAAACCCGTTCTCTTTATTCGACCGTCTAAATCTGATTGCGAACATAAAGAGTGAATCATTTGGATAATATTATCCGCATGATTTGAAGCCGTCAAATCTGATTCTTGGAACAAGTTTAATTCATTAAAGAATCGCACTACGTTGCTTTCCACTTGTCACGAGCGTGATTCATATAGAATCTTGCAAGTTACCTACCAAGTGTTGTTTGATGTTAACACTAGAAGTATTTCCACTCATCACTGTGAACACTATAGAGTGTCACTCTGAGTGTTCTGGCAAGATCACTAAGATATTGCGTAGAGGCCTGGAATGTGTTTAAGTTCAGTTAAGAATTAAACCATTGTTGCTTTCCAGTTATCACAAGCTTGATTCATAAAGAATCGCACAAGTCACCTACCATGAGCTTTTTGATATTCGCTCAAGAACGATTTCCATATTCATTGTAAATACTTTCGTATTACTCAGATTTTCTGGCAAGATCATAAAGATATTGCGTAGGACTCTTAAGATCTTTCTTACTTTTAATAGTGTGTGTAGAAGCAAGGAATTATGAAAGTGTGTCCTAATGCGATATTTGATGATCTCAAATGGCTCTAGACTCGATCATGCATTTTGGATTTTAGTGATCGAAGGCTGGAGAGGAGTGCCACCATTTAAATACCAATTTATTATGAGTGAATAAATTAATAGATAATGCGTTGTCTCTGTATGATTAAAACCAATATCTTTTGAGAGATATCTGAGTTAGCTGGGATGGGTTGTGCATTGCATCACTGGGTCCATGATTTCTTATCTTCAATATCAAGCATCATTGAAAATGATCTCAATAGCATATGTTGGAAATACGTTTTACGTATTAGAAAGGTTCGGTCACTCCAACAATAGATATAATAGAAGTTCGTATTTTAGTTTATTTATACTTATTAAACAAAGCCCAAACCGAGCCCATGTGATGTATGGGTCGGCGGCCAAATATGTAAACCAAGCCCACTTTGTGGACTTGGTATAAAAGCCTACTCCTTTGATGGAGAGGGTGTGGTTTTTATTCAATAAAACACATAGTTCCATTACTTTCTCTCTCTAGAGTTTGTGTGAATTCTAACATCTTTCTATCTTTCTATCTCTTTCTCTCTCTAAAACATATGCTAGATTTACAATATCTAACAAATTGTATCAAGAGCCATGGGATGATTGTATTCTTTATGTGTTTGTGTTCTTGATTTTGTTGTCTATTTTGATCCAAAATCAATTGATCCAAAAAAATTTTGTGTTTTTATGGTTTAATCTTGATACAAATCTTCTACATAGTTGTGGTAGAGATTTGGTGTTGTTATTTTGGTTAAAATCACAAAATTTTTGGGTGTTTAGATCGATTTTTTGCATAAACATTCGTTCGTGGTTTGTGATCCGAGAAACAAGAGAAAAGTACTGTATTTTCGGAAAAGGGTTTTGGTTATCCGAAGAAGTGGGTTTATTCCGAAATATTATATTCGGAAAAGGATTACTGTTTTCCGAAGATTTGGTCTTTATCCGAAGAAGTAGTATTCCGAAAAAGTGTGTTTATTCCGAAGAAAGGGGTTTATCCTAAGAAGGTTTTATCCGAAAAAGGTACATTTTTCCGAAAATACCATTTATTCCGAATATAGTCACTTTATCCGAAATCCTGCATATTCCGAAAACCTTGCTTTATCCGAAAAACCCATTTATTCCAAAAAAAACCATTTATTCCGAAAAACCCAATTTATTCGAAAAACTCAAGTATTCTGAAAAACATCATTTTTCCGAAGAAGGTTGTTATCCGAAAAAAGGCTATTTATCCAAAAACCCTGCCATTTTTCGAAAAAGGTTGTTTATCCGAAAAAGCAATTTTATCCGAAAAAGGCCAGTTATCTGAAATCGGCAGCTTAATAGCACTTTATCCGAAAAACGTTACTTTATCCGAAAAATCCTTTATTCCGAAATTTCCAATTATTCCGAAAATCCTACATTTTTCATCCAGAAAAATTTCGTTAGTTTTTGAGTTTGCTTTGGAATTTTTGGTTTATCTGAAGATATCTTAGGTAATTTTAACATCGTTTCTCGACTTCATCACACGAATGTTGATCCCAAACTTAGATCGATTTAGCGTGTGCAAACGAGATTAGATCAAGTTAAACACGTAGAGAAACTTTGTTGTATATAAAATGATTCAAGTATTATGCGGAATTAATACTTAAACAAGAACACGCAAACAGTTGTAAAACAAACTTTCACTTGATTGATTATAACAAACTTGCATACAATGAAAGTGTTGAACATATGAAAACTTATATGAAACAAAACCTAAAAGTCTTCTTTTATAGACATAAGAAGCCTTGTACAAGAGTCTACGTATCAGCTATTCTAGGTAAAGATAATTATAGAAAATACATTGTTGATCCTATCTTTACTAGAAACAAACTAGAAACATAATACGCGTAAACCATATCTTTCTATTAGTGCTTGTCTTCAACCTATCAGCGCTTGACTTCTTCTTGTCAACGCTTGATCTGTCAACGTTTGTTTTCTTTTAATCAACGCTTGTTTTCTTCTTGTCAGCGTCCAAGTGTACTGGCTACATTTTATTCCCAACAATCCTCCCCTAAACTTGATATCTACTCTAGTAATCAATTTTATGAATAAAAATTAAGAACTAGGAGGAATCTTACAAATCTTATCATATTGTTAATAAACATGCCTAATCAAATCTTTGGCCACATCACTTGAATAGTCAATCTCCAGCTGTGTTGTCTTCATCTTGTCCAAAACTTCTTTGGACATGGGAGACTTAGCATCTACAAGAAGATACTCAACAAACTTTGTAGAGCTCAAATAATACACACCAGCAGCTGAATACAAACGCCATTGAAGTCCACTGATATCATCCTCAAGATCCTTCCAAACAGGATCTTCTTCTTCTGGAGCACACATTATCTTGAATGTTGACCAAAGCTTTATTCCATTGACTGAAGTAGGTGCTTCAGTCTCATACTTGGCCATCAACAACCTCCAAAGGTTTGCCAAGTCTTCCTTATCCATACTTGCAAAGAGAGACATAAGAGTAGTAAATGTGTGTTCCTCTTTCCCATATCTGCCAATCATCCAAAACCCACTTGCATCTTCTTCATAGCTAATGATAGGGTTTCTAGCATCAAGAGGTAACACTTGTACCATATCTGAAGCTTCCATGTGTGAGAGATTAATGCTTTTTCTAAGAACAGCTTCACTGGGATTCACTTTATTTAAACCTTTAGGGAACTCAAGTGGAACTCCCTTCTTCAAAGGCCTTGTAACAATCATAGCCTTTTGAATCTCCATCTCTTTTGCAAGTTCTTCTTTCCGTTCATCTGAAAGAAGTCTAAGAGTATTCATTTCCTGCACTCTTGCCCAAATGGGATAAGCCTTGTACTCTAATTCTTCAAAGGATAATCCCTGCAATTTCTTGAAGGTCCATCCAGTTCCATGACATATGAGTAACATGTAGTAAAGCTCCATTATATCCCTCTTCAGCAGTGAGAAAACATTGCTAGCCTTATGCTTCAGAATTACCTTGCAGTCTCTTTGAACTCTTAGAAGAATCTCCAATCCCCAAATTTGGTCCGAAATCGTCAAATCTGGATTCTCCATAATCCTATTCTCCCAAGCATGGTACATCTGAACAACTTCTGGCATATCAAAGTCTACTTGCAATTTTAACTCTCTAAGCTTCTCTCTTGCCAAGTCATCACCATATTCAAGTCTTTCTGGTTGTTCAATTATCATCACACTTGAATTTGAACCCCCTTCATCACTTCCTTCTTGTTCCTCAGAAGTGACATCAAATGGTGACTCACCTACCTTCTTCATCTCTTGTTCCACAAGTTGTGCAGCCAACCTTGAATCAAACTCTACTTCTGTTGCATCCTTTGGAACTTCTACTTCTACCATAATTCCTTTACCCTTATCTAATGGATCAAGGATGGGTAAAGATGATGATGGTACATGTGAAGACACTTCTTTGATGATAGCTGATGACTGGAATACATCAACCATATTTGCAGGTCTGTCAACGCCCAAATTCTGTGTGTCAGCGCCCAACTTACTCTTGTCAGCGCTTGATGTGTCAGCGTTCAAATTTTGCTTGTCAACGCTCACCTTACTTGTCTCGGCGCCTCTTGTAAACTGCTCCAACAAGTTCAAATTTGTAGGAGTAACCAGAGATATATCAAAAACTGGTTGCTTCTTTAATGCAGTAAGAGCTTCAGCAACACCCAAAGATTCTCCATCATGTGAGCCTTTGTCACTCACATTGATCTGCTCATCCTCCCCTTTGGAAGATTCCTCCATACCACGCCTAGTGTTAGCATCCTCTAAAATAAAAATTCTCTCCCTCAATTGCTTGAGTTCAAGGCCTTGTGTACTGACTGTTTGTACCAAGTCTGCATTTTGCTTTTGCAAGCTAATGCAGACAGCCGTCAATTCCATCATTATGTATGGTTCCAATCCGCCCTCCTCTAGAATGGGTATTTGACCTCCCAAAGTAGAGTCATGGGGCATGGATGAGGTCTTAAAGATGGTAGGACTTTGCTTTGCCTGCATCTAAGCTAGTACCAATAGTCCCAGCCTCATTCATAGCACCAACCACCCTTGTGGTGGTGGTTCTCTCTGCAACATGGCTAGGACCACTAGAGGAGAACACTCCAGTAGTCCTTGGGCGTTTAATTAACCTATATTCAGGGGGTGTAGAAGATGATGTGGATTGGGTAGAAGTTTGAAGGTTAAGGGGTGTTTGGGTCTGTGAAGGAAAGGTGTCAACGTTTGGATTACTTGTGTCAACGCCAACATTTAACGTGTCAACGTTTAAGGATTCTTGGTCAATTTCCATGTGTTGAGGGGAAGGCAAAGGTTCTGGTATTGGGTCAAGTTGTGGTTGTGGGTCTGGTTGGGGTTGTGTTGCTGCAATAACAGCAAGCATAGCTTGGGTGAGGGGTAATTCATAGTGAGGGGGTGAGTTCATCTTACTAAAAATAACTTTCTTTTGCACAGGGATGTGACAATCCGTCAATTTATGGTTGATATTTTATTCTCAATATTTATTTGAAAACATTATTTTAATGTTACAATATGAACTCACTTATTTTTGGGAAGTAATTTGGATTTACGTCTTGAAGTAGCATCGACTACGTCTAAACCGGAGGATTCAACTTTATGTGCTTACGTTTACATACACCGTCTTTGGTGACAGTCCGACATTTCAGAAAATAAATTTGTTCGTGAATATTATTTTGGAGTTTTAAATTTGAGTTGGTTCATAAACTCACAAATTTACGAGAAGAGATTAGGACTTACGATTTTGATTTAACGTCCTTTACGACTAAACCGGAAACCCTAGGATTACGTATTTATGTTTTCAAACTCCGTTTTTGATGAGACAATTTTTATTGGATTCGCTTTGTGACGTTGATTCATAATTTATAAAAACGTTTTTCGTAAAACGACCTGAGGGCACGCAAATCAAGGAAACTAGAATCGAGGAATACCCGTAAATTAGTGGGATGAGACAAGTATACACTTGTCCCACCCCACTATATGGGACGGCTACAACAAGGCACCACATCACAAGATGTGGCAACCATGTAGCTTAACACTTACATGTGTAAGTTAAGCTTACAAAGTAAGCTTCCACCTACACAAAACCATCTAAACCAAAACCAATCATTTCATTTCCTACATTCAAACAAGCTACAAACTCTCTCTCCCTCTCCATCTATGCCGTCCCATATTCACCATAAACACCTCCATTTGATCCAAATTTAACCACAAACTATTGTTATAACTTACATATGTTAATCTCCTTCAAAAGAGATGAAGATTGGTGGTGATTATAACATCCAAGGAGGAGTTTTTATGGAGTCTTGGGGCTGATTTTCCACAAGGTGTTTATGAAGATTGGTGGTCTTGAAGATGGTATTGGTGCATCACAAGTTTCTCCATCAAAATCCATGTTTTGATCAACCTACATCATCATGGTGGTATAAAGATTGTCCTCCTCATCCTCTTGTTATTTTTATTATGTAATCATATATTTTATTTCCTATTATATATGAATATGATGATTATATGATGATAAAAGTATTGTGTAGGGATTTGGTGTTGATAAATATGATTAAAAAGGTGAAAAACCAGAAGAGACAAGGTTAAAATCTTGGTTAATTTAGATGGATGTATAAAACAGTAAAGATTCATATGGTAAACTGGTAAAATGACTTGAATTGATTGATATACAGTAATCTATGAGTCTTGTACACATGTGAGAGTTGGCCATGCAATGGAATCATTGTAATGAGTGAGATATGATCAAAACAAGTTTAAGGTACAAATCTGAGTTCACTGTTTTGGACGATTTTTAGAAAATATTAGAAGATGATTAAACAGTAGATATAGAAGAGTTAAATGGAGCACATATCATTTAGTTTATGTGATAAAAACTTGAGCTTCTATCTCCATATAGAACTCTAGATATGGAAGTTTTGGTCAAAGTGAAGATAAAAATCAGATTTTGGAAATTAAAGTATAATACTATTATATAAGCACTCAAAATTTTATAGTATAAAATGTGAATAAAAACCCACTAACTCATATAATACATTTATATAAATATGTACAATGGTAAATAAGTGGAAATTTTATAAAAATAGTAACTTGTTAAGTTTTATAAGTTATAAAAACTATAAACATGATTTTTACGACATTTTCGGCTAATACCGTAAAATTAACGTTTTTTGTTAAATAAAACTTAGATGGTTGGACCCGTCTAATGTGAACTTTATAAAACTTATATACTGATATATAAACATGTATAACAATTAAAAACCAATAAAACCCGAACTATATAACATACGGACATTAACGGACTAAATTAACGTTATTGGACTAATAATACAACAAAATGGACTAAAACACTTATAAGCTTATTTATTGGGCTTAACCCATTTAGGCCCAACTTTTAAAGTGTAGATACTGATAATATATGTATAACATGGGTCAATACAAGTTAAAGAACTTATAATAAGTTTATTGGACTTAAAACACGTAAATAGGTAAAACTAGTAAACTAGTAAGAAGTTACCAATACGTAAACAATAAAATGAGTAAAAGAGAATATGTAAACCCACTTGATCATCATATATATAATCATCATATGTATACATAGTTGTTATTTTTATAAAGTCATTGGACATGAGTCTAAGACGAGTATTATTTGTCTAGGTTTCCGTGATTGAAGCACGTGCCGTACGTCCGAATGGCAGATAACCCGCCTTCCCACATCAACGTAAGTTCATAGCCTCTCACTCTTTTAAATGTTTTTATGAAATGTTTTATGAACCCGCGAGGGAGATAACATGTTAATTTTTATAAAATAGGACACCATTTGTCCCGATTGTTTGTTTATTGATTTGGACCCGAATGATTGTATGACCCGATTGTATGACCCGATAAATGATTAATGGACCCGATAGATGAAATAAAATGGATTATTAAAGTTAGGTTATGTCATTAAAAGTCCCATTAGCTTGAATTGTGAACTACCGGGATTTGGTAGACGCTTGTGCATATAATAGTACTATTTGGGGACGATCACCCCAGTTCGCGCCTTGACGGTTGATCCCCGTCGTGCCACATTGATTGGTAAGCGAATTTATGTATGAGAAGATTTCCATAGCGTGACCTTTGTGACGACACGCTACTTTAGATGGGCAAATTGAGTATCGGGTTAACTACCCGTTGTTTGCTTAAGTAAGGTAACAATGTCATGCGACTTATAATAATCCGATTAACGAAATATCACTAGACGCTCTAAACTACGATGTATTGCCTGACTAGCAATACAGGGTCATACTATTGATATTATGTTCGTGTTTTGGTTTTCATAACCATATTCATATAACGGTTTTTATTTTCATACAACGTTATGAGACGTATTGTATGATTGTTTTTAAGACATTGGCTCGTATAATGATTTTTAAGGCAAATGCCTATATTATGATTTTGATAAAGATTTGTATAAAATGATTTTGGCTATTTTATGGCCTATTACAATGATTTGTACAAAATGATTTTTGGTAATAATTTTATACCAAAGTTATATTGATGGAATTTATTAAACTCTATGAATTCACTCGGCGTTATCGCTGACCTTTTCTTTTAACATGTTTTATCTCAGGTACTTGAAGGTAATTCTCGGGAAGACGACAAGAATTCATGGCCCGCACTTAAACAATAATTTCCATTCAAATACTTGTAAAACTTTCTATGAAATAATATGACTTGGGACCTATGTAACTTTGATATTTATGAATTGAAATGCTTTATTAATAAACGACGCGATTTTTATCCGTTGTCTATGATGTGAGTAAAGTGCTATCCCGTAACACCAACTAGTCTTCCGATGTATTGAGTTGTATAAATTTGGGGGTGTTACACAGGGATCTCATAAAAATCATCATAATCCCTTATGCAGTACCTTTGTTCATCAAAAACCATTTGTAAAAATCTGGGACAAGCCAAAGTTATCTTATTCCCTTTGTTTTTACACATGCCATCAAAAATTAGTTTTGAAAAATTAAACTTTTGCCCATTTGTAATGCACACAATTGCACTAGCAACAGATCTATTAATTTCATTATGTGCAGTACATTTAGGACTCAAACATTGAAGGATGACATGTATGAGGTACTTCCAGGCTGGGGGAAACTCTTGTTTATGATATTTATTTAAAGTACCCTCATCAAGGAAAGGATACCCCAAAGCCCGCAGTCCTTGTTCAATTTCATTGATGGGGAGGGTGGTTATAACATCTGCATCATTAAGATGCAAAGCCTGGCGAACCAAGGCTTCAGTAACCACCCAAGTATGCCCATGAACAATAGCTGATAATGTAGTCACATTATTAAGCGTTGAGGAACTAACAGTGTTCCAAAATTGTTTAATATGAGTGACAGGGATGAGAGGAGCATGAGAAAGTGCATACCTAAGTGGAGATGCATTCAAATACACCACCATCTGAGTGTATTGTGGAAACAAAGTATCATCAGCCTCCAAAGAAGCAATCATGTTGTGCTGACTTCTGAATCCCAATACCAAGTCACTTGGTTTAAACTTTGGTGCCATTGTTGCAGAAAGCTGTTTGTTAAAGATTGTTAAAAGATGAATAATAGGAGAAAAAGTGTTAGACAAGAATATGATAGTACCCTGTTTAAAAATAGGAGCCAAATATATAGGAGAGATAGGCACATGTGATTGGTCAAAAATAAGGCAAGTATTTTTAAAATATAATGATGAAAATATTGAAAAGAAAATAAGTTATCTTGTGCATTAATTAAAAGTTATCTACTCCCAAAATTACGTCCCCAAAATTCGTCAAAAATAACAACTGGGTAGGTCCCAATGAGTGTCAACGGTAAAAAATGACCCATCAACGCCCAACGGTAATATTCTTGTCAACGTTTTCCAAAGCCATGTCAGAGTCTAAATTGGTCATAACAACGCTTGGAAAAGTATTTGTCAGCGTCCAAAAATAAATATAATAAAAATGAAAAAGGACCTTAACAAAGTAATTTATCCTAGTGAAGATAACCTATTAATTGAAAATTATTATAGGGTGGCAAGCACAGTCCAGTTATGCACACTTGCTTATGCAAGATAGACATAACAGTCCTCTAGTGTCCCTTGCTAACCAAAATTCTTAAAAATTAAGTTATCTCATAAAATCCCTTGTTACTCCCAGGTAAACCCAATATAAATCATTCCCAAGTCTCCCAACAGACCACATCCAATTCTAGGCCAAAAGGTTCTTGGCAACATGCATAGTATGTCAACCTTGCATGCTATAGTGCCTCATGATTTAGTAAACTAACTCATACTCACCAGTGGACACAATCTAGAATTATGATAAGAGTATTAAGAATACCCAAAAGTCCTAAAGGTTCCTAAAACCTCCCCTTAAACTGTGATACACATGTTGCCAAATAATATGCATGTAAATAAAAATTTATGTCAAGATAGGAATATAAATATTCCAACCATCATCCATAAATTGAAACATGCTTCACTGATTCTCCAAGGATCCATAAGCAACTTTATCCAATGGTACAATGCTAACAATGCCTGCACACTTAGATCAAAAACCACAAAACTAACATGTTGCTGACAACGTCACGATAACACTTATCAGCGTTAAGATAACCTTTGTCAGCGTTAGACAAATATAGTGGAAAATCTAACTTTTCAAAAAGACCAATAACAATGCAGATCTTGTACATACTTTTACACTAAGACCCCAAAACACATATTAAGTGAGATTGATCATTCCAATACTTGTAACCAAGTATTGAAACCTTCCAGTATCAAAAGGTTTAGTTAATAAATCAGACACATTTTCTTCTATGTCAACCCTATCTGGTTGTATTAAACCCTTTTCAAAACAATTCCTTATAAAATTATGTCTAATTTCTATGTGTTTTGTTTTAGAATGATGTACAGGATTCTTAATAATGCATAAAGTACTATTATTGTCTATAGAAATCTTGGTATGCATGAAATTATATCCATAATCCAACAGCTGGTTCTGAATCCATAAGACTTGTCCACAACAACCAGCTGCAGCTACATACTCTGCTTCAGTTGTAGAATTGACCACCACTGTTTGTTTCTTGCATTGCCAAGATATCAATCTACTCCCAAGAAACTGACATCCACCAGTTGTGGATTTTCTATCAAATTTGTCACCACCATAATCATTGTCTTAATATGCAATAAGCTCCAATGGTGAATCTTTTGGATACCATAAGCCCAAGTCTGGATAACATCTAAGGTACCTAAAGATTCTCTTGACAGCAAGAAGGTGACACTCTTTGGGAGTCACTTGATGGCGTGCACATGCACACACAACAAACATAATGTCAGGTCTTGAGGCTGTGAGATACATCAATGAACCAATCATTGATCTATAGTGCCTGACATCCACATCTTTTCCATCTCCAACTTTTCCCCAAGGGTGTTCTCTATCCATAGGAGTACTAGCCCTTTTCTCATGTGGAGAAAAGCCAAACTTCTTCAAGAAGTCTTCTACATACTTATCTTGAGAGATGAGATACCATCTTCTTTTTGCTGAACTTGTAACCCAAGAAAGAAGTTCATCTCCCCCATGGCACTCATCTTGAACTTGTCTGACATAAGCTTGGAAAAGTCTTCACTCATCTTTGGGTTGGATGATCCAAAGATGATATCATCTACATACACCTAAACAAGTAAGACATCCTTACCAGTCTTCTTTGTAAACAAGGTCTGGTCTATGGTGCCCCTTTTGAATCCATTTTCCACCAGATAGGTGGACAATGTGCCATACCATGCTCTTGGGGCTTGATGAAGTCCATACATAGCTTTCTTGACTCTATATACCTTGTCTAGATGCTCTGGATCTTCAAAACCAGGAGGTTGCATTACATAAACCTCCTCAACGATTGTGCCATAAAGGAAAGCACTCTTCACATCCATTTGATAGACAGTAAAGCCCATGCAGGAAGCATAGGCTAGAAATATCGTTATAGCCTCAATCCTAGCAACTGGTACAAAGACCTCCTCATAGTCTATCCCTTCCTCTTGTGTATATCCTTGAGCCACTAAACGTGCCTTGTTTCTGACCATAATGCCTCTTTCATCTTTCTTGTTTCTAAGAACCCATCTTGTCCCAATAGGTCTGACATATCTGGGACAATCAACCAACTCCCAAACATCATGTATAGCAAATTGGTGAAGCTCATCTTGCATTGCTTCCACCCAACTTGGTTCATTGAGAGCATCAAAAATCTTCTTGGGTTCCTGTTGTAGTAGAAAACAGGCAAACAAACATGCTTGAACAAGAGGGGTATCAACCTTCTTGTGTATATTGGCAATAAATCCTCCAAGATTCTGATGAGATCTTCTAGTCTGAACAGGAGACATCACATCACCAATAATTAGAGAATAGGGGTGATCCTTCATTTCAAAAGTAAGAACTCCTACCTCAAAAAGTCTGTTGTCTTCAATCTCATCATCCATGGTACCAATATCTTCTTTAGACTCTCTTCCATCAGTATTTGTATGAACCTCTCCATTTCTGCTTGAAGGTTCACCTTGTTCAAAATTGGAAGAGAAAATATGGTCAAAAGAGTTGTCAACGCCTGAACCAAGGTTGTCAACGTTGGAGCCATCAACGCCTGAAATAGTGTTGTCAACGTGTTAGCCATCAACGCCTGATTTTGTCTTGTCAGCGCTAGATTTTCCTTTGTCAACGCCTGAAAGACCATGCATGTTGTTAACTTGTGATACTTGGGGACCACCATTTTCCTTTCCAGCAGCAGCAACAAAAGCATCTGTCCATATGGGAATAGTGACATACTCAAGTATAGGAGATGACTTGTCTGCTTGTGATCCAACCTCTTCATGAACCTGTGTACCTGAACATCAACAATTGGTTCTTCCACAACACTTGAAGTTACCTTCACAATGTTTGGATTAGTAACAGGCATATAATCAAAGTCCTAGATAGAGGTTCCAAGTCAAATAACCAATTTGGACCACTTTCAGGATCACTAGGTTTACTTTCTAAAAACCTAACATGTAATTTTTCAAGTATATGTTTTTCCTTCTTAATGTAAACCCTATATCCTTTACTCTGCACTGAATAACCCATAAAGTAGCCTTCATCACCTTTAGCATTAAATATACCTAAGGCATCACTAGTGTCCAGCACAACTACATGACAACCAAAAGGTTTAAGAAAACCAATATTAGGTTTCCTTCCCAAATGTAACTCATAAGGTGTTTGGTTATTTATCTTGTTGACTAATGCTCTATTCTGAACATAACAAGCTGTATTCACAGCCTCAGCCCAAAAAGCAATGGGAAAGTGAGCATCAGCCAACATAGTCCTGGCTTCTTCAATGAGGGTTCTATTCTTTCTCTCAGCAACTCCATTTTGCCGTAGGGTTCTGGCAACACTAAACTGTCTAGTAATCCCTTTCTTGGAACAAAATTATCCATTAGCATATTTTTAAACTCACCACCATTATCACTTCTAAGCATCTTAACTTCATTACCAGTTTTCTTCTCTATTTTGTTAATAAAGTTAATTAAAGTATTAGCAGTGTCACTTTTCAAATCTAAAAAGAAAGTCCAAGTAAACCTAGAAAAATCATCAGTGATGACAAAACAGTAAGATATACCATTCAAGCTTTCTATATTAGTTGGACCAAACAGGTCCATATGTAGCAAGTGAAGTGGTTTAGAACTAGAGTGCACCTGTTTAGACTTGACCTTGTGCTATTTGCCTTTAAGACATGCAACACAAGAGTGGTCATTGTGGAAAACCTTTTTAGGAAAACCATCAACCAAGCCATGTCTCACAAGCCTGTTTATATTTTTAAAGTTAATGTGCCCTAGTCTCCTGTGCCATAGATTACTCTCATCAACTGAAGCTTTAACATAAAGACATGACAAGTTATTATTCATCCTAATCCCATTAAGATTCACATTATAAATGTCCTTATGCCTAGGTGTCCTATAATAAATGAATTTCTCATCTGGTATTTTAAAATCCTTACTCAACACCAAAAATTCATTATCAGTGAAAAGAAACTTATTTTTGTTATCACAAACTTGTGATACACTAAAAAGATTATAGTCAAGTTCTTTTACCAGAAACACGTTTTCAAAACGTAAATTGTTGGTGAGAAGAGTTCCTTTACCTGTGAAGGTTCCATATCCACCTCCAATGTAAACTTTATCACCATCCTTAATGGGAGTGAAGTTTGTGAGATAATCTTACTTCCCAGTCATGTGCCTAGAGCATCCACTATCCCAATAGCCATAATCATTAACCTGTTTTTGAATACCCTGCACATAAAGAAAACAAATTAGTTTTCTTTGGGAACCCAAGCCTGAGCAGACTTGGATTCATTTGGTTGTTCAACAAGAATATACTTAGTCCTTATAACAACCCGTTGTTCATCCCTTTTTGGATTGAACACCCAGTTAACCCCAATTGGTTTTGTGATGACCTTTGAAATATAATTGAATCTGTTACAGGTCATAGAAATCCCATTAGAATTAAGGTTTTTATCTGGCTTAGGTCTCCATGTCAAGCTAGAAGAAGCTTTAGACCCCTTTCCATGTGGTTGCAAATATTTACCATTACTTGGTCTGGCAACGTTTCTGTCAGCGTTTGATTTGTTCTTGTCAACGCTGAAATTACCCTTATCAGCGTTGAACCTAGGGTTTGCTACAGGAACCCATTGCCTATTAGACCATGTATTGGTCATTTGAAAAGGTCTTTGTCCATAAGTATTAGACCCTTTAGTAAAGAATGGATCTGGTCTAACAACTTGTAGACTTTGCTGAACAAAAGTTTTGGGTTTGATAGTGTTTGAATTTTTCTCAGCGTTGACCTTGGAAGCGTTGACACACTTATAGGCTAAATGTGAAAAGCTACCTCAAGTATAACAGGCTTTTCTAGACATAACTCTAGGTCTAGAAGAAAAGAAACATGTTCCATTATCAATAACTTGGCTTTTTGGTGACCTAGTATTTCTATACATTTCTGTAAATTTAATGCTAGGTTTTCTAACAACGTTTGAGCCAAGGTAAACAGTCTTGCCAGTGATTGGGATTGTTACTTTGATAGGGGTAGACTCATTTGGGCTATCACAAAGCACGCCACCCTTGACAAACTAGGTAGGGTTGGCTTTCTTCCATTGATCCAAATAAGTCAACATTTGCCTATATTCTTCTTCTGGGGTAAGGACTCTTGTTGGAGGAATAAATTCCTCATCTTGGAGTTCTGGTAAACCAGTCCAAGATAAGTCCTCTCTTTGGACCCAATAGAAGTCCCCAGCTGGTGGTGGAACACCAGCATACTCTTTCATCCGAATCCCAGTCATATCCCTAGAATCCCTTTTTTTACTAACACATTCTCCTAGGGTTTGTGAGGCTTTATCAAATCTCTGAATTTTAAGATCTATATTATCCTTATTCTTGATAGCCTCATCTAACTTAGCCTGTAATTCAACATTGACCCTCTCCATGATGTTTCTAATATAAGTACTAGCATTTAAATCATGTTTTAAGATATTGATTTTATTGGGAATAAATTATAGCCAATCTACTTGAGCGCTGACAAGAGTAAAACAAGCGTTGATAGAAGCAAAACAAACGCTGACAGCTCAAGCATTGACAAGATAAAGTCAAGCGTTGATACATTGAAGACAAGCACTGATGGGAAGATATACTCTACGCGTTTATTGTATTCTAGATTACTTCTAGTAAAGATCGGAACAACAATGTATTTTCTATATTTATCTTTACCTAGAATAGCTGATACGTAGATTATTGTACAAGGCTTCTTATGTCTATAAAAGAAGACCTTTAGGTTAATGTTTAATATAAGTTTTCCTTCGTAAACTACTTTCATTGTAAGCAAGTTTGATACCATTAATCAAAGTGAAAGTTTGTTTATATCTTGTGTGTTCTTGTTTAAGTGTTAATTCCGCATAACACTTAGATTATTATAAACATATACAAAGGTTTCTCTAAGTGTATTACTTGATCTAATCTCGTATACATAAAGCTAAATCGATCTAAGTTTGGGATCAACAAGTGGTATCAGAGCTTGTTGAGGAACTTTTGATCTTAAAGAACACAAGAACCCTAAAAATCACCAAAACCCTAATTTTCTTAAAAACCCTAACAACATCATGTCAGAAATAACCTCCTCCTTCTCCTCACCTTTACCAAACATCAAGATTCCCATGCTTGATGCAACCAACTTTGAATTGTGGAAATTCAACTTTGCGCAATATCTAGGGATCTATGACTACACACTCTGGGAGATCATTGAATATGGAAACACATTCGATAAAGCCCAAAAGATTGCTGATGCTATTTCTCAAAGATCAGCTGTTGCTGGATGTTCTGAAGAAGATAAGAAAGAAAAACCTGAAGATGGTAGAGTTGTGTCTGCTGAAGACATAGCAAAGAAAAGGGTTGACATGAAAACCCTAAATATTCTAAAAGTCTCTTTGGGACAAGAGAACCAGCATAAATATAGAGGTTATGATTCTGCTAAAGACCTTTGGGCAGCTCTTGAAGTTGCATATGGTGGCAATGCAGATACCAGGGAAGAAAAGAAGAAACAACACATGCATGATTATGTTGTTTTCAAAGCTCAACCCAATGAGAAGATGAGTAGTGTGAGAAGCAGATTGCTTGACATTACAAGCAAATTGTCCTTCATAGGGACACAACTTGGTGATGTTGACATTAATGCTACCTTTCTTAAAAGTCTAGGTGAGGCATGGAAGATTGAGGCAAGATCTATTCTTGCCAATAATACTTACAAAAGTTCCACGTTTGATGACATTTACAACAAACTGAGGCTGTTGGAAGATGAAACTCTTTTGGAGCATGGAAGCAAGTCTACCAACAGTAACATGGCCTTCTTCTCTCATAGTAAAGGTCAATTCAATCAGAAGGACTCCTACATGCATCCAGTTACTGGATCATCATGTGTCAGCGCTGGAACATGTCCTGTCAACGTCTCCTTTTCAGACGCTGACACATTCAAAAGTGACTCACCAAGAGTTAAACCTGCTGGTTTGGATTTGGATACTGTATGTGCTTATATTGCTTCTTTGCCCAATGGTTCAGTGATTACATATAAGGACCTTGAGCAGGTAAGTGATGAGCATTTGGAAGAGATGGACATTAAGTGGAACATGGCTCTTGCTAGTATAAGAGCAAACAGGTGGAACATAAGGTTTAAGAAGAAGATGACCTTCAATGCAAAACACACAGCTGGATTTGATAAATCCAAAGTTGAATTCTACAACTGTCATCGTATGGGGCACTTCATGAGGGAATGCAGATCTCCTAGAAGATCTGATGCTGGTAAACCCTCAAGTCAAATTGTTAAAGCTCAGGATCCTAAAGCCATGGTTGCAGTTCAAGGAATTGATGGGATGGGATGGGATGGAGCTATCTGGCTAAGGATGTGGAAGAGGATAAAGCTTTGGTTGCTGAAATTGAAGAAGAAGAGCATGTTGAAGATGCTCTCATGGTACACTCCTCCTCTTCATCTCATAATGAGGTATACAATGATGCTTTTTGTAGTAAAGGTTGTAGGTTAAACACTGAGAAACTTAACAAAGAGGTGTTAAGATTATTAAGTGATGTGAGTAGTGAAAATTGCAAACTGTCTTATTACCAACTAGCTCTCACTCAAACTGAGAAAACAGTTTCTGAATACAAGAAAATGGAATTTGACTTAAAAGATAAAATAAATATCTTAAAACATGAGTTAAATGCTAGTATGGATATTAGAAACATTATGAAAAGGGTTAATGGTGAGTTACAGGCTAAATTAGATGAAGCCATTAAGAATAAAGATAATGTTGGCCTTAAAATCCAGAGATTTGATAAGGAAACACAAACCCTAGGAGAATGTGTGGGAAAACAAAGGGATCCTAAGGACATGACTGGGATTGGGATGAAAGACTACTCTGTGGTTCCACCACCAGCTGGTGACGTCTATGGTGTCCAACAAAAGGACCTATCTTGGACTGGTTTGCCAGAACTCCAAGAGGAGGAATTCATTCCTCCACCAAGAGTTGTCACTCCAGTTGAAGAGTATCAACAAAAGTTGACTGACCTGAATGAATGGAAGAAAGCAAACCCTACATTATTTGTTAAGGGTGGCTTGCTATGTGAAAGTCCTAATGAGTCAACTCCCATTAAGGTTACTAACCCAATCACTGGTAAAGCTGTTGACCTTGGCTCAAACACTATTAGAAAACCTAGCATTAAGTATGCAGAGATGTATAGGAATACTAGGTCACCTAAGAGCCAAGTTAGCAATGATGGAACAAGCTTCTTCTCTTCTAGACATAGGGTTGTGTCTAGAAAAGCCTGTTACACTTGTGGTAGCTTTTCACACTTGGCATATAAGTGTGTCAACGCTCCCCAAGTCAGCACTGACAGGAACAAATTTAGCGCTGACAGGAACAAAGTCAACGTTGTTAGGAAGTCAAACGTTGTCAGACCCAAACCTTGTGTGCAGCAAAGTCCACAAGTGATTAGACCTGCCCCATGCTTTACTAGAGGGTCTAACACTCATGGACAAAGACCATTTCAAAAGACAAACACCTGGTCGAATAGGCAATGGGTTTTTGTAGCAAACCCTAGGTTCAACGCTGACAAGGGTAATTTCAGCGTTGACAAGACCAATTCCAACGCTGTCAGAAACGTGACCAGACCTAAATATTTGCAACCACAAGGAAAGGGGTCTAAAGCTTCTTCAAGCTTGACATGGAGACCCAAGAAAGATCAAAACCCTAATGATAATGGGATTTCAATGACCTGCAATAGGTTTAATTACATTTCAAAGGTCATTACAAAACCTATTGGGGTTAACTGGGTATTTCATCCTAAGAAGGATGAAAATGGGGTTGTTATGAGAACTAAGTCTGTTCTTATTGAACAACCAGATGAATCCAAGTCTTCTAAGGCTTGGGTTCCCAAAGAAAACTAATTTGTTTTCTTTATGTGCAGGGCATTCAAAAACAGGTCAATGATTATGGATATTGGGATAGTGGATGCTCAAGGCACATGACAGAGAAGGAAGATTACTTAACTAACTTCACTCCCATTAAGGATGGTGATAAGGTTTACTTTGGAGGCGGATATGGTACTATCACAGTCAAAGGAAACCTTCTCACCAAGAATTTGCGTTTTGAGAACGTATTTCTGGTAAAAGAACTTGATTACAACCTTTATAGTGTATCACAAGTTTGTGATAACAAAAATAAAGTTCTATTTACTGATACTGAGTGTTTGGTGTTAAGCAAGGATTATAAGATTCCTGATGAGAAATATATTGAGTATAGAACACCTAGGCATAAAGATATATACAATGTGAATTTGAATGGGATTAGAATGAATAACAATATGTCTTGTTTTTATGCTAAAGCTTCAGTAGATGAGAGTAATTTGTGGCACAGGAGACTAGGGCACATAAATTTTAAGAATATAAATAGGCTTGTGAGACTGGGCTTGGTTGATGGTTTGCCTGAGAAGGCCTTCCACAATGACCACTCTTGTGTTGCATGTCTTAAAGGCAAGCAACACAAGGTCTCATTCAAGTCCAAACAGGTGCATTCTAGTTCTAGACCTCTTCATTTGCTTCACATGGACCTCTTTGGTCCAACCAATATAGAAAGTTTGAATGGTAAGTCATATTGCTTTGTTATCACAGATGACTTTTCTAGGTTTACTTGGACATTCTTTCTAGCTATCAAGAGTGACACAGCTGATATTCTAATTGATTTTATCACTCAGATTGAGAAGAAGTCTGGCAATGAAGTTAAAATGATTAGGAGTGATAATTGTGGTGAATTTAGGAATAAAAAGCTAGATGATTTATGTGCCAGGAAAGGAATTACTAGGCAATTTAGTGTTGCCAAAACCGCACAACAAAATGGGGTTGATGAGAGGAAAAATAGAACCCTAATTGAAGTAGCCAGAACCATGTCGGCTGATGCTCATTTTCCTATAGCCTTTTGGGCTGATGCTGTCAATACAGCTTGCTATGTTCAAAATGGAGCATTGGTCAACAAAATTCAGAACAAAACACCTTATGAGTTACTTTGGGGAAGAAAACCTAATATTGGTTTTCTCAGACCTTTTGGTTGTCATGTTGTAGTGTTAGATACTAGTGATGCCTTAGGTAAATTTAGTGCAAAAGGTGATGAAGGATACTTCAAGGGGTATTCAGTGCAAAGCAGGGGATATAGGGTTTATCTTAAAGAGGAAAAACGTATAATTGAAAGAGTACATGTTAGGTTTTTAGAGAATAAACCTAGTGATCCTGAATGTGGTCCTAATTGGTTGTTTGACTTGGAACCTTTATCTAGAACTTTAAATTATATGCCTGTCACTAATTCAGACATTGTGAAGGTGACTTCAAATGTCGTGGAAGAACAGTTTGTTGATGTTTCAGGTACACAGGTTCATGAGAAGGTTGGATCACAAGCAGAGAAGTCATCTCCTATCCAAGAATATGTTACAATTCCCATTTGGACAGATGCTTTTGTTGCTGCTGCTGCTGCTGGTAAAGATAATGGTGGTCTCCAAGTACCACCAGATACAAACATGCATGGTCCTTCAGGCGCTAACAAAGGCAAATCTAGCGTTGACAAGACCAATTCAGACGTTTATGGCTCAGACATTGACAACAACAGTTCAAGCATTGTTAGCCCAAGCGCTGACAACCAAGGTTCAGGCGTTGACAACACTTCTGTACATCTTTTCTCTTCCATTTTTTAAACAAGGTGAACTTTCCAATTTATATGAAGAAGGTCATCCCCATGTTGATGTAAGAGTCTGATGAAGAAGATATTGGCAACATGGAGAATGAGGTTGAGGACACCAGACTTTTTGAAGGAGGAGTTCTCACTTCCACTATGAAGAATCACCCCACTTCTCAAATCATTGGTGATATTATGACTCCAGTTCAGACTAGAAGATCTCATCAAGGTCTTGGTGGGTATTTTGCCATTATACACAAGAAGGTTGATACCCCTCTTGTGCAAGCATGTTTGTTTGCCTGTTTTCTGTCACAACAGGAACCCAAGAAAATATTTTATGCTCTCAAAGAACCAAGTTGGGTGGAAGCAATGCAGGATGAGCTTCACCAATTTGCAATTCAGGATGTTTGGGAGCTGGTTGATTGTCCCAAATATGTCAGACCTATAGGGACAAGATGGGTTATAAGAAACAAGAGAGATGAAAGAGGCATAGTGGTCAGAAACAAGGCAAGGTTAGTGGCTCAGGGATATACATAAGAAGAGGGGACAGACTATGAGGAAGTCTTTGCACCAGTTGCAAGGATTGAAGCTATAAGGATCTTTTTAGCCTATGCATCCTGCATGGGCTTCACTGTCTATCAAATGGATGTCAAGAGTGCCTTCCTCTATGGTACAATTGTTGAGGAGGTATATGTGATGCAACCTCCTAGTTTTGAGGATCTAGAGAATCCAGACAAGGTGTATAGAGTCAAAAAAGCTATGTATGGACTTCATCAAGCCCCTAGAGCATGGTATGTGATGAGACTGCTTTTATACATAGTCTCATCGTCTAAATCGGGCTTAAAATGCATAAAATATCATTAAAACTGCCAAATATATGCTCGTGTTTGTTACTTGTGTATTTTTAGGTACGGATATTGAGGAAATGGCAAAAGATCACAAGAATCAATCAAAAACGAACACGGGAAACGAAGCCGCACAATGAACCGGGCCTAAGTTTGGATTTTACAAAAATGCCCTTGAATAATTGAAGATTGGCAACTTTAGTCCCTCAACTTTTGAAGATTTACACTTTATACCCCTCAAATATTCAAAATTATGAATAGGGTCCCTAAAGTTTGAAGACTATACAAGAAAATCCCTTGGAAAATGAAGAATATGCATTACAGGTCCTTGATAAAAGTTTGGAAACCTTTAGTGCCAAAAATGACAAGATGGCAAAAGTTATTGCAAAGGAAAAGATGTTTGTGGCTGTTTAATACAACATGAAGACAAGGAGAAACCTTGGGGCTCTTTTCTGCCAACTAACCAAACCCTCACACCCAACCAAAAGCTGCCACGTCACATTACCCACCCATCCACCCATACCCATAACCCAACCCGTCCACCCAGCCCAATGTTTAACCCGGTTTTTTAAATAAACCAAGTCAAAGCCCTGGTCAAATCCTACCATTTTCGCACCTAAACACCATTTTAAATATTTTCTTACCCAAAATAGATTAAACCACCCCTAATCCCCTTATAAACCCTAATCTATCCTAGGTCCAATCAACTTTAAAACAAAGGGGTATTTGCTGATTCCCTCCAGATCTTTAATTTACCTTTATCTCACCTTATCCCACCTCACAAAACACCCTCACATGGGTTGAGGACCCCACCCCGTACCTCCCCTGCAACATCACTTTCGTCCCCGAACCCAATAGCCGACCAAATCAACAGCTCACAAGCTCTCCTTGGCCCCCAAGTACAAATATACGGCCAAGATCACTTTGAAATAGCTGGCTACAACAACGAGATCACATGGGCGCATTTGACTGATTTTGAAGACAAAGACCAAGGGCTTTTTAGGAATTCCAGTTACTAGGGTTTAGTAGTTCTAGATACTTCTTTTCAGTTGTATATAAGGAGTCGTTTGTGACCCTTATCACTTTGTTCCAGCTTTTAGCAATCAACTCTTGTAATTCCTTTTTTACAAATTTATAAAGTTTGGTATTTTTCCTAAAATTGTAATTCCTTTTATTGATTTTTAAAAAGTTGGTATGTGATTGATAGCTAAGCTGAGTTCTATCTTAATTGTGCAAAACACTTGTGTTTTGAAGTTTTTCAGAAAGTTTCTGAAAATTGGGATTTTTGGTGAAAAGTTTGGTTCAAGGTTTAATTTTTCAGGTAGTAAAAGTTATTTGGTTTGAGTGTTTTGAAAGGAAGTTTATTTGAGAAGATTTTAAAAGGTTTAAGAAAGGTTTGAAAAAGAAAAAAATAAAATCAGAATTGGATATTTGCTTGTTTCTTTTCACTTTTTCTTAGCAGGGTTGTTTGGAGCTTGATTTGATCAAGGTTCTGCACAAACCCGTGTTTGTGGGAGGTGACATACAGTCACTGAGGGACTTGGATGTAAGTCCCTCAAGGTAAAACCCTTTTATCCATTTTCAGTTTCCTGATTTTGTGTTATTTGTGTGTTGCATGAATTTTGCATGAAAGATGGGATAAATGTTGTTTAACCTGTTGATTTGAGTTCATTTGGTGATTATATGCATGTTGTAGGTGATTAGAGTCAATTTGGTTTGGATTTAAACAGCTTTGGTTTGAAAAATTGTTTTTCAGTCAGTTTTAAGGGGTGTTTGGATTTGAATTTTAACCAGGAATATTGAGAGATTTTGGTTTAAGAATCAGCTAGACACACTTAGGATTGCATGAGATATGTGTTATCAGTAAGAGGTATTTGGTTTAGATAGGATTGGAACAAATTTGCATGCTAAAAGTTTGAAAGATAGCTTAAAATCTGTCATATCACTTTTCTACTTATTTTGGTTAAAATTTGCCATGAAACCTTGAAAGTTGTTAGATATTAGGTAGTTCTAGGGTTGTGAATCATTTCTATGCTATATTGTGGACTTGTATGCAAGATTGGAAGAGTTGAAATCGTTTTTGTGCATGTAATTTGGCCAACAGTCACCAGACGTGCCCATAGGACTTATCAGAAACATTTGGTGCTTGTTTAGTGTGATTCTTGCTAAGTGATTGTTGTTTTTTGTGTTTACTCAGACTCCCCACAACCCAATTGGTGTGGGGGTGCCTTGTGGTCCAAAGAAAATCAAGCACTAGGGCTTTCCTAAGCTTTTAGGTCAACTGGCCAGCAAAATACACTACCAGATTTTGTTTCCCCTGCTAAGCAAAAGGACAAAAGTCCAGCAACATGTCACTATCAGATTTTGTTTTTTTTGTCTTTTGTGGGTGAAAATTAGATTTAGGACTTCAAACCAATTTTGTTATTTATCTTATTTTATTTTTGATTTTTCTGATTAATTAGATTTTTAGTTACTGTTCATTTTATATTTTTTAGATTAAATAGCATTTTTAATTAACTTTTAAGTTTCTGTTTTTTGTCTTTTAGTGCCAAAAAGTAATATTTTTCAGTTTAATCAACTTTCCTGGACTTAGAATATTATTTTAAGATTTTTGGTTAAAAAAATATTTTACTGTTCATTTTTTTTATTATTTTTTTAGAATTAATTTAACTTAATTAGGGTTTTAATTAAACTAGTTTTATCATTTAGTGAAAAATTTAATATTTTTCAATCTTTTTCATTTTTCTACTGTTCATTAGAGTAATTTAGGATTTTTAAAATTGGTAGATTATTTTTAGCATTATTTTATTATTTTTTATAATTATTTTAGTTTTAAAATAGTTTTTAGTAATTTAAAAATAGAAAAATAGTTTTTAAAAATTAGTAAAAATACTTTTTAGTCTTTAGATAATATAAGTAAGTTATTAATTCAATAAAATCATATTGTGGACATATTGATTAATTATATTTAATTTTAGGGCTTTAATTAGCATTTAAAATTGAATATTTAATTAATAAAAGGTTTTAAAATATTTTTATTGGATTTTATTTCTTATTTATATTATTTTGGACTTGTTTTAGCTTTTAATTGATTTTTAGGTTTAAAATTTTAAATTTTGTAGTTTTACGGTTTTACGTGAACGCGTTTTCGTCTTAGTTTAATCCGTTTTGATAACCGTCTCGTCTTTTCTTTCCTTTCTCATTTCTATTCTCTTTTCTTTTCTTCTTGTTAATAATCACAAACATTAATCATCATGTCAATTCACAACACACGTGCCTCCTCGAGAACGAACTCACTTTTAGGGTCATACACACACGGTTTTCCTAAATCGTCGTGCACTATTGCTCTTTTCCTAAAGAGTGGTAAAAATACAACAATCATTTTGGCGCCGCTGCCGGGGAGGCGTGTTGTGTTTTGATTGAACCATTGTTGTTTTTATATTAGCCATAAATAGTATTTGTATTAGTAGCACTCTACTAATACGTATTATCGTTTTTCGGTTTTTGTGTGAATAATATTAATATATTGTATACGTAGAACAATAAATTCACAAGTACTCCAAATACGTGAGAAATCACAACCTTGACTTGGGAGGTAATTACCCAATCATTGTATTCGAATCTCAAACCAAAGAAAAAAAGGCAAAAATAGATAAATACTTTCGTGAAGCTTAATCTTGATAATACAAACTATAAGGTGGGTATAAGGCGGTTGTATTTCACGACCTAAAGGAAAAAGGCTCTTAAGTGCTTCGCGCCGCCTCGTTTCCTCCGCTTGCTTGTGCGTATTTCATTTTGAGAGTGAATCGAGGGTTTTGCCGCCCAAAGTATTATTACATATCATATATATTTTCTTGGTTTCTATTGATTAAACCCTCTTGAACGATTTGGTGTTCCACCATCGTTCTAAAATCATCGAAGGCGTTCACTTCAAGTGATCGTTTTCATTCCTTGAGGCTTCTTTAATCAAGAGATTTGATTAAGGAGGAGATTTGTAGATTATTGTCTACTTAATACATTTCACCAATTTCCAAAAGAGTTAATACCATCAAAAACCACAAAAAAAAATTTGAAAAATACAAAATACCAAAAAGAATCTTCTTTGCTCGTCTCCACGTTGTACGTGACGTTTATGCTCACTCGTAATCAAGCAAAACGTGCACGTAGACGAAAGAACAAAACTCCCACTCCAACTCATTCTAGTGAGGAGTCTCCAAGTGAGGAACCTATTGTAGAACAAGAAGCTATCATGGCTAATCGTACTATGATGGAGTTGCTTCAAGCACCCACCGAGGGTTTTGGAGAGGCCATTGTGATTCCCGCCATCCTTGCGGAGAACTTTGAGATCAAGACGGGTTTAATGTCTATGCTTCAAGCAAACAAGTTTCACGGTCACGAAAAAGACAACCCATATTATCACATTAGGCAATTTAATCGTCTCACCGCGACAAGCAAGTTTAAGGATGTACCACACGATGCCATTAAGATGATGTTGTTTCCTTACTCGTTAGATGGACCCGCCAAGATATGGCTTGAGAAAGAACCACCGAATTCGATTTTGACATGGGCCGATCTCGTGTCTAAATTTGTGAATCAATTTTTTCCACCATCTAAGACAACACATTCGAAAAACGAGATTTCACGTTTTACACAAAGACCAAATGAAAGTATTTCAATGGCTTGGGAAAGGTTTAAAGAAATGTTACATGAATGTCCACACCATGATTTTTCCGAATTGCATCAAATTGACACTTTTTATAATGGGCTTAATGATCATGAAGGAGATTACTTAAATGCCGCAGCGGGTGCTAATTTTTTGTGCAAAACGACCAATGAGGCTTTGAAAATCATAGAAAATAGGTCTAAGGTCTATAGCCCTCGTAAAACACCGAGTGTTGCCAATTTGGGCTCGTCATCATCTCGTTCCATTAATGCCTTGCAAGATGAAGCAAATGAGGAGAATCGGTTTTTCGATAGGTTTTCGACTCTTATGTCTCATTGGAAAGCTCAAGAAGCTTCAAATTCCGCTTCGGTTAAAGCGGTTGCTAAGAGTTGTATTTCGTGTGGTGGAGCTCATGATTTTTCCGAGTGCATTACCGCGGATGGTAACACTTCGAATGCGTATGTAGCCACGGGAACTTATAACCAAATCGGTCAAGGTTCCCGCCAAAATCAAGCTCCACAAAATCAAAATGCTAATAACTATCGAAACAACAATCAAGGTGGTAATTATCAAGGCAATCAACGTAACTACAACAAGGGTAATTATCAAAGTGGAAATGGGCAAGTTTCAAACCAAAACCAAAACCGTGATTTTCAAACTTCTACTCAAGGTTTTCAAAATGATCACACCAAAAATCTTCAAGGAGAATTTTTGAATTATGCAAAGGCTAATGATGCTAAGTTTGACAACATGCAACGTGAAATGGTTAGCTTAAGGTCCGAGTTGAAAAACGAGCTTAAAAACGAACTTGCTAATGAACTTAAAACTCATGCTAATAAAATGGAAGGAAATGTCACACGACTCCAACAAAATCAACAAAAAATGGAGCAAGGACAACATGAGATTAAGCAAGAATTATTAAAAGCGGATGCTAGGCAATCTAAATTTGAGGACCGTATGGCTAAAATGTTTGAAGCTATCATGTGTAAGCCCTCTTCTTCGGGTGGTCTTCCTAGTGATACCATCGTGAACCCGAAAGGAGAATTGAAGGTTATTACTACTCGTAGTGGTAAAACTTTCAAAGAACCCATTTCTCGTCCAAGTACTTCTACGGAGAAGGAAAAAGAGAAAGAACCCGAGGTTGTGGTAGAAAAGGAGCAAATTACAAGCCCACGAAGTACCGCTCAAACCACACCTACGGTTGGACCAATACCAATCATGGAACCCAAGATTCCAAGGCCAATGCCTATGCCTACTTTTCCCCAACCCACACCACCTTTACCCTACCCTTCAAGACGAGACAAGGAAAAGGCACAAGAACGAAATAATTATCAATTTGAACTCTTTATGAAAATGTTTCGTGACTTGCATTTCAATATAAGTTTTGCCGACGCCTTAGTCATGATGCCTCGATTTGCCGCGAACTTCAAAAGTATGTTGAATAACAAAGAGAAATTGCAAAAATCGTCTAGTTGTTCATCGGTTTTTCTAAGCCGCATACCTCAAAAAGTCGGTGATCCTGGAGAGTTTTTAATCCCATGTGCTATCCAAGACATGGAAGAATGCTACGCCTTGGCCGATCTTGGTGCTAGTATTAATTTGATGCCTCTTGAGATTTTTAAATCGCTCAATCTTCCCAATCTCACTCCTTCAAGAATGTCAATCGAAATGGCCGATCATTCTACGATTCTAGCTTGTGGAGTTGCCGAGGACGTCTTTGTGAAAGTTGGAAAGTTCTACTATCCTGTAGACTTTATTGTTGTTGACATTCCCATCGATCCTAAAGTTCCGTTAATTTTAGGTCGATCTTTTTTGGATACCTCGAGAGCACTTATCGATGTGCATGCAAGAAAAATCACTCTTCGTTTCAATGAGGAAGAACTCGTCATTAATGCAACCCAAAACTCCACTCTTTCTCATGTGTATTCTATCACATCTTTGTACAATGTCAATCCCATCAAAAGCATTTGCAAAAAGATTTCAAATAGAGTTTTAGGAGTTGTTGAGAAAAATGAAGTTCCGTCCCCTCCGCCGGTGGAGGTTAAGAGTGTTAAGCCTACGGTTCCAATTGTGAGTGATTCTTCGGATAATGAATACGTTGATCCCGATGGGGGAGTTTTCTTTGTTGACAAAAGATTTGAAAACTTACCACCACCTAAACCAAAAAGATTTCAAAATGTGAGAATTTTTAGTGTGACTAACATTGCTTTAGATACACCAAATATTTTTGACATAATCAAATCGGGTTTTCACAAGGAGAGTTTAAAAGATGAAAAAGGAAAGGATTTTAAATTGAATTTAAAAGATTTTTCTACAATTCTAACTCCGTCATCACCGCGTGTATTGAGTACTACAAGCTCGTCTTCTCCTTTTGACGATGCTTTGTGTGGACTTAGTGTGGGGGAATTCCCTTATGTTCCTTCCCCTTTCTCCACCGAGGACGAGATATTTGATCCTGGAATTGCTTATAAAGGGAAATCTCGGTCTTCCACCGATGCAATAAATGGAAAATCTTTTCATTTGAGTGGTGCGAGTCTACCTCGAGTAGCTCAATGTTTTCATGACTTACCCATTGTCCCACCCTTCTATTTCTTCTCACCTATTTTTTTGAAACTCTTTGAGTTTTTGTTGACTCATGATGAAGTGGCGTTGATTTGTTTTTCCAATAAAAACGAGAACGCCATCTTCGATCCCAGTATTTTGCACCATCAAAGGACTTAGTCCTTAATACCGGTTGTTTTTTGGCCTTGTTTATCATGTAAGCCCCATCAAAAATTGACCATACCATGATTATCCCTAAATGATCACATTTATGGGGATTCCAGACGAGCTTTTGACTCGGTTATCAAAAACAAGGTGCCTCGTGGGGGAGACCCATGCTTATCCATGTACATATTATTGCTTTCTAATTAGTTTAATGTGAGGGGATTTTTCCCCTTCCAACCTTTGTTCCGTGGTTGTTTGTGAATTGTGGTTTTTAGATCATGATTTTCACGATTGGAGCCTCTCGTGTTCGTTTTATGGGAACACTCGATCGTTTGCTTTTGAGACATTTCTCAATATCCAAATGATATATCCTTTTATGTTCTAACCTTAGGTTTTTAGCACACTTCATAAACGGCTATTAATTTATTGGTTACACCCTTTCCATGCTAGATTAGGCATTCGACTACGTCTCTAGTATGGGGGTGTTTGCACCCCTAGACTCGAAACATTGAGGACAATGTTTAACTTTAGTATGGGGGGTGAATAGATACTTGCCTTTCCAAACCTTCACGCTTTCCAAAGTTTAACTTTTTGTTTATCGTTTTGTTGCAAAATAAGGCAAAAATGGCCAAATTTTAAAAATTTTCTCATATTTTATAAGTGTTTGAAGACACGAATGTAGATTTTCCGATGGCGAGAATAAGAGTAATTTTTGACTCGACCGTGCATGTTGAGCACTTAGCTTTGATTCCTTAACTACACATTAGACTAAGTCTCTTAAATGAGGACGAGAAATGATAGAGTTAATTATAAGTTACTATGCTAAACGTAGAGTACTCGTATTCTTTCAAAAAATCATGTGTTCTCGTTGTTTTCTTATTCTCCCTTCGCATGTAAATATTTTTTGCTTAATAAATATTGACTTAGCGGTTTAGTTAGGATTGTTGGGTTTCTATTCTTTTCTAGTAGCTTCCGTGTAATTAAATTGGGAAGACATTAAGGTATCGCCAGCGTCACGGTTTTGAAGTATTGGCACCCGAATAATCGAAAGCTTCACCCAATAATAAGATTTCAAGTGCTCACCTAAATCTAGCAAACAATTTGAAGCCCCACAAGGCCTAAAATCTATGCAAAATTGAAAGCGAATCAAGCCTTAATCTTCGAAGCTTTAAAGATCCAAAATTCGCTTTAGCGTGAGGATATACGTCTTTGGCTAATAAAACCACCGATGAGGCGGATAATAAAAGGCAAGGCAAGACCGAAGTCGTAATAAAAGCTTCATGGCGAAGTTGAATAAAAGATGGAGGTAAACCAAAGATAATAAGGCCCTTCCGTTAGGGGGCGTATAAAAGTCTTGGTAATAAGTCTCATGTTCAAAACCGTTATAAAACCGTGTTTATCGATTCTTCTTGTCAACTTAATTTTTTAACATCGTTGTCTATTAGGAGGGGTTATTGTTTTGATGGTCTTAGTTACACCGTTAGGACTCTATTTTTAGACATAAATCTCTATTATCGCATAAGTAAAAAATGTATCCTCGTGATCATTAAGACATAATAAAATATAATAGATACAACTTAGGAATAATGGGAGGATAAGTACGTGATTGGGGCATATGAGTAGTGTTAGCATTACTAACTTATAATGACAATGATCTTGTTGCACGCTTGGCATGGAATTAAGGTGAAAATCGAGGACGATGAAATTATTTCTAACGAAGCATTCACGTGTTCTTGTTCTATGAACCTAAACGTCCCATTTTGCGATGAAAATCATACATTATGTCTAAAACGCAAGTAGTAGTAATAGCAATAGTGTAGCTAGTTTATCATTTCAATAAAGTTAATAAAATGAATTTTGGAGGTGCTACGATACTTTATTCTAGCATTGCGTGAGGGCACGGCAATGGTTTAGTATGGGGGAGTGATGAGACTGCTTTTATACATAGTCTCATCGTCCAAATCGGGCTTAAAATGCATAAAATATCATTAAAACTGCCAAATATATGCTCGTGTTTGTTACTTGTGTATTTTTAGGTACGGATATTGAGGAAATGGAAAAAGATCACAAGAATCAATAAAAAACTAACACGGGAAACGAAGCCGCACAATGAACCGGGCCCAAGTTTGGATTTTACAAAAATGCCCTTGAAGAATTGAAGATTGGCAACTTTAGTCCCTCAACTTTTGAAGATTTACACTTTATACCCCTCAAATATTCAAAATTATGAATAGGGTCCCTAAAGTTTGAAGACTATTGATGAGATGGCTTTTATACATGATCTCATCATCAAAAACGGCCTTTAAATGCATTAAAAATCATGAAATATGCCAAATATATGCTCGTGTTTGTTACTTGTGTATTTTTAGGTACGGATATTGTGGAATTGGCAAAAGAATACAAGAATCAATAAAAAACGAACACGGGAAACGAAGACGCACAATGAACCAAGCTCACTTTTGGAATTTTGCAAAAAGACCCCTCAAGTTTGAAGAATTGGCAAAAATGGCCCCTCATCTTTGAAGAACTTGTCATAATTAACCCTCTAAAATGTTAATTGTGCAAGTTTAATCCTTGAAGAATGAAGATGTGACAAGATCAGCCCTTGGAAATTGATTTAAAGTGCTAAAGTTAGTCAAAAGGACTTGAATTGAAATTGGTTTGGACTGTTGGTGAAAGAAGTTAACTGATTTGGACTGGCCTTGCAAATATTTAACAAGATACTACGTCAGTGTTGGACTGGTAATGTAAAAACCCACCCATAGCCCACTTAAACCCCAAGCCCAATCACCCTTTATACCCGGTTTACTTAATCACCCAGTCAACCCAAGTCAAAACCCCACTTAAATCCTTATTTCCCTCCACTAACATTTATTTCAAATGTTTTAAACCCAAAACAAATCAAAACCTGCCTAATCCCCTATAAACCCTAACTTACCCCAGTTCCAATCTCACTAAAAACAAGGGGTTAAACCCTAATTGAATCCAGATTACTAATTCAACCCGACCTCACCCAAACCCACCCAACAAAACAGTGTCACATGGCCTGTGGCCCCCACCCTGTACCTCCCCTGTCCATCGTTTTCACACCAAAACCAAAATCCGACAAATTGAACGATGGGATTGCATTCCTTTGCCTCCAAGTCGTTTTAAACGTCCAAGATCAAATATTGCAGCTGTCAAGTCACATGGGGAAAACTTTTGACCAAGAATGAAGATTCTTCAAAGGGCAAATTAGGGCTTTTCACCATTAGGGTTTTAAGCATTTGTATTATTTTATTTTACATTCTAGATAGTTCCATTAGGTGTATAAATATGATGAGCCTGTTCATCATACACTTGTTCCAGTTTTCTTAGTATTTTCAACTTGTAATTCCTTTTTTGAATTAATTAAGTTTGGTGTTTGAGAAAAAAATTGTAATTCCTTTAATTGAATTTAAAAAGTTTGTGTATTGTTGAATGCTAAGGATTCTGAGTTCCATTTTTATATTGGTTAACTAATTTTGAGTTCCAAAATTAGTTAAGGTTTTTGTGAATTTGAGATTTTGTGACAGAAAGTGTGTTCAAGGATTTTGTGTTTAGAGTACATTTTATTGGTGATATAGTGTTTCAAAAACATGTTTGAGAGGTTTAAAAAGTTTTTGGATAGGTTTTAAGAAGAAAGAACAAGAAACAGAATATATATATTGTTATATTATTTTGCTTTTTCTTTGATTTTGTCTTAAGCAGGTCATTGTTTGTTGATTATAGTTCTGCACCAACCCGAGTTGGTAGGGAGGTGGATATACATCCACTAGGGCTTTAGATGTAAAGCCCTAAGGTAAATCCTTTTTACCTTTTGGAAAATTTCAGAAAAAGTACTTGTGTGATCTTGTTTGATTTGTTGCTATAAGTGTGTTATAATTGTTGGATTTGAGTTCTGAAGTGGTGTTATGCATGTTGGATGGTAATTTGATCAGTTTGAATAGGATTTAGAGTGTGTTGATTTGAAAATATTGCTTAAACAGTTTTAATAGAGTGTTTGGGAACGTGTTTTAGCAGGGTAGAATGTTGATTTGGGCTTTGAAAAGGAGTTAGACTAGTTGATTTAGGACTGAGATAGGTTGTCTGCTAGATATAGCTTAGTTTGGAAGAGTTTGAAAGCAAGTATTTGAGTTTTAAAAGAAAAGTAAGCATAAATCTGCATAGTCACTTTCTGCCTATTTTTCCTTGATTTTGATGCATGATCTTGTGTATACTGTTAAGTGCTAGGGTAATCTAGGAATTGAGACTCCTTGTGTTTGGCTTGGTAAGTTTGTATGCTAAAATTGAGCATTTAAAAGTCACTAGGGAGCAAGTAATCTGCATAAAAAGTCCACAGACATAGCTAACTGTCACAGAAACTTTATATGCTTGGTTGTGTATTGATTGTGAGATTTTTGATTGCTAAGTGTTTAATTTCAGCTTGTTTTTGACTCCCTTCACTCAGAAAGAGTGAAGGGGTGCCTTGTGTTCCACAAAAACATCACCAATAGCCAATTCCAAGTCCTCTTGGGATCTCACCACTTGTGAAGACAAAACAGAAACAAGAACAAAACGTGTGTTCTTAAAATTTGGATACTGGCCAGTTTTGATCATTGATTTTGTTTAAATCTTAGCTAAAAAGGGATTTTGGATTGTGTTTCTAGGTCATTAGAGGTCACTGATTGGTTAAGAAAAAAAAAAAAAAAAAAACAAAAACAAAAAGCATCACCCGTAGCCGGACTCGAACACCAGACCTCTCGTAGGAGGAGTAAGTGTCCTACCGCTAATCTAGATGTGCCTTTTTCGTTTAAGTTTGCAACGGTTATGTACTTAACCCCTTTCTCTTTTTGCTTTTATTAAATAAGCCGTGGGTTTAATAGCTTATTTCAGCTTATTTGTTTGGCTTTTCAGCTCCTTTTTATTTTTCCTGAGTTAGTTATTGGATTGTTGATTTTTCTAGCTAGATTGTATATTTTTCACTTTATTTAATTAATTTATATGCATTTTTTATTAGACGGTTTTTATTAAATCATTAAAAAATAGAAAAAAAGAGTTTTTAAGTTAGGAAAAATAATTTTTAGCTTTTAAAATAACATTTTGAGGTTTACAGCTTATTAGGTTTTCATTTTGGCTTATTTTTAATTTTATAAGATTTTAGGATTTTTAAGCAACTTTAAAAATTAATATAAAATTAATTAAGAGGTTTTATAAACTTTAGTTTGCATTTTCTTCTTAGTTAGATTATTTAGGATTTTTGAGAATTTTTTAGAATTTATTTGAGAACTTTTCATTTTTTGGAATATTTTAATATTATTTTAATCATAAAAATAAAAAGTTTTTATTTTTATTTCTTTTTCATTTTTCCTAGGTTCTATATCATTAATTAGGACTTTTCCCATTTGTAGAATAATTTTTAGGCTTTTCAATTAATTTTTAGAACTAATTTAAGATTTAATAGATTTTAATAGTTTTTAGGAGTTTAAAAATAGTTTAATTTGGTTTTAAAATTTTTAAAAATAGTTTTTAGCTTAATTAGATCATTTTTGAGGTTTACAAACTATTAAATCTTGTTTAGGGCTTTTTAATATTTAAAAGTGATTTTTAGGGCTTTAATTAGCATTAAAAAGTCATTATTAAATTAATTAAAAGGTTTTGGCAAGTTTGGATTTTTTGTAAACTCTTAGAATTTTATTGTGGATTTTTAGTAATTTTTAGGAATTTTTAGATTAAAATTTTAAATTTTGCACTTTTTTACGTTCTACGTCGTAACTTTCTAGTAGTGTTTTTGCCTTATTTTTCAATTTTTTTCGTCTTCGTCATTTTCTCTTCTTTTCTTCTCATTAATAATCAAAAAGCAAATCAATCAATCATTCAATTCACAACGCACTAGCCTCCTCGAGAGAACGATTCCCACTCATTGGGTCATAACTTGGGGTTTTCCTAAACCGCTCGTTAATACTTACCACTATTTGTGTTGCTTTGTTTTTCCTAAATTAAAGTATATACAAAATCACTATATCAATTTTGGCGCCGCTGCCGGGGAGGCGTGTTGTGTTTTGATTGAACATTGTTGTTTTTCTATATTAGCCATAATAGTAATTGTATTAATAGCACTCTATTAATACGTATTATCGTTTTTCGGTTTTTGTGTGAATATTATTACTATATTGTATACGTAGAACAATAAATACACAAGTACTCCAAATACGTGAGCAATCACAACCTTGATTCGGGATTTCATCACTCGATCATTGTATTCGAATCTCAAACCAAAGAAAAAGGCAAAAATAGATAAATACTTTCGTGAAGCTTAATCTTGATAATACTAACTATAAGGTGGGTATAAGGCGGTTGTATTTCACAACCTAAAGGAAAAAGGCTCTTAAGTGCTTCGCGCCGCCTCGTTTCCTCCGCTTGCTTGTGCGTATTTGATTTTGAGAGTGAATCGAGGGTTTTGCCGCCCAAAGTATTATTACATATCATATGTATTTTCTTGGTTTCATATTGATTAAACCCTCTTGAACGATTTGGTGTTCCACCATCGTTCTAAAGTCATCGAAGGCGTTCACTCCACGTGATCGTTTTCATTCCTTGAGGCCTTTTTAATCAAGAGATTTGATTGAGGAGGAGATTTGTGGACTCATTGTCTACTTAATACATTCACCAATTTCCAAAAAAAGTTAATACCATCAAAAACCACAAAAAAAAATTGAAAAAACACAAAATACCAAAAAGAATCTTCTTTGCTCGTCTTCTCGTTGTACGTGACGTTTATGCAAACTCGCTCTAAAGCTAGACGTGCTCGTAAACGAAGAAACAAATCACTCACTCATTCTAGTGAGGAGTCTCCTATTGACGAACCCATTGTACGAGAAGAGCCAACCATGGCGAATCGAACTATGATGGAGTTACTTCAAGCGCCCACCGAGGGTTATGGAGAAGCTATTGTGATTCCCGCAATCCTTGCGGAGAATTTTGAAGTTAAAACGGGTTTGTTGTCAATGATCCAAAACAACAAATTCCGTGGTGATGAGAAGGACAATCCTCACAACCATATCCGCCAATTTAATCGTCTTACCGCCACGTGCAAATTCAAGGATGTCTCGAATGACTCGATTAAGATGATGTTATTTCCGTATTCCTTAGCGGGGCCCGCTAAAATTTGGTTAGAGAAAGAGCCACCCAATTCTATATTGACGTGGAAGGATCTCGTTTCGAAGTTCGTGAACCAATTTTTTCCGCCCTCTAAGACTACGCATTTGAAGAACGAAATTTCTAAATTTTCACAAGAATCAAATGAAAGTTTTTCTACGGCTTGGAATAGGTTTAAGGAGATGTTACATGAATGTCCTCATCATGGTTTTTCCGATTTGCACCAAATCGACACGTTTTACAATGGACTTAACGATCATGAAAGAGATTATTTAAATGCCGCCGCGGGTGGTAATTTTTTGTGTAAAACGGTTGAAGAAGCTTTGTTCATAATCGAGAATAGGTCTAAGGTTTATAGCCCTCGTCACACACCGAGTGTTGCCAAAAGGGGCTCATCATCGTCTCAAAGTATCAATGCATTACATGATGAAGCAAATGAAGAAAACCGATTTTTCGATAGATTTGCTAACCTTATGTCCCATTGGAAGGCTCAAGAAGCTTCCAACACCGCTTCGGTTAAAGCGGTTTCTAAAAGTTGTTTGTCGTGTGGGGGAGCTCATGATCTTTCCGAGTGCATTACCGCGGATGGTAACACTTCGAATGCTTTTGTAGCCACGGGAACTTATAACCAAATCGGTCAAGGTTCACGTTCAAATCAAGCTCCACCCAATCAAAATGCTAATAATTATCGCAACAACCAAGGTGGAAATTACCAAGGAAATCAAAGGAATTATAACAAAGGTAATTACCAAAGTGGAAATGGGCAAATTTCAAACCAAAACCAAAACCGTGATTTTCAAACTTATGCCCAAGGTTTTCAAAACGATCACACCAAAAATCTTCAAGGAGAATTTTTGAATTATGCTAAGGCTAATGATGCTAAGTTTGACAATATGCAACGTGAAATGGTTAGCTTAAGGTCCGAGTTGAAAAACGAGCTTAAAACCGAACTTGCTAATGAACTTAAAACTCATGCTAATAAAATGGAAGGAAATGTCACACGACTCCAACAAAATCAACAAAAAATGGAGCAAGGACAACATGAGATTAAGCAAGAATTGTTAAAAGCGGATGCTAGGCAATCTAAGTTTGAAGACCGTATGGCTAAAATGTTTGAAGCTATCGGGTATGTTTGACGACACGTAGCAGTAAGCAGTTGTAGAAGCAGAAGCAGTAAGCAGTAAGCAGTAGTAGTTAGTAGGAGCGGTAAGCAGTAGCTGTTTATTAAAAAAAGTGTTTGGTAAACAGAGCAGTAGCAGTAAATATTAACTATAAAATTACGAAAAAGGGCATACAATGATTAAAGAAATAACAAACTTATTAAGAAATTAAAGGAGGATAAATTTGTAATTTTTAAAACAAACTGCTAGCGGAATCTTTGAAATGCTTCTCCTATCAAGCATTTCAAATAGGAGCAGTTGTATGATATCTAAACTCTAGTCACTCCTTACCAAACAAGCTTTTAAGTCAAACTACTAACCGCTTGTCGCTTACCGCTCCAAAATGCTTGAAAAAGCTTGCTACCAAACATAGCCATCATGTGTAAGCCCTCTTCTTCGGGTGGTCTTCCTAGTGATACCATCGTGAACCCGAAAGGAGAATTGAAGGTTATTACTACTCGTAGTGGTAAAACTTTCAAAGAACCCATTTCTCGTCCAAGTACTTCTATGGAGAAGGAAAAAGAGAAAGAACCCGAGGTTGTGGTTGAAAAGGAGCACATTACAAGCCCACAAAGTACCGCTCAAACCACACCTACGGTTGAACCTACACCAATCATGGAACCCGAGATTCCAAGGCCGATGCCTATGCCTAATTTGCCCCAACCCACACCACCTTTACCCTACCCATCAAGACGAGACAAGGAAAAGGCACAAGAACGAAATAATTATCAATTTGAACTCTTTATGAAAATGTTTCGTGACTTGCATTTTAATATAAGTTTTGCCGACGCCTTAGTCATGATGCCTCGATTTGCCGCGAACTTCAAAAGTATGTTGAATAACAAAGAGAAATTGCAAAAATCGTCTAGTTGTTCTTCGGTTTTTCTAAGCCGCATACCTCAAAAAGTCGGTGATCCTGGAAAGTTCTTAATCCCATGTGCTATCCAAGACATGGAAGAATGCTACGCCTTGGCCGATCTTGGTGCTAGTATTAATTTGATGCCTCTCGAGATTTTTAAATCGCTCAATCTTCCAAATCTCACTCCTTCAAGAATGTCAATCGAAATGGCCGATCATTCTACGATTCTAGCTTGTGGAGTAGCCGAGGACGTCTTCGTGAAAGTTGGGAAATTCTATTATCCCGTGGACTTCATAGTTGTTGATATTCCCATCGATCCTAAAGTTCCGTTAATTTTAGGTCGATCTTTTTTGGATACCTCGAGAGCACTTATCGATGTGCATGCAAGAAAAATCACTCTTCGTTTCAATGAGGAAGAACTCGTCATTAATGCAACCCAAAACTCCACTCTTTCTCATGTTTATTCGATCACATCTTTGTACAATGTCAATCTCATCAAAAACATGTGTCAAAAGATTTCAAATAGAGTTTTAGGAGTTGATAAAAATGAAGTTCCGTCCCCTCCGCCGATGGAGGTTAAGAGTGTTAAGCCTATGATTCCAATCTCGAGTGATTCTTCGGATGATGAATACGTTGATCCCGATGGGGAGGTTTTCTTTGTTGACAAAAGATTTGAAAACTTGCCACCACCTAAACCAAAACGCTTTCAAAATGTGAGAATTTTTAGTGTGACTAACATTGTTTTAGAGACACCAAATATTTTTGACATAATTAAATCGGGTTTTCACAAGGAGAGTGTTAAAGATGAAAAGGGAAAAGATTTTGAATTTAATTTAAAAGATTTTTCTACTATTCTAACTCCGTCATCACCGCGTTTATTGAGTACTACAAGCTCGTCTTCCCCTTTTGACGATGCTTTGTGTGGACTTAGTGTGGGGGAAGCCCCTTATGTTCCCTCCCCTTTCTCCACCGAGGACGAGATATTTGATCCTGGAATTGCTTTTATAGGGAAATCTCGGTCTTCCACCGATGCAATAAATGGAAAATCTTTTCATTTGATTGGTGCGAGTCTACCTCGAGTAGCTCAATGTTATGACTTACCCATTGTCCCACCCTTCTATTTCTTCTCTCCTATTTTCTTCTATCCCATTGGGATTTGTGTTGGAGTTGTGTTGTCTCGTCTTTCATCCGAAAACGAGGACGCTATCTTTGACCCCGGTATACGTTTATCGGATTTTTAAAGTACTCCACGTACTTTTGGGCCTTGTTTATCATGTAAGCCCCATCAAAAATTGACCATACCATGATTATCCCTAAATGATCACATTTATGGGGATTCGAGTCGAGCTTTTGACTCGGTTATCAAAAACAAGGTGCCTCGTGGGAGAGACCCATGCTTATCCATGTACATATTATTGCTTTCTAATTAGTGTAATGTGAGGGGATTTGTGCCCTTCCAACCTTTGTTCCGTGGTTGTTTGTGCATTGTGTCTTTTAGATCATCATCTTCACGATTGGAGCCTCTCGTGTTCGTTTCATGGGAGCACTCGATCGTTTGCTTTGGAGGCCATTCCCAATATCCATCATGATATATCCTTTTATGTTCTAACCTTAGGTTTTTAGCACACTTCATAAACGGCTATTACTTATTGGTTACACCCTTTCCATGCTAGATTAGGCATTCGACTACGTCTCTAGTATGGGGGTGTTTGCACCCCTAGACTCGAAACATTGAGGACAATGTTTAACTTTAGTATGGGGGGGGTGAATAGATACTTGCCTTGCCAAACCTTCACGCTTTCCAAAGTTTATCGTTTTGTTATCATTTTCTTGCAAAATAAGGCTAAAAATGGCCAAATTTTAACATTTTTCTCATGTTTTATAAGTGTTTAAAGACACGAACGTAGATTTTCCGATGGCGAGAATAAGAGTAATTTTTGACTCGACCGTGCGTGTTGAGCACTTAGCTTTGATTCCTTAACTACACATTAGGCTAAGTCTCTTAAATGAGGACGAGAAATGATAGAGTTAATTATAAGTTACTATGCTAAACGTAGAGTACTCGTATTCTTTCAAAAACTCATGTGTTCTCGTTGTTTGCTTATTCTCCCTTCGCATGTAAATATTTTTTGCTTAATAAATATTGATTTAGCGGTTTAGTTTTGATTGTTGGGTTTCTAGTCTTTTCTAGTAGCTTCCGTGTAATTAAATTGGGAAGACATTAAGGTATCGCCAGCGTCACGGTTTTGAAGTATTGGCAACCCGAATAATCGAAAGCTTCACCCAATAATAAGATTTCAAGTGCTCACCTAAATCTAGCAAACAATTTGAAGCCCCACAAGGCCTAAAATCTATGCAAAATTGAAAGTGAATTAAGCCTTAATCTTCGAAGCTTTAAAGATCCAAAATTCGCTTTAGCGTGAGGATATACGTCTTTGGCTAATAAAACCACCGATGAGGCGGATAATAAAAGGCAAGGCAAGACCGAAGTCATAATAAAAGCTTCATGGCGAAGTTGAATAAAAGATGGAGGTAAACCAAAGATAATAAGGCCCTTCCGTTAGGGGGCGTATAAAAGTCTTGGTAATAAGTCTCATGTTCAAAACCGTTATAAAACCGTGTTTATCGATTCTTCTTGTCAACTTAATTTTTTGACATCGTTGTCTATTAGGAGGGGTTATTGATTTGATGGTCTTAGTTACACCGTTAGGACTCTATTTTTAGACCTAAATCTCTATTATCGCATAAGTCAATGATGTATCCTCGTGATCATTAAGACATAATAAAATATAAGAGATACAACTTAGGAATAATGGGAGAATAAGTACGTGATTAGGGCATATGAGTAGTGTTAGCATTACTAACTTATAATGACAATGATCTCGTTGCACGCTTGGCATGGAATTAAGGTGAAAATCAAGGACGATGAAATTATTTCTAACGAAGCATTCACGTGTTCTTATTCTATGAACCTAAACGTCCCATTTTGCGATGAGAATCATACATTATGTCTAAAACGCAAGTAGTAGTAATAGTGTAGTGTAGCTAGTTTTCCATTTCAATAAAAGTGATAAATTGAATTTTGGAGATGCTTCGATACTTTATTCTAGCATTGCGTGAGGGCACGGCAATGGTTTAGTATGGGGGAGTGATGAGATGGCTTTTATACATGATCTCATCATCAAAAACGTCCTTTAAATGCATTAAAAATCATGAAATATGCCAAATATATGCTCGTGTTTGTTACTTGTGTATTTTTAGGTACGGATATTGTGGAATTGGCAAAAGAATACAAGAATCAATCAAAAACGAACACGGGAAACGAAGACGCACAATGAACCAAGCTCACTTTTGGAATTTTGCAAAAAGACCCCTCAAGTTTGAAGAATTGGCAAAAATGGCCCCTCATCTTTGAAGAACTTGTAATAATTAACCCTCTAAAATGTTAATTGTGCAAGTTTAATCCTTGAAGAATGAAGATGTGACAAGATCAGCCCTTGGAAATTGATTTAAAGTGCTAAAGTTAGTCAAAAGGACTTGAATTGAAATTGGTTTGGACTGTTGGTTAAAGAAGTTAACTGATTTGGACTGGCCTTGCAAATATTTAACAAGATACTACGTCAGTGTTGGACTGGTAATGTAAAAACCCACCCATAGCCCACTTAAACCCTAAGCCCAATCACCCTTTATACCCGGTTTACTTAATCACCCAGTCAACCCAAGTCAAAACCCCACTTAAATCCTTATTTCCCTCCACTAACATTTATTTAAAATGTTTTAAACCCAAAACAAATCAAAACCTGCCTAATCCCCTATAAACCCTAACTTACCCCAGTTCCAATCTCACTAAAAACAAGGGGTTAAACCCTAATTGAATCCAGATTACTAATTCAACCCGACCTCACCCAAACCCACCCAACAAAACAGTGTCACATGGCCTGTGGCCCCCACCCTGTACCTCCCCTGTCCATCGTTTTCACACCAAAACCAAAATCCGACAAATTGAACGATGGGATTGCATTCCTTTGCCTCCAAGTCGTTTTAAACGTCCAAGATCAAATATTGCAGCTGTCAAGTCACATGGGGAAAACTTTTGACCAAGAATGAAGATTCTTCAAAGGGCAAATTAGGGCTTTTCACCATTAGGGTTTTAAGCATTTGTATTATTTTATTTTACATTCTAGATAGTTCCATTAGGTGTATAAATATGATGAGCCTGTTCATCATACACTTGTTCCAGTTTTCTTAGTATTTTCAACTTGTAATTCCTTTTTTGAATTAATTAAGTTTGGTGTTTGAGAAAAACAATTGTAATTCCTTTAATTGAATTTAAAAAGTTTGTGTATTGTTGAATGCTAAGGATTCTGAGTTCCATTTTTATATTGGTTAACTAATTTTGAGTTCCAAAATTAGTTAAGGTTTTTGTGAATTTGAGATTTTGTGACAGAAAGTGTGTTCAAGGATTTTGTGTTTAGAGTACATTTTATTGGTGATATAGTGTTTCAAAAACATGTTTGAGAGGTTTAAAAAGTTTTTGGATAGGTTTTAAGAAGAAAGAACAAGAAACAGAATATATATATTGTTATATTATTTTGCTTTTTCTTTGATTTTGTCTTAAGCAGGTCATTGTTTGTTGATTATAGTTCTGCACCAACCCGAGTTGGTAGGGAGGTGGATATACATCCACTAGGGCTTTGGATGTAAAGCCCTAAGGTAAATCCTTTTTACCTTTTGGAAAATTTCAGAAAAAGTACTTGTGTGATCTTGTTTGATTTGTTGTTATAAGTGTGTTATAATTGTTGGATTTGAGTTCTGAAGTGGTGTTATGCATGTTGGATGGTAATTTGATCAGTTTGAATAGGATTTAGAGTGTGTTGATTTGAAAATATTGCTTAAACAGTTTTAATAGGGTGTTTGGGAACGTGTTTTAGCAGGGTAGAATGTTGATTTGGGCTTTGAAAAGGAGTTAGACTAGTTGATTTAGGACTGAGATAGGTTGTCTGCTAGATATAGCTTAGTTTGGAAGAGTTTGAAAGCAAGTATTTGAGTTTTAAAATAAAAGTAAGCATAAATCTGCATAGTCACTTTCTGCCTATTTTTCCTTGATTTTGATGCATGATCTTGTGTATACTGTTAAGTGCTAGGGTAATCTAGGAATTGAGACTGCTTGTGTTTGGCTTGGTAAGTTTGTATGCTAAAATTGAGCATTTAAAAGTCACTAGGGAGCAAGTAATCTGCATAAAAAGTCCACAGACATAGCTAACTGTCACAGAAACTTTATATGCTTGGTTGTGTATTGATTGTGAGATTTTTGATTGCTAAGTGTTTAATTTCAGCTTGTTTTTGACTCCCTTCACTCAGAAAGAGTGAAGGGGTGCCTTGTGTTCCACAAAAACATCACCAATAGCCAATTCCAAGTCCTCTTGGGATCTCACCACTTGTGAAGACAAAACAGAAACAAGAACAAAACGTGTGTTCTTAAAATTTGGATACTGGCCAATTTTGATCATTGATTTTGTTTAAATCTTAGCTAAAAAGGGATTTTGGATTGTGTTTCTAGGTCATTAGAGGTCACTGATTGGTTAAGAAAAAAAAAAAAAAAGAAACAAAAAGCATCACCCGTAGCCGGACTCGAACACCAGACCTCTCGTAGGAGGAGTAAGTGTCCTACCGCTAATCTAGATGTGCCTTTTTCGTTTAAGTTTGCAACGGTTATGTACTTAACCCCTTTCTCTTTTTGCTTTTATTAAATAAGCCGTGGGTTTAATAGCTTATTTCAGCTTATTTGTTTGGCTTTTCAGCTCCTTTTTATTTTTCCTGAGTTAGTTATTGGATTGTTGATTTTTCTAGCTAGATTGTATATTTTTCACTTTATTTAATTAATTTTTATGCATTTTTTATTAGACGGTTTTTATTAAATCATTAAAAAATAGAAAAAAAGAGTTTTTAAGTTAGGAAAAATAATTTTTAGCTTTTAAAATAACATTTTGAGGTTTACAGCTTATTAGGTTTTCATTTTGGCTTATTTTTAATTTTATAAGATTTTAGGATTTTTAAGCAACTTTAAAAATTAATATAAAATTAATTAAGAGGTTTTAGAAACTTTAGTTTGCATTTTCTTCTTAGTTAGATTATTTAGGATTTTTGAGAATTTTTTAGAATTTATTTGAGAACTTTTCATTTTTTGGAATATTTTAATATTATTTTAATCATAAAAATAAAAAGTTTTTATTTTTATTTCTTTTTCATTTTTCCTAGGTTCTATATCATTAATTAGGACTTTTCCCATTTGTAGAATAATTTTTAGGCTTTTCAATTAATTTTTAGAACTAATTTAAGATTTAATAGATTTTAATAGTTTTTAGGAGTTTAAAAATAGTTTAATTTGGTTTTAAAATTTTTAAAAATAGTTTTTAGCTTAATTAGATCATTTTTTAGGTTTACAAACTATTAAATCTTGTTTAGGGCTTTTTAATATTTAAAAGTGATTTTTAGGGCTTTAATTAGCATTAAAAAGTCATTATTAAATTAATTAAAAGGTTTTGGCAAGTTTGGATTTTTTGTAAACTCTTAGAATTTTATTGTGGATTTTTAGTAATTTTTAGGAATTTTTAGATTAAAATTTTAAATTTTGCACTTTTTTACGTTCTACGTCGTAACTTTCTAGTAGTGTTTTTGCCTTATTTTTCAATTTTTTTCGTCTTCGTCATTTTCTCTTCTTTTCTTCTCATTAATAATCAAAAAGCAAATCAATCAATCATTCAATTCACAACGCACTAGCCTCCTCGAGAGAACGATTCCCACTCATTGGGTCATAACTTGGGGTTTTCCTAAACCGCTCGTTAATACTTACCACTATTTGTGTTGCTTTGTTTTTCCTAAAATAAAGTATATACAAAATCACTATATCAACTATACAAGAAAAGCCCTTGGAAAATGAAGAATATGCATTAAAGGTCCTTGATAAAAGTTTGGAAACCTTTAGTGCCAAAATGACAAGATGGCAAAAGTTATTGCAAAGGAAAAGATGTTTGTGGCTGTTTAATACAACATGAAGACAAGGAGAAACCTTGGGGGTCTTTTCTGCCAACTAACCAAACCCTCACACCCAACCAAAACCTGCCACATCACATTACCCACCCATCCACCCATACCCATAACCCAACCCGTCCACCCAGCCCAATGTTTAACCCGGTTTTTAAATAAACCAAGTCAAAGCCCTGGTCAAATCCCACCATTTTCCCACCTAAACACCATTTTAAATATTTTCTTACCCAAAATAGATTAAACCACCCCTAATCCCCTTATAAACCCTAATCTATCCCAGGTCCAATCAACTTCAAAACAAAGGGGTATTTGCTGATTCCCTCCAGATCTTTAATTTACCTTTATCTCACCTTATCCCACCTCACAAAACACCCTCACATGGGTTGAGGACCCCACCCCGTACCTCCCCTGCAACATCACTTTCGTCCCCAGACCCAATACCCGACCAAATCAACAGCTCACAAGCTCTCCTTGGCCCACAAGTACAAATATACGGCCAAGATCACTTTGAAATAGCTGGCCTTGTGGGGTTTAGTAGTTCTAGATACTTCTTTTCAGTTGTATATAAGGAGTCGTTTGTGACCCTTATCACTTTGTTCCAGCTTTTAACAATCAACTCTTGTAATTCCTTTTTTACAAATTTATAAAGTTTGGTATTTTTCCTAAAATTGTAATTCCTTTTATTGATTTTTAAAAAGTTGGTATGTGATTGATAGCTAAGCTGAGTTCCATCTTAATTGTGCAAAACACTTGTGTTTTTGAAGTTTTTCAGAAAGTTTCTGAAAATTGGGATTTTTGGTGAAAAGTTTGGTTCAAGGTTTAATTTTTCAGGAAGTAAAAGTTATTTGGTTTGATTGTTTTGAAAGGAAGTTTATTTGAGAAGATTTTAAAAGGTTTAAGAAAGGTTTGAAAAAGAAAAAAATAAAATCAGAATTGGATATTTGCTTGTTTCTTTTCACTTTTTCTTAGCAGGGTTGTTTGGAGCTTGATTTGATCAAGGTTCTGCACAAACCCGTGTTTGTGGGAGGTGACATACAGTCACTGAGGGACTTGGATGTAAGTCCCTCAAGGTAAAACCCTTTTATCCATTTTCAGTTTCCTGATTTTGTGTTATTTGTGTGTTGCATGAATTTTGCATGAAATATGGGATAAATGTTGTTTAACCTGTTGATTTGAGTTCATTTGGTGATTATATGCATGTTGTAGGTGATTAGAGTCAATTTGGTTTGGATTTAAACAGCTTTGGTTTGAAAAATTGTTTTTCAGTCAGTTTTAAGGGGTGTTTGGATTTGAATTTTAACCAGGAATATTGAGAGATTTTGGTTTAAGAATCAGCTAGACACACTTAGGATTGCATGAGATATGTGTTATTAGTAAGAGGTATTTGGTTTAGATAGGATTGGAACAAATTTGCATGCTAAAAGTTTGAAAGATAGCTTAAAATCTGTCATATCACTTTTCTGCTTATTTTGGTTAAAATTTGCCATGAAACCTTGAAAGATGTTAGATATTAGGTAGTTCTAGGGTTGTCAATCATTTCTATGCTAGATTGTGGACTTGTAAGCAAGATTGGAAGAGTTGAAATCATTTTTGTGCATGTAATTTGGCCAACAGTCACCACACCTGCCCATAGGACTTATCAGAAACATTTGGTGCTTGTTTAGTGTGATTCTTGCTAAGTGATTGTTGTTTTTTTGTGTTTACTCAGACTCCCCACAACCCAATTGGTGTGAGGTGCCTTGTGGTCCAAAGAAAATCAAGCACTAGGGCTTTCCAAAGCTCTTAGGTCAACTGGCCAGCAAAATACACTACCAGTGGGAACTCCTTTCCCACTGCTAGTTCATTTGTTTCCCCTGCTAAGCAAAAGGACAAAAGTCAAGCAACATGTCACTATCAGATTTTGTTTTTTTTGTCTTTTGTGGGTGAAAATTAGAGTTACGACTTCAAACCAATTTTGTTATTTTTCTTATTTTATTTTTGATTTTTCTGATTAATTAGATTTTTAGTTACTGTTCATTTTATATTTTTTAGATTAAATAGCATTTTTAATTAACTTTTAAGTTTCTGTTTTTTGTCTTTTAGTGCCAAAAGTAATATTTTTCAGTTTAATCAATTTTCTTGGACTTAGAATATTATTTTAAGATTTTTGGTTAAAAAAAGATTTTACTGTTCATTTTTTTATTATTTTTTTAGAATTAATTTAACTTAATTAGGGTTTTAATTAAACTAGTTTTGTCATTTAGTAAAAAATTTAATATTTTTCAATCTTTTTCATTTTTCTACTGTTCATTAGAGTAATTTAGGATTTTTAAAATTGGTAGATTATTTTTAGCATTATTTTATTATTTTTTATAATTATTTTAGTTTAAAATAGTTTTTAGTAATTTAAAAATAGAAAAATAGTTTTTAAAAATTAGGAAAAATAATTTTTAGTGTTTATATAATATAAGTAAGTTATTAATTCAATAAAATCATATTGTGGACATTTTGATTATTTATATTTAATTTTAGGGCTTTAATTAGCATTTAAAATTGAATATTTAATTAATAAAAGGTTTTAAAATATTTTTATTTGATTTTATTTCTTATTTATATTATTTTGGACTTGTTTTATCTTTTAATTGATTTTTAGGTTTAAAATTTTAAATTTTGTAGTTTTACGGTTTTACGTGAACGCGTTTTCGTCTTAGTTTAATCCGTTTTCGTAACCGTCTCGTCTTTTCTTTCCTTTCTCATTTCTATTCTCTTTTCTTTTCTTTTTGGTAATAATCACAAACATTAATCATCAATTCAATTCACAACACACGTGCCTCCTCGAGAACGAACTCACTTTTAGGGTCATACACACACGGTTTTCCTAAATCGTAATGCACGCTTGCCCTAATTTATTGCTCTTTTCCTAAAGAGTGGTAAAAATACAACAATCAGTATGGTACTTTGTCTACTTACTTAGTGGATAATGGATTCAATAGGGGCACCATAGATCAGACACTATTTACAAAGAAGAAAGGCAAGGATGTGTTTCTTGTCCAGGTCTATGTTGATGACATCATTTTTGGGTCTACTGATCCAAAGATGAGTGAGGATTTCTCCAAGCTTATGACAGACAAATTCAAGATGAGTACTATGGGGGAGATGAACTTCTTTCTTGGTTTACAAGTTCAGCAGAAAGAAGATGGTATCTTCATCTCCCAAGATAAATATGTGGCTGAGATCTTGAAGAAGTTTGGCTAATCTCCACATGAAAAGAGGGCTACTACTCCTATGGATAGAGAACACCCTTGGGGAAAGATTGGAGATGGGAAAGATGTTGATGTCAGGCACTATAGATCCATGATTGGATCCTTGATGTATCTTACAGCCTCTAGACCTGGCATCATGTTTGTTGTGTGTGCTTGTGCACGCCATCAAGTGACTCCCAAAGAATGTCACCTTTATGCTGAAAAGAGGATCTTTAGGTACCTAAGATGCTATCCTAGTCTTGGTTTGTGGTACCCAAAGGATTCACCATTGGAGCTGATTGCATATTTAGACAGTGACTATGGAGGTGATAAATTTGATAGAAAATCCACAACTCGTGGATGTCAGTTTCTAGGGAGCAGGTTGATATCTTGGCAATGCAAGAAACAAAAAGTGGTGGCTAATTCTACAACTGAAGTTGAGTATGTGGCTGCAGCTGCTTGTTGTGGACAAGTTTTGTGGATTCAGAACCAGCTGTTGGACTATGGGTATAATTTCATGCATACCAAGATATTTGTTGACAATAACAGCACTTTATGCATCATTAAGAATCCTGTACATCATTCAAAAACTAAACACATAGAAATTAGACACCATTTTATAAGAGATTGTTCTGAAAAAGGTTTAATACAACCAGATAGGGTTGACACTGAGGAGAATGTGTCAGATTTACTAACTAAACCTTTTGATACTGGGAGGTTTCAATACTTGGTAACAAGTATTGGAATAATCAATCTCACATAATATGTGTTTTAGAGTCTTTTTGTAAAAGTATGTACATGATGATGCATTGTTATTGGTCTTATTGATAATTTAGATTTTCCACTATATTTTTCTAACACTGACAAAGGTTGATTGAACGCTGATAAGTGTTTTTGTGACGTTGTCAGCAATATAATTGTCTAACGCTGACAAAGCTTCCCTCAACGCTGTTATGTGTTATCGGGGCGTTGTCAGCAACAATGTTAGTTTTGTGGTTTTCAATCTAAATGTGCAGGTGGTGTTAGCAGTATACCATTGGATACATAGTTGCTTATGGATCAATGGAGAATCATTTGGGCATGTTTTTGTTTATGGATGATGGTTGGAATTTTTAATTCCTATCTTGACATAAATTTTTATGTTCATGCATGTTTTTAGAAACTTATGTATCATCGTTTAAGGGGAGGTTTTAGGAACCTTTAAGATGTTTGGGTATCCATATGATACTCTTATCACAATTCTAGATTGTGTCCACAGGTGAGTATGAGTTAGTTTTACTAAATCATGAGGCACTGTAGCATGCAAAGTTGATATACTATGCATGTTGCCAAGACATTTTTGGCCTAGAATTGGTTGTGGTCTGTTGGGAGACTTTGGAATGGTTTTGATATGGGATTTACCTGGGAGTAACAAGGAATTTTATAAGGTAACTTAGTTGTTAAGAGTTTTGGTTAGCAAGGGACACTAGAGGACTGTTTTTTGTCTATCTTGCATAAGCAAGTGTGCATAACTGGACAGTGCTTGCCGCCCTATAATAATTATCAACTTTTTGGTTATCTTCTCTAGGATAAATTACTTTGTTAAGGTCATTTTTCATTTTTAAACATTTTTATTTTTGGACACTGACAAGTATTTTTCCAAGCGTTGTTGTGACTAATTTAGACGCTGACATGGCTATAGGCAAACGTTGACAAGAATATAGCCGTTGGGCGTTGATAGGTTATTTTTGACCGTTGACACTCAATGGGACCTACCCAGTTGTTACTTTTTGACATATTTTTAGGCCGTAATTTTGGGAGCAGATAAACTTCATTTAATGCAAGAGATAAAATTATTCTTTTTCAATATTTTCATGATTGTGTTTTGAAAATACTTGCCTATTTTTGGGCCAATCACATGCATTTTCTTCTCCTATAAATTTGTCTCCTATTTTTAGACAGGGTATCTATTATTCTTGTCTAACACAATTTTCTCTTATCAACTTCATCTTCATCACTCATTTTTAACAGCTTTCAACAATGGCAGCAAAGTTTAAACCATCAGAATTGGAATTGGGGTTCAGAAGTCAACACAACATGATCGCGTATCTTGAAGCTGATGATACTCTGTTTCCTCAATACACAAAAATGGTGGCGTATTTGAACGCATCCCCCATACGGTATGCTCTTTCTCATGCACCACTCATTCCTGTCACACATATTAAACAGTTTTGGAACACTGTTAGTTCCTCAATAGTTAATAGAGTGACTACATTAACTTCTATTGTTCATGGGAGACCTTGGGTGGTTACTGAGGCTTTGATACGCCAAGCCTTGCATCTTGATGATGCTGATGGTATAACCACCCTTCCCATTAGTGAAATAGAACAAGGACTAAGGGATTTGGGTTATCATTTTCCTGATGAAGGAACTTTAAATAAATATCATAAACAGGAATTTCCCCCAGCCTGGAAGTACCTCATACATGTCCTCCTACAATGTTTAAGTCCCAAATGCACTACACACAATGAGATCAATAGATCTATTGCAAGTGCTATTGTGTGCATTGCAACTGGGCAAAAATTTAATTATTCTAAAATGATTTTTGAGGGCATGTGTAAAAATAAGGGGAACAAAATGACTTTAGCTTATCCCTGATTTTTACAAATGGTTTTTGATGTTCAAGGATACTGCACAAGGGAACATAATTATTTTTATGAGATCCCTGTGCAAAAGAAAGCAATTTTTATGAAGATGAACTCACCCCCACATCGTGACCTACCTTTAACCCAAGTTATGCTTGCTGTCATTGTAGCAGCACAACCCCAACTAGACCCTCAACCCCAAATTGACCCAATACCTGCACCATTACCTTAACCTAAACATATGCAAATTGACCAAGAACCCTTCGACGCTGACACGTTAAATGTTGGCGTTCATGTGCCTATTTCTAACGTTGACACACAACCATCACAGACCCAAACACCCCTTAACCAACCCACATCCACCCAATCCACATCATCATTTCCACCAATACAATATAGGTTACAAAACGCCAAAGGACTACTGGAGTGTTCTCCTCTAGTGGTCCTAGCCATGTAGCAGAGAGAACCACCACCACAAGTGTGGCTGGTGCTATGGATGAGGCTGGGACTATTGGTTCTGGCTTAGATGCTGGCCAAGGCAGTCCCACCATCATTAAGTCCTCATCCATGCCCAATGAATCTGACTTGGGAGGTCAAATACCCATTTTAGAAGAGGGCAGATTGGAACCAATGACCCTAATGGAATTGACGGCAGTCTACATGAGCTTGCAAAAGCAAAATGCAGACTTGGTACAAGTTGTCAGCACACAAGGCCTTTAACTCAAGCAATTGAGGGAGAGGATTGTTATTTTGGAGAATGCTAGTGCAAGGAGAGGGATGGAGGAATCTTCCAAAGGGGAGGAAGATCAAATAAATGTGAGTGATAAGGGCAGCCATGATGGTCAATCTTTGGATGTTGTTGAGGCCCTAACAAGTTTGAAGAAGCAGACAGGTTTTGATACGTCCTTAGTCTCTCTTACAAACTTAAATTTATCATTTACAGCCATGTTGGAGGAAATTGCAAAAGGCGCTGAGGCAGGAAATTTGGGCGTTGACAAGGAGAATTTGGACGCTGACAAAAATATTTTGGGCGCTAATAGAGCAAAAGTGAGCGTTGACAGACCTGCACATGAGGGTGATGTATCCCAGTCATCATCCATCATCAAGGAAGTTTCTTCACAGGTATCACCATCTACCTTACCAACAATTGATCCATTAGATAAGGGTAAGGGTATTATGGTAGAAGAGGTTGTTCCAAAGAATGCAGCTCAAATTGAGTTTGATAGAAGGTTGGCTACACAAATCATGGAACAAGATAGAAAGGAGGTGAAAGAGTCACCATTTGTTGTCACTTCAGAAGAGAAAGAAGGAAGTGATGAAGCTAGCTCAGACTCAAGAGTTATGATCATAGAACAGCCAGAAAGACTTGAGTATGGAGATGAGTTGGCCAAGGAGAAATTGAGAGAGTTGAAATTGCAAGTTGACTTTGATATGCCAGAGGTGGTTCAAATGTATCATGCTTGGGAAGAAAGATGTATGGATAATCCACACTTGACCATTTCATATCAGATATGGGGTTTGGAGATTCTTCTTAGAGTCCAAAAGGATTACCATGTCATTTTGAAACACAAGGAAGCAATATTCTCTCAGAGTTGAAAAGGGATAGAAGGGAGTTATACTGCATGTTGCTCAGATGTCATGGAGTAGGATGGACTTATTAGAAATTGAGGGCATTGACATTTGATGAGTTGGAATGCAAAGCTTATCCCATCTGGGTTAGAGTGCAGGAAGCAAATACTCTCAGACTTCTTTCTGATGAAAGAAAAGAAGAACTTGCAGAGGAAATGGAGCTCAAGAAGGCAATGTTTGTTCCCAGACCAATGAAAAAGGGAGTTCCTTTTGAGTTTCCCAAAGATATGGATCCATTATATCCAAGTGAAGCTGTCATAAGAAGGAGCCTCAAGCTCTCACCATTAGAAGCTTCAGATATGGTACAAGTGTTACCACTAGATTCCAGAAATCCAAGTATGAGGCTGAAGCACCAACTTCAGCTAATGGAATAGAACTGTGGTCCACATTCAAGAGAATGTGTGGACCAAAAAATGAGGATCCTGCTATTTGGAAGGATCTTGAAGATGACCTCAGTGGTCTTCAATGGAGATTGTATTCAGCTGCTGGTGTTTATTATTTGAGTGCTACAAAGTTTGCTGAGTATCTACTTGTGGATGGTCAGTATTTCATATCCAAGGATATCTTGGAAAAGATGCAGAACACTCAGCTGGAAATTGATTATTCAAGTGATGTGGAAAAAGACTTGATCAAATTTATTTATTACCAATATGAGAAGGTTTGTAAGATTCCTCCTAGTCCTTAATGTTTATTCAGAAACTTGATCATAAGAGTGGATATCAAGTTTAGGGAGGATTGTTGGGAATAAATTATAGCCAATCTACTTGAGCGCTGACAAGAGTAAAACAAGCATTGACAGGAGCAAAACAAACGCTGACAGCTCAAGCGTTGACAAGATAAAGTCAACCGCTGATACATTAAAGACAAGCACTGATGGGAAGATATACTCTATGCATTTATTGTATTCTAGATTACTTCTAGTAAAGATAGGAACAACAATGTATTTTCTATATTTATCTTTACCTAGAATAGCTGATACGTAGATTATTGTACAAGGCTTCTTATGTCTATAAAAGAAGACCTTTAGGTTAATGTTTCATATAAGTTTTCATTCGTAAACTACTTTCATTGTAAGCAAGTTTGATATCATTAATCAAAGTGAAAGTTTGTTTATATCTTGTGTGTTATTGTTTAAGTGTTAATTCCGCATAACACTTAGATTATTATAAACATATACAAAGGTTTCTCTAAGTGTATTACTTGATCTAATCTCGTATACATAAAGCTAAATCGATCTAAGTTTGGGATCAACAGATTTTATCTTTTAGGTCAAGCTCCATTTTCTTATACTCAGCTACAGTCTTTTCAGTTTGAGTAAGAGCAAGTTGCTAGTTAGACAACTTGCATCTCTCATTACTCACATCTGTTGACAACCTTAAAACCTCTTTGTTAAGTCTTTCAGTATATAAACGAAAACCCTTACTACAAAAAGCATCATCATATACCTCATTGTCTGATAAAGATGAGGAGTGTGCCATGAGAGCATAGTGAACATGCTCTTCTTTTTCCATCTCAGCAACCAAAGCTTTATTCTCTTCCTCATCCTTAGCCAAATGGCTCCAATCCCATCCAACACCATCAATTTCTTGCATTGCAACCATGGCCTTGGGATCCTGAGCCTTAACAATTTGGCTTGGGGTTTTTCCAGCATCATATCTTTTTGGATATCTGCATTCTCTCATAAAGTGCCCCATACGATGACAATTGTAGCACTCAACCTTGGATTTATCAAATCCAGTAGTGTCCTTGGCATTAAAAGTCATCTTCTTCTTGAATCTTCTATTCCATCTGTTTGCTCTTATACTTGCAAGAGCCATATTCAACTTTATGTCCATCTCCTCCAAATGCTCATCACTTATTTGCTCAAGGTCCTCACAACTAATCAAGAACCATTGGGCAATGAAGCAATGTATGCACACACAGTATCCAGATCCATACCAGCAGGTTTAACTCTTGGTGAGTCAATTTTGTATGTGTCAGCGTCTGAATGTGAGGCGCTGACAGGATATGATCCATCGTTGACACAGGTTGTTCCTGTAACTGGATGCATGTATGAATCCTTCTGATCCAATTGACCTTCACTATGTGAGAAGAAGGCCATATTTCCATTGGTAGACTTGCTTCCATGATCCAAAAGAGTTTCATTCTCTATCAGCCTCAGTTTATTATACACATCATCAAAAGTAGAAGTGTTGTGAGTGTTATTAGCAATTATAGACCTTGCTTCAATTTTCCATGCCTCGCCAAGGCTTTTAAGGAAAGTAGAGATGATATCAACATCTCCAAGCACTGTCCCCATGAAGGATAGCTTGCTTGTGATGTCTAGAAGTCTGCTTCTCACACTACTTAGCTTCTCACTAGGTTGAGCCTTAAAAACAACATACTCATGCAAGAGTTGCTTCTTTCTCTCTTGCACAGTATCAACATTACCACCATAGGCAACTTCAAGGGCTGCCCAAAGCTCTTTTGCAGACTTATTGCTTCTGTATTTGTGCTGATTTTCTTGTCGAATTGAGAGTTTCAGAATACTTAGGGTTTTCATATCAACCCTTTTCTTTGCTATGTCCTCAACTGAGGCAGCTCTACCATCATCAGGTCTTTCTCTTCGTTCCTATTCAGTAGAACCTTGAACTGCTGTTCTTGCAGCAATGGCAGCTGCAATCTTTGCAGCCTTATCGAATGTGTTTCCATATTCAATAATTTCCCAAAGAGTATAGTCATGGATTTGTAGATATTGCTCAAAGTTAAACTTCCATAGTTCATAATTGTCTGGGTCTAGCATGCGAATCTTGATGTTGTGGTTTGAGGAGGAGGAGGAGTTTGCTTCTGGGGTAGACATGACGTTTTTAGGGTTTTGTGAAAATTAAGGTTTTTGGCAGTTTAGGGTTCTTGTGTTCTTTAGATCAAAGTTTCTCAACAAGCTCTGATACCAACTATTGATCCCAAACTTAGATCGATTTAGCTTGTGTAAACGAGATTAGATCAAGTTAAACACGTAGAGAAACTTTGTTGTGTATAAAACAATTCAAGTATTATGCGGAATTAATACTTAAACAAGAACACACAAATAGTTGTAAAACAAACTTTCACTTGATTTATTATAACAAACTTGCATACAATGAAAGTGTTGAACATATGAAAACTTATCTGAAACAAAACCTAAAAGTATTCTTTTATAGACATAAGAAGCCTTGTACAAGAGTCTACGTATCAGCTATTCTAGGTAAAGATAATTATAGAAAATACATTGTTGATCCTATCTTTACTAGAAACAAACTAGAAACATAATACGCGTAGACCATATCTTACTATGAGTGCTTGTCTTCAACCTATCAACGCTTGACTTCTTCCTGTCATCGCTTGATCTGTCAACGTTTTTTTCTTCTTATCAACGCTTGTTTTCTTCTTGTCAGCGTCCAAGTGTACTGGCTACATTTTATTCCCAACAACGAAATCAAACACATTTACTTTCTCTCATTGTTGGATCCAAAGTTGTAAATCTTTTGTTATCGAAGTGGAGTACACATCTCTCACGGATAAGTCCATCCTCTCGGGTACGGACAATCGTCCACCAATGTTGGTTAAAACTATGTACGAGGATTGGGCTTCCCGAATGGAACTTTATATGTTGAACAAAGAAAACGGATATATCATTTGGGAATCGATGCTCAATGGACCATTAGTATATGGTACTGTGACAGAAGGTACTATTACTCGTCCTCGCACAACGGGTGAATTAACTTGAGATGTTAAGATTCAAGATAAGTGTGATAAACAAGCTACAAACATCATTCTCCAAGCCCTTCCTCCAGATGTCTACAAACTCGTCAGTAAACATAAAGTTGCCACATAGTTATGGGATAAAATTTGTTTTCTAATACAAGGCACCTCGTTAACTAAACAAGAACGAGGGTGTAAGCTATATGATACGTTTGATAAGTTTACCTATGTTCCCGGGGAGACTCTCAATGACTACTACTTCAGATTCACTCTATTGTTGAATGAGCTTAACATTTATGGCATGGAAATTCTGATATTTCAGTTAAACACCAAGTATTTGAATACTCTTCCTTCTGAATGGAGCAAGTACATGACGGCTGTTAAATTGGCTAAGGATTTGCATCAAACCAACGTGGATCAACTTCAAGCTGTTGGGTCCAAAAGTTGATGTGGCAGAAACTCAAAAACGAAGAAAACATGAAGATATTGTCTAAGCGTTGTCAAGAGCAATTTAGGCGTTGACAAGAACAAACTAAGCGTTTTTGGCTCAAGAGTTGTCGTGTGCAATCCAAGCATTATCACATGCAATTTAAGAGTTGATAGAAATGTAGACAAGAAGCTTATGGAAGCTTCTATTTAGATAAACATGCAAGATATATTCTGCATAAGTTTATTTAAATAGAAGATTTACTTGTTTATTTGTTATTATCTCTTGTAAACCCTAATCCTTACACTATAAAAGGAACCAAGGGTCTTAGGTTTTAATCATCAATTCATTCACAATGTAAACCTAAAAGCGTGTGTGCACTAGACGTGGGATTCAATGTATACACGTCTAGTGGTTGTTTATTATTAATATAATGAGCAACCCATTTGTTTTAATTCATGTTATTGTGCCTAAACACCTTGTTCATGTGTCTTGTTCAATTCCGCTATGTTTATCATATGAACGAGATGCATATCCTAGTAAGCTTAATAGATCCATGAATAATGGTTTCCACAATTGGTATCAGAGCCTCGTGGCTCGTGATGCTAGGACCAACAAGGTGTTCGTGTATGGTGAAAAGAAGAAAAATCCGTCTAGGATTTTTCTGGACGTTTTTGTGTGCGCAGCAGTATTCAAAAGGTCATAACTTTTGATTGAACCGTTGGATCGTCACGAAATTTTATATGTGTGTTCTACATATATATATCTAAACATCCACCGGAGGGATTGTCGAGTTTTATCCCCAGGAAAAAGTTATTAGGCGTCAAAGTTGGCTGTTGAGATGATTTTCAGTTTTCTGTTTTCACATGAAATCATGATTTAGGGTTCTTCCAACCTCTAGATCGATTTTATACAGAAAAAGAAGACATGTTGCTGTTTGTAATAACTAATCTTGCTAGCCTTGGTGAGTGGTTCTTGCAATCACGATGAACCCTAGCATGATATTCATGGCTGTGATAATGTTCATTGTTTTTTAGGGTTTTGTAAATAAACCCTAGAATGATGTTCATTGTTGTCATAGCATATTCATAGCATGAATCTAATTTTTGAATCATGACATATTCATAGCATGGAGATTGTTCAGTGCAAATAGTTACATATTCATAATGGCTGCCAAGAGATGTTACTGTGTGATCTATGATGCAAACGAAGAAGCAGTAAAAGAAAATGTAATTTTTATTGAACGTTTGTGTTATTTGGTTGTGGATCAAAGTAGTAAGGGCAAGTACAGAAGTGACAATGATATGATGGATCAAGAATTATTCGTTTCTTATTCAACAAGATATTTTACGAAGATATCATGAGTGCTATTTTTCTTGTCGAGATTTATTCTAAAAATATGGAAGATTATTCATATCCCTGATTTATTGGGGAAATTGTTTAGTTCACTTATTCTTGGAATTATTTTTACCACTGGATGCACAGTTATCTACGAGATAAGTCGTACTTTGTAGGGAAATACTGGTGGTTTGAAGATTTTAACAAGGAAAGATCACGTCTCATATATTAAAACATGTGTTGACAAGACTTATTTTTATGAGTATGTATTACGCGGAGATTATGGATCATAGGTCTGAAGACACGTTTTAAATTCCTGATTTATGGGAACATGAATCTTCTTAAAGATCTGTTATTGACACTTGATGACGTCAGCAGAAACATTCGACGCTGACATAATATGGTTTGACGCTGACAAGCTTTATATTGACGCTGACAGAATAAGTCAACGCTGACAGGTTGACAGTGTTGTCCGATATATGAATTCAAACGCTGACATGTATTGTCCGATATCGGACAATACATCTGATTAAGATCTTGGATGAAGGAGGATGTTGGACAACACAAGGATTGCTGCTGCTTGAGAAAATTGGTACGTTTTAAGCACACAAAAAGGTGGTATTTACACACGAAGGTACATGGAATCTCCGTTTTAATTTAGAATATCATGTTGATATTTATGGCTCGGATATTTTTAAAAGGAATTAATGATCTTAAAGCGAGTTGACAACTATTCGTGGGAATTTGATGGATATTTAAACTATGTAATCGGGATAGCCTTGCGAAAGAGTTATCCGATGTAACACTTTTACATATGGTATGAAGATGTTATTTCATTCAAATTCGTCATGAAGAGGTGTTGGCTTAAGGGGAATAATTCTTATGGTAAGTTTGATGATTGAAGAAGATTTTCGTGAGTTAGTGTTCTATCATATCTTAAAGTCATGGACTCCCAGTCATTGACTTTTAAGGTAACTTGTTCGTGCTTATATGGTTGGTGACGAAGACTTGTCATAACACTTGAAGGAGTTACATTATCGTGCTCAGTATCTCACAAAGGATGAGAATATTGACAAGGGATCGAGGTCTACTTATACTTTGTACCATGAGTATAAGTTCTTAGTCACGTGGATAGTACAAGACATGGAACACTAGGTTAGGTTATTCTACTTCTACATCAAGATTACTGTATTTATTGTTCTTCAAGATCATTACATAGAGCTACATTTGGAGAATCTTTAATGATTGCATACATTGTTTACTTCCTTGTTGATGTGACAAAAAGGGGAAGAAATACACGCTACACTTGATGGGAAGCAATTTGAAGATCATGTACAACTTACAAGAGATACACATAGAGTTTTGTCGACATCAACTAGGGGAAGATTGTTGGGTCAAAAAGTTGATGTGGCAGAAACTCAAAAACGAAGAAAACATAAAGATATTGTCTAAGCGTTTTCAAGAGCAATTTAGGCGTTGACAAGAACAAACTAAGCGTTGTTGGCTCAAGATTTGTCGTGTGCAATCCAAGCATTGTCACATGCAATTTAAGAGTTGATAGAAATGTAGACAAGAAGCTTATGGAAGCTTCTATTTAGATAAACATGCAAGATATATTCTGCATAAGTTTATTTAAATAGAAGATTTACTTGTTTATTTGTTATTATCTCTTTTAAACCCTAATCCTTACACTATAAAAGGAACCAAGGGTCTTAGGTTTTAATCATCAATTCATTCACAATGTAAACCTAAAAGCGTGTGTGCACTAGACGTGGGATTCAATGTATACACGTCTAGTGGTTGTTTATTATTAATATATTGAGCAATCCATTTGTTTTAATTCATGTTATTGTGCCTAAACACCTTGTTCATGTGTCTTGTTCAATTCCGCTATGTTTATCATATGAACGAGATGCATATCCTAGTAAGCTTAATCGATCCAAGAATAATGGTTTCCACACAAGCTTTTCTTCAACAACACGAAGGCCACGTGATTGAGGCTCGGTTGTCAACACCACAAGTTCGTGATCCACTTGCCATGTATGCTTCTCAACAAATGATCCCCCAACAAAACATGGCTTACACTTATCAACAACCATCATACTTGCAGCAGTAACCACAACACACCTATCAGCAACCACAACAACCATCTTATCACCCACTAATGATGCCACAGCAAGCATTTCAACAAAGTGTTCTTCCACAGCCTTATCCACAGCAACTAACACATTAGGCATCACCATCGCAGGCTATCACTCCTCCAATGAGCTATACTCCTCATCAAGGATATTTTACACTTGAAGCACCAAAAGCACAAGCCTTCTACTCCAATGAACTTCCACCAATTGAAGCACCGGTCTTTACTCCAAATGATACGCCAACTGATGTTCTAAACCATCTCACTGCCTACTTATCAAAACTTGTTGCAACTAGAGGATTTCCATCAACGAACAATCAGCTCCGCACTTCTTCAAATCATCGCCAACAAGCCACTATTCAAGATGTTCAAGTGACGGTCCAATCCATTCAGGGAAGATAAAATTGATATGTACCCACTACAAGGACTATGAACGCTCAAACTGTGAATTCTCAAGCTAGTGGAAATGGAAGCAATGTTGGTCCTCAAAAGGTTGTAACTTGCTACAATTGTCGAGGACAAGGTCATATGGCTAGGCAATGCACTCAGCCGAAAAGGAGAAGGGATGCTACGTGGTTTGGTGAGAAGATGTATTTGGTCGATGCTCAGTGTAAGGGAAAGATTTTGGATACAGAGTAGTTAGCATTTCTTACAGACCCTGGGGCAGTAGATAATGAAGGCATTGCAGTCATTTCTACTTCTAATGCAACATATCAAGTAGATGATCTTGATGCATATGATTCGAATTGTGATGACATTCACACAGCCCAAGCTGCTCTTGTTGCTAATCTCTCTCACTACAGTTCTGATGTCGTCAGTGAGGTACCAACTAACACCAATCTTGGTAATGATGATAACCCACGTCAAGTTGAGCATGAAAAAGACAACCTCGAACATCATTTGGGAACTAGTAACTCAAATGATGTGGTAACGAATCCTACACATTTGAGTGAACCTCAACCAAATGCTACGACGGAATGGAATCTTATGCTCAACATGATTTGGTCATGGTGCTTAAACATATTATTGATCAAATGCATATGGCTCTAAGACAATCCATAGACTCGAATACCACCCTAACAGATGAGCTTGCGTTGCATAAAGAAAAGGTCAAAACTTTTGAAATGGTCCCACAAGCAGAGAAAATAACTTATTCTGAATTTGACCAATTAGGTTTTGAAAAGATTGAACACTTAAAAGAAATAGAATAATTAAAAGCTAATCTTTCCAATGAATTAAAAGATTGAACACTTAACATAAAATGGATTTCGAAACTCTCGAGTCTAAAAAGTTTGAATCGGAAATTAATGCTACCAAACTTCTTAAATTCAAAGAAAAGCAGCTTTTAAAACAATACGCTGCCACAGAAAAGGTTCATCTTTTAACTAAATCGTTTAAAGAACTCGAACTTAAGCGTCTTCAAGATTTACCACCTAATCCCGGTTATGCAAAACAAGCTCAAGAATATATTCCTTGTCTTTATGATATGACCCGAATTGGCAAATCGAAAGAAGCACCTTATGTTCGTAGTACTGAGCAGACACAGTCACTTGCGGAAGAAACTCAATCTAAAATGCTTTCAAAATTCCATAAGCTTGATTATGTTAAGCATAATAAAGATCAATTTGATAAAAAAGACCCTTATTCGTTTACAAAAGGAATTATCTCAATTATCAGCTTTTGTGCCCCAAAGTTTGTCAAAGGAAAACCTTCCTAGTACGTCTCATACACTAGTCAAAAAGGATTTAATGAAGTTAAATCCACCGATAAGTAAGGTGTCAGATAGCTTAAATACGATGCACCAATACTTTGCCGATTTTGACAAGGTCATTGAGGAACGTACGACGGCTTCGGCCATAACGGAAGGTGAATGGAATTTTGAGCACACTAGAGCTGCGTTTGGAGATGAAATTATTCTGTTTGTAAAGAATATTAAAGCTTTTCTTAGCAATATTGATCAAGATTTGCTTTTGGAAATCGAAGAAGTTAGACGTGTTTTCAATGAAATGGATGATGCTTATGAAAACGGTTTACTTGAAATAGAACAAATTTCTCGCCAAAATGATCAGCTTCTGAAGCAAGTGATGTCGTTTGATAATGTTTCCGTCTGTGTGAATAATAGTGTTGATAATGATTCTATTGTGCATAATGTTGAATTTATGGATAATGTCGTAGATAGTACTTGTCACAAATCTGACGCTGAATTTTTAAAGCTTCAATATTCTTATACTTTACTTTCAAAAAGTTTTGATGAGATTCAACAACACTATATTTCGCTTGAATGTGAAAATGAATTTATTAAAACACCATAGTGTCAGCCAAGTGACAAGGTTGCTAAATTATTGCCTATAGACATAGAGAAATCTAAGGACATTAACTGTGTGTAAGTACTTGAGGCCGCTGAGATTTTTAAACTTGATCTAGATAATCGAGTTTCTAAGATTTTGTCCAAAGTTGATAACTTAAAAAAGAAACATACACGACTCTTCGATTCCCTAAAGCCCGCATGTGCTAATACCACTGCACAGAATCAATCTTTGATTTAACGATTGAATCGAAAGTCGGTGGAAATATCTGATTTAAGGGAACAGATTTGTGATAAAAATTTGGCTTTGGCTGAGTTAAAGGAAACACTTCGTACCCTCAAAGGTAAAAATGTTGTGGATAACGCAGCCACCGTCTCAGCATTGTCCTTTAGTGCGATCAAAAGGAAAATCATCGTCGTCACACCATTTAACAAGGGCCCTAGGACTAAACCATCTCAAACATTGGTCACTAAAGATAAGGCAAAATCAAAATTAGCTCCTAATATTCCCGTGTTGCCTTCTACAGGAGTAAACACCACTACTAAGGCTCAAAGATCTAAGCTTACAAGAAACATGAAGAATGATAGGATCTTGCCCTCATCTAGTAGTCAAGTGAAGAAGAAAGTAGAAGCCCACCCTAGGAATGTTATTTTAGTTTTGAAAAAAAAGAATCATGTAGCTAAACCTAAAGGCTCTGCGGTTGTGCAGTGTTCTAAGCCTATTGTGAATTCTAATTTGAAATGTTGGAATTGTTATGAATGTATGTTTTCTAGTCGACATGATTCTTGCCTTATTTACCATGTGAATGAGATGAATGCCCGTAAAATGGTTTAGAATGGAAACCGACTGGGAAAGTGTTAACCCAGGTTGGCTAGATGTGGCGTCCCACTTGTATAACTTTCACTATAGTAGGGAATGCGTGCCCTTTAACTAGGATCACTCCCACTACATCGAAGAAAGCATGCCCTTTAACTATGAGTACCAAGGCTACCAAAACACAAGCGTGTCCTTTAACTAGGAACACCGACACTACTTGTGGATAAGGATTTATTTATTCCTTTTTGGTGAGATACAACTTGACGACAAGTTGCGTTTTGTAAAAGAACCAGTAGAGATCATGGATCGAGATTCACGTGGGAACGTGAGGACTTCTTTATAAGGAATTCCCTTATCCTTCCGGGTGGTGAACAACTCGAGTATGAGGTGAGTTGAGCGCTGGGACGTCGCTCCCTTAAGGTGGTGAGGATGTAAAACCCATAAAAATAAGGTCATAATTTAATTATATTTTCAATTATTTTGAAGTATTTTATGACGTTAAATATTATTATGTTTAATGGTTTAAGTTGAAACCGATATTAAATATTCTTTTTAATATTTTGACGAGTAACGAGGACTACTAGTGATCGCGATACCGACGGATGCCAAAAATTTTATATTTTATTATCGATCGTTTTGATATTTAATACTTTCGACGATATCGTTTTAATTACGTATCGAGTCGTTATATTTTTATCTTTCATGTGCGTTTAAACTTTTGAAAAGTATTTTTACGAAACCCGAGTCTCGTAAATATTTCAAAGTTTATAATTTACATTTTCTACCCTTTTAAACTATTTTATTATATTTTGGACCAAAACTATTACAAATTGGCAAAAACTACCCTAACCTTACACTATATATAAAATTTCCACTATCTCATTTCAATTAAAAATTCATTAAAACAAAATTCATCCACTCTCCTCATTTCTTTCTCTTTTGGCCGTACAACCCACACACCCAAATCATCAAAAAATTTGATGATCCAATTTGATTCAATCCAAACTAAAACAAGTCTCATTCCTAGTTTTTCAAGGTGATTCTAATGATACCAATTTTTCTTACATGCATTAAGTTTTTAATTTTGATAAAAACTAGGCTTGTTAGGTGGAGATTTTGATCATGCATGTGCTAGTAGTGATGATCAAATAGTGTTTATGCTATGTTTTTGTTAAAAAGTTGATTTTTAATTTTTGGGTTTTTGATTTTGATAATGATACAAGTGTTAGGATGGTTTTATGATGATATTAGGATGTTAGAATGATGATAAAAGTTGTTGGTTTTAATCAAAAACTTGATTTTGTAAGAGATTTTTATAGTCAATTTTGGGCAGTAGGTTTGAGGCCATTTTCGAGGGTCTTAAGTCTGAAAATAGATTGATATTTTGGGATTATGTCGTAGAGAATTTCGTTATCTTCGATTTGATATAAAGTAGGCCTTCCAACTCCAAACGAGGTGGAAGATACACTAGTTTGATTTTCGTGTACCGGGAGACGAGTGTTGACACAATCCGAAAATTATTGTCGATATTTGGATCGAATCTCGGTGACTATAAAATGAGTTTCAAAATGATTCAAGGGCTGTTCTAAGGCTCAAAGTTTAGAATTTTGAGTCTATTTTTAGAATCAAGTTACGGTTTTATAAATGGAGTTGTTTAGAATGGTCAAAATGGTTTCGTAAGTCAAGGTCGCTAAACTGTCCGGATTTAGAAGTAAAATCTTTTAATGGGCTCTTTGGAGGACTTTATACATATAGTAAGTAAGTTCTCTGAGTAGTATCATAAAAATTTGAAATGTCTAAGTATGGGAAAACGGCTTGGACATTCGGTATGTTCCGGCAGATTTTTATTAAAGGCATCGAATAATAAAACGAATATATAGGACAGTGTAATAGAATCAATTATATTATTTTCTCTCGAGTTTGTCGTGATTTTATGAGTCAAGTTTTATATTCTTATTTATGGTTTATTTCTCGAGTCTATTATTAATGAACGCACCTTATTTGATAGGTTGCGGTTCTCGTGTTTGAAATGCATCATCTATCGTCGGCGATCGTCTCATTACCACTATTGGCTAAGGTGAGTCTATAGCCTCGTTTGAGCTCATTCAAATATTTTTAAAACCCGCGAGGGGGAATACATGTTTTATAAACTTAGAACACAAAATTTTTATGGTATGCTTGTCCCTCTTTGAATGGACCCATGGTTGCCTTTAAAGTGCATTAAGTGATTGCCATTGTTAAAGCCTCAATTATGGACCGTTAATTAACCTATGATGGGTTAACCGCTAGTACAATTAATAGAGCTATTGGGGAAGCCGCCCCGGTTCAGTTTGTGTGGACTTGTCACAGAAGCTTAGGCCCGACCTCCACACTATTTGGACATATTGTATTGAGAAGTCAGGTATACGGCAATGTACCAATAATCTGGAGGTAACCGATAATTAATAAATCTCCTGTCTTATTAGACCTCTAAAAGGAATGTTTAAGGGCTCGGTTCCATGAGCTTATTGCAATTTATGCTATATACAATTATTATTGTTGATGCAAATTATTATTTTATGCTTGTTAAGCATGCCACAAACTTATAATCTTTGCTTGTGTTCAAATTGATTACATAAACCTATAGATTTCACTCGGCATTTTTGCTGATTGTTTTACTCACATGTATTTCAGGTAATCAAGAAGTGGAAGTTTGGAGGTCACGGGGAATGAAGTTGTGCACTGCTTTTGTTGTTCAAACTCTTTGATTTATTTATCGTTCCATTTTTTAAAACAAACTAATATGTTGTTTTAACTTATCTTTTGGTAACAATTACTTGGGACTACGCTACTCTGATAAATGTTTTAGGAAAGATAAATTTGAAACGTCTCTTTTCGATTCGTTCTTTATAAATTATGTGTTGTTGTATCATTGTTTAGCACCCAAAGATGTATTCCGCTCCGTGTAAATTTGGGGGTGTTAAAATAACTTATTTTCTGTGGGACAATTTTGTGATTCAAATCTTGAAGTCGCTTTTCATGAGCATACCTGCTTCATTCATAATTTGGAAGGGGTTGATTTATTGAAAGGTACTCGAGGGAACAATTTGTACACTTTGTGTCTACAAGATATGATGGCCGCTTCTCCTGTATGTATTTTATCCAAAGCATCAAAGACTAATTCATGGTTATGGCATCGACGGTTATCTCATCTTAACTTTGACGCTATTAATCATTTGGCGAAAAACGAACTTGTTCGTGGTCTTCCTAAACTTTCATTTCACAAGGACCATTTGTGTTCCGCGTGTACAATGGGGAAAAGAACTAAGAAATCATACAAACCCAAGAATGAAGACACCAACCAAGAGAAACTTTATTTGTTGCATATGGATCTTTTTGGGCCAATGCGTGTTGAAAGTCTTGGTGGCAAAAAGTACATCCTCGTCATGGTGGATGATTACTCTCGGTTTACATTGGTGAAATTTCTTGCAACAAAAGCTGAGGTACCTAAAGTCATCATCGACTTTCTCAAGATGATTCAGGTACGTCTCAACACTACTGTCTGACGCATTCGTACAGATAATGGAACCGAATTTGTGAATCAAACCTAGCGTAAGTATTATGAAGAAGTTGGCATATCTCATGAAACATCCGTTGCTCGCACTCCACAACAAAACGGTGTCGTTGGAAGGCGAAATCGCACATGGTAGATGTTAATTTATGCAAAGGCTCCATTATTTTTATGGGCAGAAGCAGTATCTACAGCAGCTTACACCCAAAACCGGTCACTAATTCGAAAACGCCATGGTAAAACATTGTATGAGCTTCTACATGGTAAAGTACCAGATTTATCATATCTTCATGTATTTGGTTCTCTTTGCTATCCAAATAAAGATGGTGACAGTTTGGGAAAACTTCAACCAAAGGCTGATATTGGTATTTTCATTCGTTATGCACCCGCAAAGAAAGCATACTGAATCTACAATCCTAATTCTCGCAAGATCCTCGAAACTATGAATGTTGATTTTGATGAGTTGACAGCAATGGCTTCTGAGCAAAGCAGCTCTGAACCCGCACTTCATGAAATGGGACCTAGTAACATTAGCTCTGGTCTTGTCCCAAACAACCCCACTTCAACATCATTTACGCCACCTACTAGCAATGAATAGGATACATTGTTTCAACCGTTCTTTGATGAATTCTTTACTCCTCCAAGTATAGTTGCTCCAGAACCCGAGGTAATAACTCCGGTTACCAAAGTTGTAGCTCCAGCAACCGAAGCACAATCAGATACGTCTGCACCTACTATTGGTCGAGATAGACCATTAACAGGTAATTCTCAACCAACACCCAAATCAACTACCCATGTCATACCTATTGATGATGAAGAGGATGATGATGATCACGATTTGGAATTCACTCAAATGCGTGAACTTCCATTCTTTGGTGTACTAATTCCCGACCATAATCAAGTTGGGTCATCTACCTCAGAGGAAGCTCCTACTACGGTCTACTCCAATCCACGGATTCGTGAACATGGCAGCAAGTGGACAAAGGATAATCCTATAGATTCTATTATTGGTGACCCTAATCGTCCGGTATCCACACGAAATCAGTTACAAGAAAATGCAATGTTTTGTCATTTTGATGCTTTTCTCACTGAAGTTGAACCTAAGACATGGCAAGATGCTTTTACTCAATCATGTTGGATAGAAACTATCCAAGAAGAACTTAATGAATTTATACATCTTGAAGTATGGGAACTTTTCCCATGCCCAGATCAAGTGCAGTTACTCATCTTGAAATGGGTTTACAAGGTGAAACTCGATGAGTTAGGCGAAATATTGAAGAAGAAAGCTCGACTAGTAGCTCCTGGATACAATTATTAGGCATCGACTTTATGGAATCCTTTGCACCTGTTACCCGTTTGGAAGCTATTAGACTATTCCTTTCTTATGCAGTCCACATGAATATGATCGTCTATCACATGGATGTTGTAACACCCCCAAATTTACACAAATCAATACAGCGGAAGACTCGTTGGTGTTACGGGATAGCATATTACTCACATCATATACAACGCTTGAAAATCGTGTCGTTTAATAATAAAGCATTTCCATTCATAAATATCAAATTTACATAGGTCCCAAGACATTGTATTTCATATAGGTTTTACAAAATATTTGAATGGAAATTTTTATTTAAGTGCGGGCCATGAATTCTTGTCGTCTTCCCGAGAATTACCTTCAAGTACCTGAGATAAAACATGTTAACAGAAAAGGTCAGCGATAACGCCGAGTGAATTTATAGAGTTTAATAAAACCATTAATATATCATCGGTATATAATTATTACCGAAAATCATTTTCTACAAATCTTTGTAATAGGCCATAAAATAGCCAAAGTCATTTTATACAAATCCTTATCAAAAATCATGATATAGGCTTTTGCCTTCAAAATCATTATACGAACCATTGTCGTAAAAACATCATACAATACGTTTTATAACGTTGTATAGAGTTAAATAAAAAACGTTATATGAATATGGTTATGTAAAACCAAAACACGAATATAATATCAATAATAAGACCCCGTATTGCTAGTCAGGCAATATATTGTAGTTCAAGGAGTATAGCAGTATTTTCGTTATTTGGATTATTATAAGCCGCATGACATTGTTACCTTACTACAACAAACAACGGGTAGCTAGCCCGAAACTCAATTTGCCCATCTAAGTTAGCGTGTCGTCACAAAATTCACGCAATGGAAATCTTCTCATACATAAATTCGCTTACCAATCAATGTGGCACGACGGGGATCAACCGTCAAGGCGCGAACTGGGGTGATCGTCCCCAAATAGTACTATTATATGCATAAGCATCTACAAAATCCCGGTAGTTCACAATTCATGCTAATGGGACTTTTAGTGACATAACCTAACTTTAATAATCCATTTTAATTCATACATCGTGTCATATAATCATTCATCTCGTCATACAATCATTCGGGTCCAAATTAATAAACAAACAATCGGGACAACTGGTGTCCTATTTTTATTAAAACTAACATGTTATCTCCCTCGCGGGTTTATAAAACATTTCATAAAAACATTTAAAAGAGTACGAGGCTATGAACTGACGTTGATGTGGGAAAGCGGGTTATCAGCAATTTGGATGTACGGTACGTGCTTCAATCACGGAAACCTAGACAAATAATATTGGTCTTAGACTCTTCTCCAATGACTTCATAAAATAACAATTATCTATACATATGATGATTTTATATATATGATGATGATCAAGTGGGTTTGTACATTCTCATTTACTCATTTTAGTGTTATGTATTGGTAACTTTTATACTAGTTTACTAGTTTTACTTATTTACATGTTTTAGGCCCAATAAGCCTATTATAAGCCCAATACCTTATATTAGTCCATTTTACACTTTTATTATCAGTATTATACTTTAAATGTTGGGCCCAACTGGGTTAAGCCCAATAAGTAAGTTTATAAGTGTTTTACCAACTAGTCGGGTTTATAGTCCAATAAGGCTACTTTGGCCCGTTAATGTCTATATGTTGTAAAGCTCGGGTTTTATCGGTTTTTACTTGTTATATAAGTTCATATATCAGTATTTGAGTTTATAAAAGTTTACATTAGACGGGTCCGACCGTCTAAGTTTTATTTGACAAAAACGTTAATCTTTCGGTTTTAGCCGAAAAGACGTAAAACTTAGGTATATAGATTTATAACTTGGAAAAACATTTATACTTGTAATTTATATAACATGTCCCATTTTAATACCAATATATATATATATATATATATATATATATATATATATATATATATATATATATATATATATATATGTTAGAAATACATTTTACGTATTAAGAAGGATCGGTCACTCCAACGATAGTCCATGTAATAGCTCGTAGTTTAGTTAACTTTATTTATAAAACAAACAAAGTTAAGCCTAGCCTACAACATGTGTAGGCCGGCCCAACATTGTAAGCCTAAGCCCATCACAAGGCTTGGGTATATAAACCCTCTCCTTAGATGGAGAGGGTGGTGTGGTTTCATAATTTTCTCATAGTTATTTTTAGTTTCTCTCTCTAAGTTTGTGTGAAATCCACCATCTCTCTATCTCTTTCTCTCTCTAAAAACATAAGCAAGATTTACAATCCTTCAAATGGTGTGACACCCTAGAATCGAGGTCATTAACGATACCCTAAATTACGCTAATTTTTGAAATTTTTGATAAATTTTAATTTCTATACTTATAAGTATTTTGGTTAGAGCCGATGTTCGAGGTTATAATTTTTACGATTGACGTTTTGAGAAGGACGATGACGATTACGATCCCGAGGGATGCCCAATTTCATATAATTTTTGACGATTTATCGATAATGTAATTTTTCGAGAATTTTATTTACGGTTCGTGTTAAGTTGAGTCGGGTGAGTTTTATAGCCTTCCAAGTACATTTAAAGTATCCCAAAAATATTTTGGAGCATTCGGGAAGATTTCCGACTCCCGTAAAATTTTCAAAATTGACAAATGAGTCAAACCCGCAAAGTTTTGAGGTCGTTTTCTATTTAAGGACAAAAGAAGCCCAAAATTGCACTTAGGTCCCTCCTAACCCATCAAAAGGGCCTAAATGACTAAACACACAAACACATACAAAACATTTCACAAAAATCAAACACCCACTCCCTCTCTTCTCTCTCAAACTCACGGCACACCCCAAGAACATCAAAAATCCACCAAAAATCTTTTCCACTTGATTTTTCAAAAATCTAAGGTTAGACCACGCTTAGTTTGGTCATTCCCCACATATTCATGTGCTCAAATCCAACATGCATTGATAAAAATTTTTCAAGATTTTTCCATATGATCCAAATTTGTTTTTGAGGCTAAAAGAGCTAATGCATGTTGATAATTTAGTGTTATGGAGGTATAAACACCATGAAAACCCACCAAAATTAATTTGGTTGTGGTGATTGGTTCACCCAAACCCCACGGCAAAGGGGGTGTTTGGGGAGCCATGGTGGTTGTTGATTTTGCATGTTGTATTTGTGTTTGGTTTGTTGTTTTAGGATGATTCATGTGGGTCTTACTACTTGCATGTTTATTTTCTTTGATTCTTGATATTGAGATTGGTTGATCAATAGGGGTAGGATGGAAGTTTGATGTTAGGATATGTTTGGGAAGGCTTAGGATGATGTTTAGTGTTGGTTAGAAGTCTTGGAATCGAGTCTAAGCATGTTTTTGGTATAGTCATTTTTAGGCAGAAACATTTGGTCTATTTTATAAAAATGATTTTTGTTCCAGGTCTTGAAAACTAAATGTAGTGATAGAGGGTTTTTCTAGCTTTAATTTGGTATAAGGTAGAGCCCGTGACTCAAAACGAGCTAAAAGTTATGACATTTTAAAGATCGGGTACCGGGAGACGAGGACTTTCACAATCCGAATTTGTGCAAAGTTTTAGTCAAATCCCGAGGGTCACAAGTATAATTTGGTAAATGGTCAAGGGTCAAAATTTGGTCCCTAACCTGTGAAAATGGGTCTATATGTTGACTTATGAGTCAAGGAAGTCAAAGGTATTTTTCATATAGGTCAAAGTGGTCAAAATTGGTCGAAGCGCAATTTCAGCCCGTAAAATGTAGTCGTGGAAATGAGTTGCGTAACGGGTCGTAAAAGTGAAAACTTTTGTTGGACTTAAAAACATGTTATCTACAGGTCATATAGGATTTTTGGAAATTTTGTCAAATTTTATAAGCACGGTTTAATAAGTCAAAACAGCCCGTACTTTAGTCAAGTACCGGCGAGAATGTGTAAAAATGGACAACGTAGGTTATAAGAACGAATGGAGTAAAATGAATGATACTTGTTGTTTTTGTTTTTGGCGTGAGTTATATTTGTCTTAAGTGACTTGTATATATGTATTTTATACAGTACCGTAAGTATTTAAATGAGATTACTCATTACGCGTTATTTGTGATAGGTGTTGATTTACCCGGGCATCCGTAACATCGTCAGTGATCACTCCCTCGAACTACCGACTACTTAATATCTAAGGTGTGAATTTATAGCCTCGCTTATATTATTTCAAATTGTTTTACCCGCGAGGGAAATGCATGCTAGTTTTTAAAAAAGGAACGTATATCATGAATGATTGTTAGACCCGAAAGTTGCCTTAGAAATTGTGTTGAGTACCAAAGTTGCAAAAGTCCCTAAATTCATGAACTATTAACTATTGTCTTGCCCTCGAGTAGAGGGAAATAGCCGCTTATGCAATTTGTAGTACTACGGGGTTAACGACCCAATGCTAGCCGAGAAGCTGTACTTATAGTAAGTTCTGCGGTAGATTATTTTGTATGAGAAATAAGGTATAATTGCAACTGATGCCTTTAGAAGGGGCACTGGTTTCATCTGAATCATGCCGGTATATTTACTCGGGTGATTGAGTTAACGGATTAGTGTCATGAGCTTAAACACAATTGTCAGTATCCTGATTGTAGTTTGTTTGATCGACAAGACTATAAATGATCACGAATGGTTTTTATTATATATACGTTCAAATGGATTGAAAAACCTATGAATTCCACTCAACGTTTTCGTTGACCAAATTTTTGGCATGTGTTTCAGGTAACCGCTGAGAAGTAGGATGGAGCATGCATGGGATGGATGTTGTGTGTACGGCTTGGTGTCCGCTTGTTTTTCCCTCCTTTTCTACTTAAACAATTTTTATGTTTAATGTCATGTGGTTGTAAAACTGAAGTTTTTGGGGTTGAGATTCATGGGGACCGAAAACGCTAAACTCTGTGCACTATTTGGGGTTGGAAAAACTGTGGACATGTATTATCTAACAATTTTAAATTTCAAGTTTTAAGTCGACGTCTTTTTAGCGTCGTTTGATATCTCTTGTGTGCAATGAATACTGTGTAGCACCCATTGTTGTAGTTCCGCTGCGCATAACAATTGTGGGGGTGTTACAGATTGGTAATCAGAGCCACGAGTTATAGAGAACTAGGTCGTTTTTGAAAATCCTAAACTATAACTTTTGGTGTCGTAAGAAAGGGTCCAAGCACACACAACTATCCTGCATGGCTCCGGTAAGATTTATTGTTGTATTTATGGCATTTGACGTATACTTTTGAGTAAAGTATATATAAGTGGGTAATTATTATATAAGTATGGGAATTACTATATGTAGACGTTAAATTTTACGTGAAATATCCGACATCGAAATTTTCATATTAATCATGTATGAGCATCATATTATTACATTTCGGGCATATGTACCACCTTTGCATTGCATTTGCATGCATATATTTATAACTATTGTATAATTACTTATGTACCCTCCGAAATTCGCTGTTATTGCAGGAATGGCCGAGGTACCGCCCAACGATAACGGAAACGATTACGTCGTAGGTCACGAAGGGGGACCGTTTCCTCCGAACCCGCCGGACAATAATAATGGATGGATCGCTCCAGAAGACGAAATAGGGCCGGAAAACGACAATGGCGAAAGTGAGGTGGATAATTTCAGCATGAGTAGTGACGACAATGAGGATTCCGAAGAAGAGCCCGAGGAGCTATTGGATGATGGCATTCCCGAGGATGCCGTAGGCCAGACCGAACCCGATTTGTTTCAATCCCCGAGTTCGCCGAAGGGTTATGAGGTACCACCGACCGGTCGTTATGAGCAGCAACCCTTTGATCGCCCGATGGACAATAGTAATGGGAGCAGTGGAGAGTCATCCAAGTCGCCATCGATTCACGAGAATATTGCAAGGGTCTATTTTCCGAGACCGAGTCACTACTGGGATCCCGCAGGTCGTTTGGGGAGGATGGAAAGGTTAATGTATGAGCGGTTTGTAGTTGAGACTAGGGTGATTAAGAAGTTTGATAAGACTGAGAGGGAACATCAAAGACTGTTGGAAAGGACTTCAAGGATTGCGTATGATGGGATGATGAACACAAGTGCCATCAACAGTTTGAAATCAATGGTTGCGAATTTAAGTGCTAGTCTTGACCGTGTGAGGGAAGATCAGATGAGGTTGTCAAGGATGCAGAGTTGGGAGCATCGTGTGAGGGATTCATTGCCCCCGGATTGGAGATTCGTGGACGATGTGGAGATGGAGGCGAATGACTTCATGGTTCAGCCGCCTACTGGAGGTGCTTGTATTTCGGTGGGAAATCGAGTAGCGATTGAGTATGGATCCACATCAGGGACGAGAAAGGAAACAGAATGTGGGCCAGATGAGAAAGGAAAGGGAAAAGTGGATGATGTGGACGAGGACGTGAGTGATGAGGAAACCGAGGAAGACGACGACGAGCCGCCATCCAAGAGGCAGTGTGGATCACCACATGCCTAGTTACTTGTTTTGTATTTTCTTTGATCATTGTAATAGAACTATTTTAGACCTTTGTATGATGGTATTATGACGAGAAACTCAAGTACTTGATGTTTTGTGGTGAATGATTGTAGTGGCATTACTTGTCACGATTTTGGTTAACTATCAATACAATCTATGTTACCTTTCATGATCTGTGATATGTCTTAAATTTGATCTTTTGTGGTGTGAATTGATGAATATTAGTAACTCCGTAGTGATGTGTCGTTGTATGTATTTTATGTCTGGGAAACTTGATATGAATACTTACATTGTTTTTCTATTTTCTTTGTCTTGCAGAAAGAGATATTCGATAAAACAATGCCTCCAAAGTTGACTGCCGATCGTGTTAACAACATGATTCAGGAAGCAACAGCTAATGCGTTGCAAGCGGACCGAGCTGGGAGAAATCAGGATCCAGGAAGGAACGCGGGGAGACAACCAGCCCCGAGAGTGTGTACCTATTCTAGCTTTATGAAGTGCGGTCCCACGCAGTTCCGTGGATCGGGTGGAGCCCTAGAACTTAGGCGATGGTTGGAAAAAGTTGAGAGTACGTTTGAAATCAGTGGTTGTGCAGAGGCGGATAAAGTAAAGTTTGCAGCAGCTACATTTCTGGATGATGCGTTAAGTTGGTGGAATACCCAGGTAGCTACGGTGGGATTGGCTGTGGCAAATGCAAGAACGTGGAATGCAACCAAAGCTTTGTTGACCAAGAAGTTTTGCCCAGAGGAGGAATTGGGGCAATTGGAGGACGAACTGAGACATTTGACCTTAAAGAACAACGATATAGCTGCTTACACCAGGAGATTCAATGAGTTAAGTCTTTTGTGTCCGGACATATTTGCCAATGATGCCAAGAAAATGAAGCAGTATATTAAGGGTTTATCTAGCAACATCAAAGGTGAAACAACTTCGTCGAAACCTGGAACGTTTGATGAAGCGGTTCAAATGGCACACGCTTTGATGGACGTTAAGCTTCAGGACAAGCAGAATTACATTGCTGAAGGCAACAAAAGGAAATGGGAGGCAGCACAAGGCAATCAATCCCAAGGCCAGAACCGAGGAGGAAATCGAAACAACCAAGGGCCGAACCGTAATCAGCAGTTTAATCAGAGAAGGAACGAAGGGATGAGGGCCGTGACGAACCCTAGAGGTGTGAAAGTAAATCCCCATTGTTGAAAGTGCAACTTGTATCATGTTGGAAATTGCCCGCCGGCATGCGGCAAGTGTGGAAAGGCAGGCCATAGGACTGCTAGTTGTCGAACGGGAGGAGTAGCCACTGGGGCTAATGCTATCAGGATGAGAGGATGTTATAGCTGTGGAGAAAGAGGGCATGTGCAAGCAAATTGCCCGAAGGCAGGGAACAGACGGGGAGGAAATAATGCGGCAGCTGTGTATCAAGTGGGAACTGCTGATAAACCACAAGGTCCAAATGTGGTTACCGGTACGTTTTTGCTAGACGCTTGTTATGCTAGTATTTTATTTGATTCTGGCTCCGACAAGAGTTTTGTAGACGTTAGATTTAGTCGTCATATCGATAGGGAACCGGTGTTGTTAACGACTAGTTATAATGTTGAATTGGCCGATGGAAAAATTGTTAGTACGAATTCTATACTGAAAGGGTGTACCTTGAAGTTAGGAAACTACGCTTTTAAAATCGACTTGATGCCTATAGAGCTAGGATCGTTCGACGTGATTGTGGGAATGGATTGGTTAATGGCGCATAGTGCTACAATCGTCTGTGGTGAGAGATTGGTGCAGATTCCGCTGAGGAATAGGGTTTTGACAGTTAAGGGAGACGAATGCACTTCTCGTTTGAAGGTGATTTCGTGTTTGAAGATGATGAAGTACGTAGAGAGCGGATGCGATGTGTTTTTGGCACAGATTTCGAGCGATGGTGATTTAGAGGCAAGGATCGAAGAGGTACCAGTTATTCGCGAGTATCCGGACGTTTTCCAGACAAGTTGCCAGGTTTACCGCCTAATCGTGAGGTCGAGTTTCGAATTGATTTAGTGCCAGGAGCTGCACCGGTTGCACGTGCACCTTATCGTTTAGCACCATCTGAGTTAAAGGAGTTAGCGGATCAATTGAAGGAGTTGATGGACAAAGGATTTATTAGGCCGAGCTCATCACCTTGGGGAGCGCCAGTGTTGTTCGTAAAGAAGAAGGATGGTTCGTTTAGGATGTGTATTGACTATAGAGAACTCAATAAGCTGACGGTTAAGAATCGGTACCCATTACCGAGGATTGATGATTTGTTCGATCAATTACAAGGTTCCAGTGTATACTCAAAGATCGATTTAAGATCAGGGTATCATCAACTGCGTGTAAGAGAGGAGGATATTCCGGTAACTGCCTTTCGTACGCGGTATGGACACTTTGAATTTCGAGTGATGCCGTTTGGGTTGACAAACGCGCCTGCTGTATTCATGGATCTTATGAATCGCGTGTGCAAGCCGTATCTAGATAAGTTTGTTATTGTTTTCATCGACGACATACTTATTTACTCTAAGAGTAAGGAGGAGCACGAGAAGCACCTGAGAAGGATTTTGGAGTTGTTAAGGAAGGAGAAGCTGTATGCAAAATTCTCTAAGTGTGAGTTTTGGTTGGAATCAGTGCAGTTTCTAGGTCATGTGATTGATAGTGAGGGAGTTCGTGTAGATCCTGCTAAGATCGAAGCGATCAGGGAATGGTCAACACCGACGACGCCGACTGAAGTTCGACAATTTTTGGGTTTAGCTGGGTACTATAGAAGGTTTATTGAAGGATTTTCGTTGATTGCGAAACCATTGACGAGGCTTACCGAGAAGAATAGGGTGTATGAATGGGGAAATGAGGAAGAGCTTGCTTTCGAAACGCTCAAGGATAAGTTATGTTCCGCGCCGATTTTATCATTGCCTGAGGGAACCGAAGATTTCGTGGTGTATTGTGATGCGTCTCGTAAAGGTTATGGAGCAGTGTTAATGCAACGTGAAAAGGTGATAGCTTACGCGTCGAGGCAATTAAGGAAGAATGAGGAGAACTACACGACGCACGATTTGGAATTAGGAGCGGTAGTTTTTGCGTTGAAGCTGTGGAGACACTATCTGTATGGGACAAAGTGTGTTGTATTCACTGATCACAAGAGTTTGCAGCACATTTTAGATTAAAAGGAGTTGAATATGCGACAAAGACGATGGGTTGAACTATTGAGTGATTATGATTGTGAAATTCGCTATCACCCTGGGAAGGCGAATGTTGTAGCGGATGCATTGAGTAGGAAAGAACGGGAGAAACCTTTGAGGGTTAGAGCTTTAGTGATGAGTGAGAGCGTTGACTTAACCGAAACAATACTGAAGGCTCAGGAGAGAGGATTAATGAAAGGGAATGTTGAAGCCGAGAACTTGGGACGAATGTTGAAACCTCTTCTTTTTGTGATTAGATCTGACGGACTAAGATATTTTGAGAATCGGATTTGGTTACCATTGTGTTCGTCTGAGGAAGGAAAGCCTGGAGTTCGAGAATTGGTTATGAATGAGTCGCATAAGTCGAAGTATTCGATACATCCTGGATCGGATAAGATGTACCACGACCTGAAGAAAGTCTATTGGTGGCCGAATATGAAGGCAGATATTGCTCGTTACGTCAGTAAGTGTTTGACTTGTGCAAAGGTTCAGGCAGAACATAAGAAACCATCTGGATTGTTGGTACAACCGGAAATCCCAGAATGGAAATGGGAGAAAATCGCAATGGATTTTGTGACAGGTTTACCTAGGACTCCTAGTGGAAGCGATATGATATGGGTAATTGTGGACAGGTTGACGAAATCTGCTCATTTCTTACCTATGAAGAAGACGGACAGCATGGAAAAACTCGCCAGCGTGTACGTGAAAGAGATCGTCTGTAGACATGGAGTGCCGTTATCGATCATTTCGGATCGCGACAGTAGATTTACGTCGGAATTTTGGAAATCGCTTCAACGTGCGATGGGCACTGAACTGAGTTTAAGCACGGCTTATCACCCGGAAACTGACGGCCAGAGTGAACGAACGATTCAAACGATGGAGGACATGCTCCGAGCGTGCGTGATTGATTCTGGAGGAAGTTGGGAACGCCACTTGCCTCTAGTGGAATTTTCGTACAATAATAGTTATCACGCGAGTATCAAAGCGGCACCGTTCGAAGCATTGTATGGAAGGAAGTGTAGATCGCCCGTGTGTTGGAGTGAAGTAGGGGAGAGTCAATTGACTGGACCCGAAATGGTTTTAGAAACGACAGAGAAGATCGTGCAGATCAAGAACCGACTACTTGCTGCGAGAAGCCGACAGAAAAGTTATGCCGATAACCGAAGGAAACCGTTGGAGTTTGAAGTTGGAGATATGGTTATGCTCAAGGTATCGCCATGGAAGGGTGTAATTCGTTTTGGAAAGAAAGGAAAGTTGAGTCCGAGGTATATTGGACCGTTTAAGATCGTTGAACGAATTGGACCAGTAGCGTACAAGTTAGAATTGCCGACCGAGCTTAGTGCTATTCATGACACGTTTCACGTATCGAACCTGAAGAGGAGTTTAGCGGACAAGGAATTGGTGATTCCTTTGGACGAGATTCGATTAGACGACAAAATGCACTTTGTGGAAGAACCTGTGGAAATCATGGACCGGGAGGTCAAGCGGTTGAAGCATAGTAGGATTCCTATTGTGAAGGTCCGATGGAATTCTAAGCGTGGACCGGAATACACCTGGGAACGTGAGGACTTTTTCAAGGAAAGGTACCCTCATCTGTTCCAGTAAGACGAAATGTGAGTACAAGAAGAGGCGAGCGCCGGGACGTCGCTCTCTTTAAGGAGGGGTGGATGTGACACCCTAGAATCGAGGTCATTAACGATACCCTAAATTACGCTAATTTTTGAAATTTTTGATAAATTTTAATTTTACTTATAAGTATTTTGGTTAGAGCCGATGTTCGAGGTTATAATTTTTACGATTGACGTTTTGAGAAGGACGATGACGATTACGATCCCGAGGGATGCCCAATTTCATATAATTTTTGACGATTTATCGATAATGTAATTTTTCGAGAATTTTATTTACGGTTCGTGTTAAGTTGAGTCGGGTGAGTTTTATAGCCTTCCAAGTACATTTAAAGTATCCCAAAAATATTTTGGAGCATTCGGGAAGATTTCCGACTCTCGTAAAATTTTCAAAATTGACAAATGAGTCAAACCCGCAAAGTTTTGAGGTCGTTTTCTATTTAAGGACAAAAGAAGCCCAAAATTGCACTTAGGTCCCTCCTAACCCATCAAAAGGGCCTAAATGACTAAACACACAAACACATACAAAACATTTCACAAAAATCAAACACCCACTCCCTCTCTTCTCTCTCAAACTCACGGCACACCCCAAGAACATCAAAAATCCACCAAAAATCTTTTCCACTTGATTTTTCAAAAATCTAAGGTTAGACCACGCTTAGTTTGGTCATTCCCCACATATTCATGTGCTCAAATCCAACATGCATTGATAAAAATTTTTCAAGATTTTTCCATATGATCCAAATTTGTTTTTGAGGCTAAAAGAGCTAATGCATGTTGATAATTTAGTGTTATGGAAGTATAAACACCATGAAAACCCACCAAAATTAATTTGGTTGTGGTGATTGGGTCACCCAAACCCCACGGCAAAGGGGGTGTTTGGGGAGCCATGGTGGTTGTTGTTTTTGCATGTTGTATTTGTGTTTGGTTTGTTGTTTTAGGATGATTCATGTGGGTCTTACTACTTGCATGTTTATTTTCTTTGATTCTTGATATTGAGATTGGTTGATCAATAGGGGTAGGATGGAAGTTTGATGTTAGGATATGTTTGGGAAGGCTTAGGATGATGTTTAGTGTTGGTTAGAAGTCTTGGAATCGAGTCTAAGCATGTTTTTGGTATAGTCATTTTTAGGCAGAAACATTTGGTCTATTTTATAAAAATGATTTTTGTTCCAGGTCTTGAAAACTAAATGTAGTGATAGAGGGTTTTTCTAGCTTTAATTTGGTATAAGGTAGAGCCCGTGACTCAAAACGAGCTAAAAGTTATGACATTTTAAAGATCGGGTACCGGGAGACGAGGACTTTCACAATCCGAATTTGTGCAAAGTTTTAGTCAAATCCCGAGGGTCACAAGTATAATTTGGTAAATGGTCAAGGGTCAAAATTTGGTCCCTAACCTGTGCAAATGGGTCTATATGTTGACTTATGAGTCAAGGAAGTCAAAGGTATTTTTCATATAGGTCAAAGTGGTCAAAATTGGTCGAAGCGCAATTTCAGCCCGTAAAATGTAGTCGTGGAAATGAGTTGCGTAACGGGTCGTAAAAGTGAAAACTTTTGTTGGACTTAAAAACATGTTATCTACAGGTCATATAGGATTTTTGGAAATTTTGTCAAATTTTATAAGCACGGTTTAATAAGTCAAAACAGCCCGTACTTTAGTCAAGTACCGGCGAGAATGTGTAAAAATGGACAACGTAGGTTATAAGAACGAATGGAGTAAAATGAATGATACTTGTTGTTTTTGTTTTTGGCGTGAGTTATATTTGTCTTAAGTGACTTGTATATATGTATTTTATACAGTACCGTAAGTATTTAAATGAGATTACTCATTACGCGTTATTTGTGATAGGTGTTGATTTACCCGGGCATCCGTAACATCGTCAGTGATCACTCCCTCGAACTACCGACTACTTAATATCTAAGGTGTGAATTTATAGCCTCGCTTATATTATTTCAAATTGTTTTACCCGCGAGGGAAATGCATGCTAGTTTTTAAAAAAGGAACGTATATCATGAATGATTGTTAGACCCGAAAGTTGCCTTAGAAATTGTGTTGAGTACCAAAGTTGCAAAAGTCCCTAAATTCATGAACTATTAACTATTGTCTTGCCCTCGAGTAGGGGGAAATAGCCGCTTATGCAATTTGTAGTACTACGGGGTTAACGACCCAATGCTAGCCGAGAAGCTGTACTTATAGTAAGTTCTGCGGTAGATTATTTTGTATGAGAAATAAGGTATAATTGCAACTGATGCCTTTAGAAGGGGCACTGGTTTCATCTGAATCATGCCGGTATATTTACGCGGGTGATTGAGTTAACGGATTAGTGTCATGAGCTTAAACACAATTGTCAGTATCCTGATTGTAGTTTGTTTGATCGACAAGACTATAAATGATCACGAATGGTTTTTATTATATATACGTTCAAATGGATTGAAAAACCTATGAATTCCACTCAACGTTTTCGTTGACCAAATTTTTGGCATGTGTTTCAGGTAACCGCTGAGAAGTAGGATGGAGCATGCATGGGATGGATGTTGTGTGTACGGCTTGGTGTCCGCTTGTTTTTCCCTCCTTTTCTACTTAAACAATTTTTATGTTTAATGTCATGTGGTTGTAAAACTGAAGTTTTTGGGGTTGAGATTCATGGGGACCGAAAACGCTAAACTCTGTGCACTATTTGGGGTTGGAAAAACTGTGGACATGTATTATCTAACAATTTTAAATTTCAAGTTTTAAGTCGACGTCTTTTTAGCGTCGTTTGATATCTCTTGTGTGCAATGAATACTGTGTAGCACCCATTGTTGTAGTTCCGCTGCGCATAACAATTGTGGGGGTGTTACAAATGGTATCAAGAGCCATGGGATGATTGTTTAGTTCTTGTGTTTTTGTTCTTGATTCTCGCCATTTTTGATCCTTTTTCACACGAACCAAATTTTTTTTTGTGTTTTATGGGTTAATCTTGATTTACTTCATCTTATTACTTGTTATAGTGATTTTGTATTGTTATTTGGGTTAAAAACACAAAATTTTTGGTTGTTTGATTCATATTTTGGCTTTGAATCTTGAATTGATTGTGTTTATGTCCTGTCCGAGAAAAGTGGTAAGTTGTTTTCTCATTACGATCTGACTTTGTGTTTGCATAAACCCTGGGGGTTTTCTACTTGTGATCCATAGTCACGATCCATAGTTGCGATCTAACTGCGATCATCACTTCGATCCCTAGTACGATCCATCAGTCCGATTGCTTAGTACGATCCACACTACGATCAAGGTAAGTTTGTTCAGTACGATCACTTTTTGCGATCCATAGTACGATCACTCGTTGCGATCCATAGTACGATCACTCATTGCGATCTGAGTGCGATCACTTGTTGCGATAAGGGAGTGCGATCAGGGTACGATCGTTGGGTACGATTTGGGAGTCCGATCTGAGTGCGATCACTTGTTGCGATAAGGGAGTGCGATCAGGGTACGATCGTTGGGTACGATCTGGGAGTCCGATCTGAGTGCGATCAAAGGGAGTGCGATCACCACTGCGATCTGAGTACGATCCAACAGTTTTTCAAAAAAAACTTGTTTTTGAAAATTATTTATCGGTTTCAACAGACTACAACAAACACATTTACTTGGATTTTTTGGTTTATCGAGGACATAATTTAGGGGATTTTAACATTATTTCTCGGTTTTAACACACTACAACAAACACATTTACTTTCTTTCATTGATCGATCAACTTTGTAAATCTTCACTTATTGAAATGGAGTACACATCTCTTACGGATAAGTCCATCCTCTCGGGTACGGATAATCGTCCACCAATGTTGGTGAAGACTATGTATGAGGAATGGGCTTCCCGAATGGAACTTTATATGTTGAACAAGGAGAATGGACATTTAATTTGGGCATCGGTGCTCAATGGACCATTAGATTATGGTACAGTGACGGAAGGTACGACTACTCGTCCTCGCACAACGGGTGAGTTGACTGGAGATATGAAGATTCAAGATAAATGTGATAAGTATGCTACAAACATCATTCTCCAAGCCCTTCCTCCATATGTCTACAAACTCGTCAGCAAACATAAAGTTGCCAAAGAGTTATGGGATAGAATTCGTGTTCTCATGCAAGGCACCTCGTTAACTAAACAAGAACGAGAGTGTAAGCTTTATGATACTTTTGATAAGTTTGCCTATGTGCCAGGGGAGACTCTCAATGATTACTATCTGATATTTACCCTATTGTTGAATGAGCTTAATATCTATGGCATGGCAATTCCTACCTTTCAATTGAACACCAAGTATTTGAACACTCTTCCTCCAGAATGGAAAAAATACGTGACGGATGTTAAATTGGCTAAGGACTTGCATAACACCAATGTGGATCAACTTCAAGCTTTTCTTCAACAACACGAATGCCATGTGATCGAGGCTCGGTTGTCTACACCTCAAGTTCATGATCCACTTGCAATGTATGCTTCTCAACCAAACATGGCTTATACTTATCAACAACCATCATACTTGCAGCAGCCACCACCACACATCTATCAGCAACCACAGCAACCATCTTATCAACCACCAATGATGCCACAGCAAGAATATCAACAAAGTGTTCATCAACAATCTTTTCAACAACAACCACCATATCAGACATCACTATCATACGCCAACACTTCTCCATTGGGCTATACTCCTCAGCAAGGATATTTTCCAATAGAAGCACAATCAGCAAAAGCTTTCTACTCTACTGAACTTCCACCAATCCAAGCACCGGTCTTTACTCCAAATGATACGCCAGCTGATGTACTAAACCATCTCACTGCTTACTTGTCAAAACTTGTTGCAACTAGAGGATTTCCACCAACAAACAATCAGCTCCGCACTTCATCAAATCCTCGACAACAAGCCACTGTTCAAGATGGTCAAGTGACGGTGCAACCTATTCAGGGAAGGCAAAAATCATATGGACCTCCTACAAGGACTGGGAACAATCAAGCTGTGAATTCTCAAGCTAGTGGAAATAGGAGTCCTATTGGTCCTAAGAAGGTTGTGACTTGCTACAATTGCCGAGGACAAGGTCATATGGCTAGGGAATGCACTCAGCCGAAAAGGAGGAGGGATGATGCATGGTTTCGTGAGAAGATGTATTTGGTTAATGCTCAGTCTAAGGGGAAGATTTTGGATTCAGAGGAGTTGGCATTTCTTGCAGACCCAGGGGCAGCAGATACTGAAGGCATTGCAGTCGTTTCTACTTCTAATGCAGCTTATCAAGCGGACGATCTTGATGCATACGATTCGGATTGTGATGACATTCACTCTGCCCAAGCTGCTCTCGTTGCTAATCTCTCTCACTACGGTTCTGATGTCATCAGTGAGGTACCAATCACATCTAATAATATTGATGATAACCAACATCAAGTTGGGCATGAAAATGACAACCTCGAACAGCATTCGGGAACTAGTAACTCAAATGATGTGGTACCCAATTCTACACATTTGATTGAACCTCAACCAAATGCTACGACGGGTATGGAATCTTATGCTCAACATGATTTGGTCATGGTGCCTAAACATATAATTGATCAAATGCATATGGCCCTCAGACAGTCCGTAGATACCAATTCCACCCTAACTGCTGAGCTTGCGTTGCATAAAGAAAAGGTCAAAACTTTCGAAATGGTCCCTCAAGAAGAGAAAATAACATGTTCTGAATTTGACCAATTTCGTTTTGAAAAGATTGAACACTTGAAAGAAATAGAATTATTAAAAGCTAATCTTTCCAATGAATTAAAAGAAAAAGAGTCGGTTGTCAATGATTTTCAGAAACTTAAAATGGATTTTGAAACTCTCGAGTCTAAAAAGGTTGAATCGGAAAATAATGCTACCAAACTTCTTAAATTCAAAGAACAGCAGCTTTTAAAACAATACTCTTCCACATAAAAGGTTCATCTTTTGACTAAATCATTTAAAGAATTTGAACTTAGGCGTCTTCAAGATTTACCACCTAATCCCGGTTATGCAAAACAAGCTCAGGAATATATTCCCGGTCTTTATGATATGACTATAATTGGCAAATCGAAAGAAGCACCTTATGTTCGTAGTACTGAGGAGACAAAATCACTTGAGGATGAAACTCATTCTAAAATGCTTTCAAAATTCCATACAATTGATTATGATCAACATAACAAAGATCAATTTTCGAAAAAAACACGCATTCGCTTACAAAAGGAATTAGCAGAATTAACAGTTCTTGTGCCCCAAAGTTTGTCAAATGAAAACCTTCCTGGTACGTCTCCTACACTCGTCAAAAAGGATTTAACGAAGTTAATTCCACCGGTAAGTAAGGCGTCCGTTAACTTAAATACGGTTCACCAACACTTAGCCGATTTTGACAAGGTCATTTTGGAACGTACGACGGCCACGGCCATAACAGAAGGTGAATGGAACTTTGAGCACACTAGAGCTGCGTTTCGAGATGAAATTGTTCCGTTTGTAAACAATGTTAAATCTTGTATTCGTAATATTGATCAAGATTTGTTTTTGGAAATAGAAGAAGTTAGACGTGTTTTCAATGAAATGGAAGATGCTTATGAAAACAGTTTACTTGAAATAGAACGGGTTTCACACCATAATGATCTTCTTCTGAATCAAGTGATGTCTCATGATATAGTTTCTGTCTGTGTTAATACAAGTGTTGATAATGATTCTATTGTGCATAATGTTGAATCTGTGGATACTGTGGTAGATAGTACTTGTCACGAATCTGGCGCTGAATTTTTAAAGCTTCAAGATTCATATTCATCGCTTTCAAAACGTTTTGATGAGATTCAAACACATTGTATTTCGCTTGAATGCAAGCAACAATTTATTCAAGAAATCTTTGAAACGTCATTCGAAGATGTTAATATCGATGATGCAAACTTTGAAAAGATTTTTCGATTGAATTTACAATCAAAACAGCGTCAGTCAAGTGACAAGGTTGCTAAATCTTTGCCGATAGACATAGAGAAATCTAAGGAGCTTCACTGTGTGAACGTACATGAGGCCGCTGAGAATCTTAAACTTGATCTAGATAATCGAGTTTCCAAGAAATTTGTCCAAAGTTGATAACTTATAACAGAAAAATACACGACTCTTCGATTCAGTACAGCCCGCATGTGTTGATACCACTGCACAGAATCAATCATTGATTGAACAATTGAATCGAAAGTCGATGGAAATATCTGATTTGAGGGAACAAATTTGTGATAAGAATCTGGTCTTGGCTGAGTTAAAGGAAACACTTCGTACTCTAAAAGGTAAGAATGTTGTGGATAACGCAGCCACTATCTCAGCTTCGTCCTCTAGTGCAATCAAAAGGAACCTTATAGCCGTCACACCACTTAACAAGGGCCCTAGGACTAAACCATCTCAAACTTTGGTCACTAAAGATAAGGCGGAATCAAAACCAGCTTCTAATATTCCCGTGTTGCCTTCTACAAGAGTAAGCACCACTACTAAGGCTCAAAGATCTAAGCTTAAGAGAAACAAGAAGAATGATAGGATCTTGCCCCCATCTAGTAGTCAAGTGAAGAAGAAAGTAGAAGCCCATCCTAGGAATGTTATTTCTGTTTTGAATAAAAAGAATCATGTAGCTAAACCTAAAGGCTCTGCGGTTGTGCAGCGTTCTAAGCCTACTGTGAATTCTAATTTGAAATGTTGGAATTGCAATGAATGTATGTTTTCTAGTCGTCATGATTCTTGCCTTATTGACCATCTGAATGAGATGTATGCCCGGAAAAATGGATTAGAATGGAAACCGACTGGGAAAGTGTTAACCCAAGTTGGTTGGATGTGGCGCCCCACTGGTAGAACTTTCACTATAGTAGGAAATACGTGCCCTTTAACTAGGATCACTCCCACTAAAGCAAAGAAAGCGTGCCCTTTAACTAGGAGTACCAAGGCTACCAAAACACAAGCGTGTCCTTTAATTAGGAACACTGACACTACTGTAGGAACCAAGTGCCCTTTAAATAGGTCTACTCCCACTGTAGTGCCCGCGAATAATCCAAAACCTAAGAAAGTTGGAACAGTAAAACCTGTTAGTGCTAAAACTCCCACTAGAAAACGCAGGAAATCTAAGGGTCTCAAAAATGTTAGCAAGTCTGATAATTCTATATCTGTATCTGCTAACACTCTGGAACCAATAGTTTCCAATGCATTGTCTACTGTTGTTATTGAAAACAGGTGGTCCAAATTGTTCTCTGGTATTTGGACTCTGGTTGCTCCAAGCATATGACTGGAGATCGCTCTCAGCTCAGAAATTTTGTCAGCAAGTTTCTTGGTACGGTTCGATTTGGAAATGATCATATTGCAAAGATAATGGGTTATGGTGAATATCATATTGGGAATGTTATAAATTCAAGAGTGTATTATGTGGAAGGTCTCGGTCACAACTTATTTTCTGTGGGACAATTTTGTGATGCAAACCTAGAAGTTGCTTTTCGAGAGCATACCTGCTTCATTCGTAATTTGGAAGGGGTTGATTTATTGAAAGGTACTCGAGGGAATAATTTGTATACTTTGTCTCTACAAGACATGATGGCCGCTTCTCCCGTATGTCTTCTCTCCAAAGCATCGAAGACTAAGTCATGGTTATGGCATCGACGGTTATCTCATCTTAACTTTGACGCTATTAATCACTTGGCGAAAAACGAACTTGTTCGTGGTCTTCCTAAACTATCATTTCAAAAGGATCATTTGTGTTCCGCGTGTACAATGGGGAAAAGCACCAAGAAGTCATACAAACCCAAGACTGAAGACACCAACCAAGAGAAACTTTATCTTTTGCATATGGATCTTTATGGGCCAATGCGTGTTGAAAGTCTTAGTGGCAAAAAGTACATCCTCGTCCTTGTCGATGATTACTCTCGGTTTACATGGGTGAAATTTCTTAAAGCAAAAAATGAGGCACCTAAATTCATCATCGGATTTCTCAAGATGATTCAAGTGCGTCTCAACACTACTGTCCGACGCATTCGTACAGATAATGGAACCGAATTTGTGAATCAAATCTTGCGTGATTATTATGAAGAAGTTGGCATATCTCATGAAACATCCGTTGCACGCACTCCACAACAAAACGGTGTCGTTGAAAGGCGAAATCGCACACTTATGGAAGCTGCTCGAACGATGTTAATTTACGCAAAGGCTCCATTGTTTTTATGGGCAGAAGCAGTATCTACAGCATTGTACACCCAAAACCGGTCACTAATTCGTAAACGCCATGGTAAAACACCTTATGAGCTTCTCCATGGAAAAGTACCAGATTTATCATATCTTCATGTATTTGGTTCTCTTTGCTATCCAAATAATGATGGTGACAATTTGGGAAAACTTCAACCAAAGGCTGATATTGGTATTTTCATTGGTTACGCCCCCGCAAAGAAGGCATACCGAATCTACAACCGTAACTCTCGCAAGATCCTCGATACAATGAATGATGATTTTGATGAGCTGGCAGCAATGGCTTCTGAGCAAAGCAGCTCTGAACCCGCAATTCATGAAATGGGACCCAGTAACATTAGCTCTGGTCTTGCCCCAAACAACCCTACTTCATCATCATTTATACCACCTACTAGGACTGAATGGGATACGTTGTTTCAACCGTTCTTTGATGAATTCTTTACTCCTCCAACTATTGTTGCTCCATAACCTGAGGTAATAGCTCCGGTAACCGAAGTTGTCGCTCCAGCAACCGAAGCACAATCAGATACATCTGCACCTACAATTGGTCAAGATATACCATTCACAAGTAATTATCAACCAACACATGTAACAACTACCCACGTCATGCCTATTGATGATGAAGAGGATGATGATGATCACGATTTGGAATTCGCTCAAATGCGTGAACTTCCATTCTTTGGTGTACCAATTCCCGACCCTAATCAAGCCGGGTCGTCCACCTCAGAGGAAGTTCCTACTACAGTTTACTCCAATCCACGGATTCGTGAACATGACAGAAAGTGGACAAAGGATCATCCTATAGATTCTATTATTAGTGACCCTAATCGTCCGGTATCCACAGGAAGTCAGTTACAAGAAAATGCAATGTTTTGTCACTTTGATGCTTTTCTCACTGAAGTTGAACCTAAGACATGGCAACAAGCTTGTACTCAATCCTGTTAGATAGAAGCTATGCAAGAAGAACTTAACGAATTCATACGTCTTGATGTTTGGGAACTTGTCCCATGCCCGGATCAAGTGCAGTTACTCACTTTGAAATGGGTTTACAAGGTGAAACTCGATGAGTTAGGCGGAATATTGAAGAACAAAGCTCGTCTCGTAGCTCGTGGATACAAGCAATTATTGGGCATCGACTTTATGGAATCCTTTGCACCTGTTGCCCGTTTGGAAGCTATTCGACTATTCCTTGCTTATGCAGCCCATATGAATATGATCGTCTATCAGATGGATGTGAAGACGGCATTTCTTAATGGTGAACTCAAGGAAGAGTTCTATGTTCAACAACCGGATGGTTTTGTGAATCCTAATTATCCTTATCATGTGTACAAGCTTAAGAAGGCTCTCTATGGGTTGAAGCAAGCTCCTCGCGCATGGTATGATCTTTTGTTACAATTCCTCATTACGCAAGGCTTCGCTAAAGGCAAGGTGGATCCCACGCTGTTCATTCAGAAACGAGGTAAAGATATGATTATGGTACAAATATATGTTGATGATATTATATTTGCAGCCTCGACCCAAACTTTATCGGATGAGTTTGGGACACTCATGTCTTCCAAGTTTAAGATGTCAATGATGGGCAAGGTATCATTCTTCTTAGGTCTTCAGATATCTTAGAGTCCCAGAGGCATCTTTATCAATCAATCCAAGTATGCCCTTGAATCACTTAAGAAGTATAAGATGGAATCTTGCGACCCCGTGGATACTCCAATGGTGGAACGAACTAAACTTGATGCAGATCCTCATGGATTTGCCGTTGATCCGACACTTTATCGTGGAATGATCGGTACTCTTCTGTATATCACAGCCAGTCGACCTGATCATCAGTTTGCTATATGTATGTGTGCCAGGTATCAAACTAGGCCTACTGAGTTACACTTAGCTACTGTTAAAAGGATCTTTCGATATCTTAAAGGAACCATTAATCGGGGACTTTGGTATTCGAAGGACTCTTCTATTGCACTAATGGCATATGTAGATGCGGATCACGCGGGTTGTCAAGATACCAGGCGTAACACGAGTGGAACTTTGCAACTACTAGGAGATCGACTAATCAGTTGGGCATCAAAAAGGCAGAAAAGCGCTGCAATTTCAAGTACGGAAGCAGAATACATAGCTATGTCCGGTTGCTGTGCTCAAATTTTTGGATGAGATAGCAATTAACCGACTATGGTCTAGGTTTCAACAAGATTCCGATGTACTGCGACAACAAAAGTACAATTGCCTTATGCTGCAACAATGTTCAATTCTCCTGGTCGAAGCATATTGACATTCGCTACCACTTCATCAAGGAGCAAGTGGAAAATGGAGTAATCGAGCTTTACTTTGTCCGATCTGAGTATCTATTGGCAGATATTTTCACGAAGGCTTTAGATCGCGCTCGAATTGAATTTTTGGCCGACAATCTAGGAATGGGAACTTTCTCGCCTGAGACTCTAAAGGAACTCGCAGATGAAGCGAAAGAATAGTGGTGGTAAAACTATTCTCCGTATCCTTGGTGATCATTTGTATATATTGTTTATATTTTTATCCACAAAAACAAAATATAAAAATATAAAACCATATAAAAACCATAAAAATTGAAAAATCTAGAAAAATCCAAAAATATTTTTACTTTATTTTTCAAAGGCATGTCTTTTGGTACGATAATATTTACGGCCTTAGAAATGTTGATTAATATTGACACGGCGCCATAAATAGAGGTCGTACAAGATTTGTAAATATTTCATAAAACATGCCTAAATGGCTTGTAGTTATTTCTGACTGCAACCCGGTTTTCATATTAACGTCAAGTATTTCTTATGAAAGCTTTGGCTCACAACGGGAATTAATTTTCTCGTGCAAGGTTTACTTTAAAACCTTGTAAGGGATCAAGTTTACTTTATAACTTGGTCTAACACAAATCAATGTACGCCTCAGTGCATTTATTTGTTAAAGCAAGAGAAGTCTTGTTTTTATGAAGCTATCATCTCTACAACCATAGCTATCTACAATTGGTATCTACATACTCGACGATGCGACTACTCAACTGACGACTACAGATCTTTCGATAGAACACAGGTCAACAATTGAGGGGGAGCAATTGTCAAGCAATCAGAATCTTTGATGTCGAACGTGCCAAGTTCACAAGTTGGTTTCAAGACAACAATACCAATCGTACATGTGGTTTCAAGAGATGACTTCAGACGTGACGAGGCGACCAACATATGCTGCCAAGAACCATTTGATCTTATCATATGATGTTCTCATCTATCAGGTCCAACCTTGTCAATTCTTTTCTAATATGGTGAATATGTGATCATGTTACAAATCGGTATCATATCTCATACGTTTGATATCATGAAGATAAAATTTACTTGCATTTTTCTTCCCAAAACCTTTGTTAAAACTTCATTAAATCAATTGATATTAAAAACATCAATTGGGTTAATATTTTTAATATGGGGGAGAAAAGGTGATTTAATATGGGATATTATCACAAATGGTTTGACTTAATGTGCTGGCTCATCTCTACATATGCGAAATGTTTTCGAATATCATGGCATATGTTAAGGGGGAGCAAAATGGATTTGCTATATCAAAATGGATTTTCATGGTGACATATACTTACCCAAAACCTATTTATTTCACGACGATGAAGATTGTGGTGACATAAGGATGGTACGATAGGTCAAGTCCTATGATTCTTCTAGAACCGGAGGAATCTTCCCAAGGACATTCCATAGCTAGAAATAGTGGTCCTTAGGAAAGATGGAGAAAGATTGTGAACGTAGCTGAATGCCGACCAAGTACTTAAGTTAGCACTGGAACAATCACAACAAGGTGCTAGTTATGACGTATTGGTAAGCATTGAAGGGGTTGAAGAATGAAAAAGAATTGTAAAGATAAAGGGTGTAAAGAAAGAAGCCCTCCTTACAACTTTAGGCAGAAACCGGGTCAACACATATGCTATTGAGATCATTTTAATGATGCTTGATATTGAAGATAAGACATCATGGACCCAGTGATGCAATGCACAACCCATCCCAGCTAATTCAAATATCTCTCAAAAGGTATTTGTTTTAATCACACGGAGACAACACGTTATCTATTGATTTATTCACTCTGAATAAATTGGTATTGAAATGGTGGCACTCCTCTCCAGCCTCCGATCACTAAAATCCAAAATGCACGATCGAGTCTAGAGCCATTTGAGATCATCAAATATCTCATTAGGACACACTTTCATATGTCCTTGCTTCTTCACACACTGTGAAAAGTAAGAGAGGTTTTAAGAGTCCTACACAAAATCTTCATGATCTTGCCTGAACATCCGAGTAATACAAAAGTATTTACAATGAAGATGGAAATCCTTCTTGAGCGAATATTAAAAAGCTCATGGTAGGTGACTTGTGCGATTCTTTATGAATCAAACTCGTGATAACTGGAAAGCAACAGCTGTTTAATTCTTAACTGAATTTAAACACGTTCCTGGCCTCTACGCAATATCTTAGTGATCTTGCCAGAACACTCAGAGTGATACCTTAGTGTTCACAGTGATGAGTGGAAATCCTTCTAGTGTTAACCTCAAACAGCACTTGGTAGGTAACTTGCAAGATTCTATACGAATCAAGCTCGTGACAACTGGAAAGCAACGATGGTGCGGTTCTTAATTGAATTTCACTTGTTCCAGGAACATGAATTGACGGCTTAAAATTATGCGGATATTATTATCCAAATGATTCACTCTTTATGTTCGCAGTCAGCTTTGGACGGTCGAATAAAGAGAACGGGTTTACCCGCGAAATCCTGTCAGGAAGTTACTTAATTGAAACTATCCGTCACGGGTACGATATCTAATATCGTCCAACGGTCTTCACCGACCGGAGGTAAAATGCTACCGATTAAGAATGAAATGTTCAAAGCCATTTCGTTCGTGTCTACTTATGTTGCGGCATTTGAAGACGGTGGCGTTGCGGAATCCAAGAAGAAGTCGTCCCCGCATGCTTATACTTTATGCACTTAATATCTCATCTAATTCAAGAAAGCCTAAAAGTTAAGTCTTCCGCTGTATCGAACTCTGAAGTTTTCAATAATTACGAAGGTATAAGTATGTGGGACATGGTGTCACAAAGAGGCGAAGATCACAAGTGATGGATGAACGAGATCAAGGCAAGAGATTAATGCTCAAAGATGGATATCAAAGATCACATCAGCATGTTCACCAGAAAAGAAAAAGAAAACGAAAGACGAAGACTACGAGCTCAAGACAAGCATAGTATGCTAGGTTTATTTTATTATTGTAACTTGGGTAACGCCCTTGTTTGGAGTGACCTCCCTTAGGGGGAGATTATTGGAAATATGTTTTACGTATTAAGAAGGATCGGTCACTCCAACGATAGTCCATGTAATAGCTCGTAGTTTAGTTAACTTTATTTATAAAACAAACAAAGTCAAGCCTAGCCTACAACATGTGTAGGCCGGCCCAACATTGTAAGCCCAAGCCCATCACAAGGCTTGGGGTATATAAACCCTCTCCTTAGATGGAGAGGGTGGTGTGGTTTCATAATTTTCACATAGTTATTTTTAGTTTCTCTCTCTAAGTTTGTGTGAAATCCACCATCTCTCTATCTCTTTCTCTCTCTAAAAACATAAGCAAGATTTACAATCCTTCAATATATATATATATATATATATATATATATATATATATATATATATATATATATATATATATATATATATATATATATATATATATATATATATATATATATATATATATATATATATATATATATATATATATATATATATATATATATATATATATATATATATATTTATGATTATTATCAACTAGTGGGTTTTATATATGTATATTTTATATAAATTTTCGAGTGCTTATATTATATATTATTTATTTACAAAATCAGTCCTAATTTTTAAGTTCACTAAAATGTCCATATATAAAGTTCTATAATGAGATTGGACCTCAAATTTTTATGACAGTAACTACATGATATGTTCTTCATTTTGTTCCTCTATAGCTACTGATGAATCAACTTCTAAATATTTTAATAAATTCGTCCAAAACAGTGTAGGCAGATTTACACTCTAAACTTGTTTTGATCATATCTCACTCATTTTGATGATTCTATTGCATGGCCAACTCTCACATGTGTATAACATCTAATACTTACTGTAAATTGATTCCACCATGCCATTTTATCAGTTTATCATTTGGTTACTTACTGTTTTTATACAGCCATCATATTAAGCAAGATTTTAACCATTTTACCTATGGTTTTCCATCTTTTTAACCATATTTATCAACACCAAATCCACACATAATCTCTTTATCATCATTCATCATCATATACATATACATAAATAAAGAAAATACAAGATTACATAATCAAAATAACAAGAGGATAGGAAGAACAATCTCTATACCACCATTAGTGATGAAAAGATGAGGTTTTTGATGAACACGACTTGGTTCTTGTTATCAAATCTTCAACTTTAGCAAGGAAACTTCTTGGGTCCTTTGGATAGATGAACACATCCATGAATTCAGCCATTTAACCTCATGAAAACCCCTTTTCAAATGTTAAGATCACCTCCAATCTTCATATCTTCAAAGGTTCTTCATCATATGTGTGAATAATATATGATTTCATGGTTAGATCAAGATCAAATGGGTTATTTAGGGTGAGAGTGGGACGAATTTTTGAGAGAGAGGAGAGGGAGAATAGATGGTTTTACATGTAATGTGTGTGAGAAATGGTTTCAAAGTAGCTTGTTTAAGTGTTTAGTGGTTTTGTGTAAGGTTAGCTTACAAGTTAAGCCTTACATGACAAGTGTATAGCTTGTTTAAGAATTTTTGACACCTCATGGGTGTGTTGTCTTGTGTTAAACCGTCCCATGTGTGGGGTGGGATAAAATTGTTTTGTCCCATCCCGCTAATTTACGGGTATTCCTCGATTTGCGTGCCCTCGGGTCGTTTTACGAAAAACGTTTTTATAATTTATGAATCAACGGCACAAAACGAATCTAATAAAAATTGTCTCATCAAAAACGGAGTTCGAAAACGTAAATACGTAATCCTAAGGTTTCCGGTTTAGTCGTAAATGGCGTTAAATTATTCACGTAAGTCCTAATCTCTTCTCGTAAATTTGTGAGTTTATGAACCAACACAAATTTAAAATTTCAAAATAATATTCACGGATAAATTTATTTCCTGAAGTGTCGGACTGTCACCAAAACGGTGTATGTAAACGTAAGCACGTAACGTAGAATCCTCCGGTTTAGACGTAGTCGATGCTACTTCAAGACGTAAACCCAAATTTCTTCCAAAAAATAAGCGAGTTCATAATATAACATTAAAATAATGTTTTTAAATAACACTTGAGAATAAAATATCAACCGTAAATTGACGGATTGTCACAGCATTTACCCCTAAACAGGATCTTTGTCCTCAAAGATCAATTTATCTTACTACTCGCTTCTTATAGAGTTAGAGCCATGTGGGTATTTCCTCCACATTCGGTCTTTTCTCACAAGTGTAATTCATTACAATACACGAGTTTCATCAAACATAACTATAGGAATAAGATCAGGCTTAATGTTGACTTACTTTCTCTATACATGATGTTCACGGGTTTTTGATGAATGCAACTTTTCGCCGATCTAAACTTTATCAAGAAGAATTCAGATTTTCACTTGATAGACATTTTATCAAGTTAGATACACGAAGCATAATTCACGTAGCCCTTGAAGTCCTAGAGTAGATCCAGCTTGTATGCCCTTTTAAACCAAATTTTTCTTTACATCATCTCAATGGTCCCATTCAACGGGGACTTATTTCCCATGATCTTTCAGATCATCTATTCATTTTTCCAAGGTGAAAATTTTTGGCATCACTTCGCTACCCATCTGGCACTTCAAGATCTACACTTCATATTCACATAACCTCATGCCCACTACCGGCAGCCAATAATCAGATCCTAATTTCAACAATCATTTCAGGTTTCGCGGGTCGGGTATTTTGCAAGGTTAGGTTTGTCATCATAGGCAACCTTAAAACCTAAAAGACATGTCCAACTCACAATGGGTGTATGTCGGATGTCTTCCTCCCAACTCCTACCTATCGATGCTCTCATATTTAGATACTAACAAGATTCGATCTCGATCCTATCACTATAATTATCAATGATAATCTTTCCAAAGGAAAGGGAAACTACGTTTTATAACCAAAGGTCAATCATTCAAGCATAAAACAACACTTCTAGTATTTTGTATCGTTACTTTACCTCGTCCCTTCGATTGGGGTGGTAAACAGTACTCTCATCAAGGTTCGTTCCCAATGACTTTTTAGCAAATCTCTAGAAATTCGATGCGAAGCGAGGATCTTGATAGATATGATCGATACAGGCACATGATTGTGGTAAAATACGACCTTTTAGGAAAAAGGCGTAATAGCGTTAAGTATTGAACAAATGACTTTAGGAAAAATCAAGTGTTAATGACCCAATTAAGTTCGTTTCCCAAGGAGGTATATGTGTGTGACTAAGATGTACAAGATTTGAGATTAATATTTGGTTTAGAAGGGGATTAGAAGAGAAAATGACGAAGTCGTAAAAATAAAAATTAACACAAAATCACTATTAGAAAGTTAAAACGTAGAACCTTAAAAAACCACAAAAATAAAAATAAATTCTAAAAATTACCAAAAATTCACCAAAAATCAAAAATAATAAACTAAGAGTTTACCAATTATCAAAACTTTTTCAAACCTTTTAAATAATTAAATATTCAATTTTTAAATGCTAATTAAAGCCCTAAAAATCAAATAAATTATCAAAAAGCCCAAATAAAGATTTCTCAATTGATAAAACTCAAAAATGACCTAAAAAGATAAAAAACTATTTTTAGAAATTTTAAAACTAATAGAAACTATTTAAAATGAATTAAAAACTATTAAAACTTAAAATAATTATAAAAATTAATCTATAAGTGATAAAATTATTCTAAAAGTTGCTAAATTCCTATTTTAATGTATTAAACCTAAGAAAAATGTGAAAAGTTGGAAAATGAGAAATTTTAAAAATAATAATAAAATAATAATAAAATAATATTAAAAATCCAAAAATTATAAAAAATTCTAAAAACTTGCAAACTAGTTTATTTTAACCTAAATAATCAGAAAATGAAAGTGAAATTACCAAAATACCCCTAATGGGCCCTCAAATGGGCCAAATCCAAATTCAGTCAACACAAATGGGCTTTTGGGCCCAAAAAGTCAAACTTGGCCCAATTGACTTGGAAAAGCCCTATCTGACTTAAAATTTAATTCTAAGAACAAAACTCTAAAGGCCCAAAAGCTGAAAATGTGCTTATCACAGCTTATTGAACACAAAGCTTATTCTTATTGGGCTTTTCAGCCCATTAAGCCATAAGCTAATGCCATAAGCTCTAATTTGACACACAACCCTCTTTTTGGATGCTTAAGAGATCTGTCAAAAGAAATTTCCAATAAGCTCACTCAATAAGCCAGAAAATAGAAAAGCAAAAATCCACAAAACGACAAAATAGTCGGGTTTGAGAAATAATGCACCTCAGAAGCTCTAGTTTGTTGTAAAAGCTCAAAAATAGCTTAACTAAGAATAATCAATCAAGAAAATCACAAAAAGCTAAGTAGAATAAGCTGTAAGAACAGATAAGCTGGCTGAAAAAGCCAAATAAGCTAGTTTTCTAGCAAAAGCTTAACCAAAAGACTTGTAAACTTCCAGACTTGATATTAAGCTGAGAAAAATGATTTCTATTACAAAAACTAAGTTGTTGCATGTACCAATAAGCAAAACAGATTCAAATAAGCTGAAAACCAAGTTTGACCAAAAGTCAAACGCTGATAAGTTGAAATCAAACGCTGACAGGAACAAAACAGGCGTTGACAGACTTAATGAAGTGTAAGAACTTGTTTTTCACCCTGCTGGTCAAGGTTTGAGTGCAAACCTTGTGAATCAAGGCTTACCAGTTGGGTAAACTTGATGTGTTTTGGCACAGATAAGCCAATAAGCCAGTGGGCTTATAAGCTATGATCAAAGCAATCCAAATAGCAAAAATATCCTCACAAGCAGCAAACAAATAAGATCCAAGCAACAATACAACAATCCTAATGCTAGAAATCACAATGCAACACCAAATGAGGTGGTCACTTTGCTGATGCAAATGAACACTTCAGCAGACTTTGATAAGCTATAAAAACCACAATAAGCCACCAAATTCAACAAGCAGATAACCAATAGATAGCTTATCACCCAAACTATTCCCAAACCAAATTTCAGACCTTAGATCCAACTAACAAAGAAGTTATTGGATCTGATGTGTTTGACCAAATTCAAAACCAATTTTATCAGATTTTTGCAAAACTTAGAATCCCTTTTTCAAACTTTCAGAAAGTAAACCAATGGCAAAAACTTGTGTATTATGACTTGTTTAGACCACCCAAACCCTAAGAACCAAGGGCACAAGGCCACAAGGCCTTGATAGCCAGTAATCCCAAACAACCCTTAATCAAGCACTTAACAAAGGAACTTCTGATTTCTACACACCACCTATTGATTTTAATGATCAAAAAGCTAAACTAGGTGACAACTAACAGAAACCAACCAATAAACATAAAGCACAAACACAAGAACACCAAATCATATACCAAAGTACAAAATAAGCAGAAACATGAACTTTTTAGGGGAATCTTAACAAGGGTTTATACCTGCCTTCCACAACATCGTAGGAAGGCTAGCTATGCTCCTTGGACCTTGTTCAACAACTAGAACAAGACCAAGGTACTTCAACAAAGGTGATGCAACACTGCCTTGGTTGATGGTTCAAAGTAGAACCTCAAGGACTTGATGTCTTCAACACAAGCAGCAAACAACTCAACCAAGGGCTCTAATCCCTTTACAAGCTTGGTGTCAATAAGCTTGTAAGAGCTTATAGCTAATGGTCAAGGGTTAGTACACAAAATAACCAAAACAGAACCTAGGATTTCAAGGTTTTCAAACCTTAAAAACCTTATGAAACAAGACGTGCCTTAACCACAAGATTAAGGTAGGACTTCATAATCAAATGGAACTCAGAATTAGGCTACTCAAACACCAAACTTTTAACTAAATCAAAAAGAGATTTCAAATTTCAGAAATTCAAATTTTATTTACTTTAAAAAGGAATTACAAAGATTAATAGCCTAAAACTGGAACAAAGGGACTCTCACATGTTGAGGTCTCCTTTTATAGGCAAATACCTGGCTAAAAACTATTCACAAACCCTAGAAGTGAAATTCCCTAAATGCCCTAAGTCCTTCTAGACGAATCCTTGGTGTGAGCTGTTTAAATTCATCTTGGACGTTCATTTCAGCTTTGTTATGAAGCAATGATCCTTGGCTGTTGATTTGGACACGTCACATAACTTGGAGAGTAAGTTGTGTTTTCATTGGGTAAGGAGGTTGAGTGTGGGGTCCAGGGAGTAGTGGGAGTGAGGGTTTTGTGTGTGGGATTCGTTTCTTCATGTGTGAATCACACGTGGGTGTGGGTAATTTTGATTTACCCTTTCTTTTAAGTGATGGTAAAAGTGGGTGGATGAAGGTGAAAAGTAAGTTGTTTGATCCGTTTTTGTAGGAGTGAATAAGTGTTTGGCGAAAAATGTGTTTGAATGTTTCATTTGCACAAGTTTAGCCCTCCTCTTTCCTTTCTTTTGGCATTTGTGGTTAAAACTTCTATCAGCGCCCAATTAAGCTTGTAACAACTTTCACCACTTGGCAATTTTGGCACATAACTTTTCAAAAGGGTTTTCAAGGGTTCTTTTTGCCATTTTGAGATATTTCAAGGACTGATTTTGAACATTCTTGATCTTCAAAGGTCTTCATTGTATCTTTGACTTTATAAGGGACCATTATTGGCAATTTTGATTTGTTGAGGGACTATTCTTGCCATTTCTTCAAAGTTGAAGGACCTTTTGTGTAATTTTGACAAACTTAAGGGACCAAACTTGTAATTATGAATGTACAAGGGTTTTAAGTGTCATTTCTTCAATAAATGAGGATCAATCTTGTTTGTCTTCAAGTCTTCAAGGTATTTTGTTGAGATTTCCATGATTAGGGCCCGGTTCTTTGTACGGCTTCGTTTCTCGTGTCCGTTTTTCCTTGTAACTTGTGATCTTTTGTCTTTTTCACGATATCCATACCTAAAATACACAAGTAAACAAACACAAGAATATATATGGTATTTTTATGACATTTTTATGCATTTAAAGCCCGAAAAGAACGATGAGATCATGTATAAATGCCATCTCATCACTCCCCCATACTAAACCATTGCCGTGCCCTCACGCAATGCTAGAATAAAGTATCTAAGCATCACCAAAGTTCAATTTTATTAACCTTTATTGAAAAGTAAAAAGACTTGCAACATACTACGAAGATGTGTAAAGACATAATGTATGATTTTCATCACAAAAAGTGACTTTTAGGGTCAAAGAATAGAAACAAGTAAATGTCCCTTAGAGTAAACTTCGTCATCCTTGATTATCATACATTCCATGCTAAGTGCAAAAACAAGATCATTGTTGGTACAAGTCACAATGCTAACACTACTCATACGTCCAAATTGTGTTATACTTTTTCTCCCCGCAATCCTAGTTATTATAAAAGGAAATGGGTTACTAGCATTTTTTATCTATTTGTCATGGATCACAAGTGATTCATATTGACTTATTTGAGTAGTTATTAGTCCGAAAGCAAAGTAGCACGATTTGATCAATAGTTAGCCGAAGGACAAAATCTTTTAAAACGGTTTCTCGTGTATCTCCTTAAGTTCATATCTTGGCATAACTCGTTTCACGATTTGAGACCTTTCTCGGACCGATATTTGGCATGTATTTCATACTTCAAATCTTGGGAAGACGTTCTTGAAATTATGGTCTTCTCTTCATATATTTGGAATTTCTTCACTTGACGTTTTTTTGAGAGATTCTTCATATAGGACCACGACTTCATCATTTTTCTTCAATCTTTACTTTGGATTTTGATATACAACGATCCGCCTCCTTTTCGGACTTGGATATATTTATCCTCATACCTTGTTAGGGTCTTTTTGGATAGACTTTCTCCATTCTTTAGGGGAGTAATAGCTTCTCGTCGTGTGTCTCGATCCTTCATATTGATTTAGGAATAATGATACTTCACATCATCTTTGGATCTTTAGCAAAAATAGAGCTCCTCATGCCTTGTTAGGGCCTTTTTGGATAATCGCCAATCTTCGCGTCCCGCTTCAATAAGTTATGCCTTGGCTATGAACTCTATTCAACCCCGAGCAACTTTTAAACGATCTTGCGCTAGAGGCTAAGTAACCTTTCAAATCGTACGACCTTACTTATTGCAATTATGATTTATTCCTAATGCATTGATCTTATGGGAAGAAAAAGCCACAATTAAAAACATATGAGTTTTTGAAAGAACACTTTCATGTTCTACGTTTAGCATGATCACTTGTCTAACTCTATCATTTCTCGTTCTTCACTATATAAAGACCTCTAACTAAAGAGACTCGTGAATACTTAGCCATGCAAGTCAAATTTAAGCCAAATTTGGATTTGCTTTCATTAAGACTATATTAAATCAAAGTTTTGGGTTTTCAAGCCACCTATAGGATCTTGCACTTTCTTGGACTTTTTCAAGTTTAGAGAATGTGTTTTAAAGTTCCCTTGATAAGTGACTTTCTAGAATCAATTATAGGAACTTGCGAAAAGTTCTTGTTCTTAACCCGAATGAATTAAGACTTTCGCGTTTTAAAGCTCCCTAAATAAAAGTCTAGCAAAACTTGAAATGAGCGGGTTAAGGAATGTAAATGGCTCCAAATGCCCATCAAGTCAAAAATTAACTCTTATTCTACCCAACGGAAAATATACATTCGTGTCTTAAAAAACACTTATGAACACTAAGAAAAATTTTAAAATTTGGCCATTTTTAGCCTTATTAGCAAAACAAAACATTGAAAATTGGAAAGCGTGAGGGCGTAGCAAAGCAAGTACCTATTCACCCCCCCATACTAAAAGTAAACATTGTCCTCAATGTTTCGAGTCTAAAGGTGGAGCACCCCCATACTAGAGACGAAGAGTCGAATGCTTAGGATCTAGCATGGAAAGGGTGATCAACAATATATCTAAAGCCGTTTATTAAGTATGCTAAAAGATAATTGTTAGAACAATAAAGGATATGTCATGGATTCGTGAAAAACTTCTTCAAACGAACGATGGAGGCTCACGTAAATGAACACGAGAGTCTTCAATCGTAGATGATGATGATGATCTAGATAACACAATCACAAACAACCACGAGACAACGAGTTGAAAAGGGTACAAGTCCCCTTATTAGTGAATAATGAGCATAAAGGATAAGCATGGGATCTCCCCCATGAGGCACCTCGTTTTTAATTACCGAGTCATGAGCTCGACTCGATCCCCTCAATGCTAATTATCATTGGGGAAGGTGTCTTGGTCGGGGGCAACCATTGAAGGAATTTCCCCACCAAAGTAGTGCTTAAGCTTATGTCCATTCACCTTGAAATTAGGGCCATCATCTTGAGCTTGCTCAATGGTCCCATATGGAAACACTTGTGTAATGGTGAACGGACCCGACCAACGAGATTTCAATTTCCCGGAAAATATTTTAAGACGAGAGTTAAAAAGCAACACTTGATCACCAACGTTAAAAACCCGGTTTTTAATCTTTGAATCATGAAACTTTTTAGTCTTTTATTTTAAAATTAATGAATTTTCATAAGCATTATCCCTTAATTCATCCAATTCATTCAATTGTATTTTCCGGTGATCTCTGCGGTCTTCAAGTCAAAATTAGCATGCTTAAGGGCCCAATATGCCTTATGCTCCAACTCAATGGGCAAATGACAATTCTTCCCATAGACTAACGTATAAGGAGTGCAACCGATAGGTGTCTTATAAGCGGTCCTAAAGGCCCATAAAGCGTCATCGAGTTTCTCGGACCATGAAGCACGGTTTTCTCCAATTGACCTTTCTAAAATCCTCTTCAAAGCTCGGTTCGAAACCTCGACTTGCCCACTCGTTTGCGGGTGATAAGCCGTAGAAAGACGATGTGTAACCCCATATTTCTTTAGAACCTTTTCGAATTGGTCATTACAAAAATGGGTTCCACGATCGCTTATAATAGCACGAGGGGTTCCGAACCGAGAGAATATTTGCTTCAAAAACTTCACTACCACACGAGCATCATTAATAGGCAAAGCCTTAGCTTCCACCCACTTAGAAAGGTAGTCCACCGCGACGAGGATATATTTGTTGCCATGAGACGATGGGAACGGCCCCATAAAGTCTATTCCCCATATGTCGAAAATCACACATACTTGAATTATGTTTTGCGGCAATTCATCACGTTGAGACGATTTTCCTTGACGTTGGCACGAATCACACGACTTCACAAGTGCGTGTGCATCACGATAGATAGAAGGCCAAAAGAAACCGGCATCGAACACTTTCTTATCCGTGAGACTAGCACCGTGGTGACCACCCGTGGGTCCCTCGTGACAAGCTCTAAGGATATCAGAAGCTTCGGCACCAAACACACAACGTCGAACGAGTTGATCCGCACAAATCCGAAAGAGATAAGGGTCGTCCCAAAAATAGAACTTGACGTCACGAAAGAATTTTCGTTTTTGTTGTGTCGTCATACCCTTGATTATGAAATTGCCCGCATGGTAATTTGCAATGTCGGCAAACCATGGGGTGGTGTCTTTAGAATTCACTACACCGAGAGTCTCAAGAGGAAATGTTTCGGTAATTTCCTTGTTCTCGAAAACATCTTTGTGAGGATCTTCAAGACGAGAGAGATGATCGGCCGCTAGATTCTCGGCTCCTTTTTTGTCAAGCACGGTGACATCAAATTCTTGGAGGAGGAGCATCCAACGAAGCAATCTCGGCTTAGCATCTTGCTTAGCTAAGAGATACTTGATAGCCGAATGGTCGGTATACACGATGCTTTTAGTTAAGACGAGATAAGGTCGGAGTTTCTCAAAAGCATAGACCACGGCAAGGAATTCCTTTTCCGTTGTGGTGTACTTTAATTGAGCCTCGGTCATCGTCTTACTAGCATAGTGGATAGGACGAAAATGCTTGTCATAATGTTGCCCTAAGACGGCCCCTATAGCATAATCACTTGCATCGCACATGATTTCAAAGGGTAATTCCCAATTAGGAGCAACAAGAATTGGAGCTTCGGTAAGTTTCCTTTTGAGAGTTTCGAAAGCCTTAACACAATCCTCATTAAAGTGAAAAGGAGCATCCTTCTCGAGAAGGTGTGTCATAGGACGAGAAATCTTCGAAAAGTCCTTGATGAAACGACGATAAAAGCCCGCGTGGCCTAGGAAACTCCTAACTCCCTTAACGGTTTTGGGATGAGGTAACTTGGCGATGACGTCTACCTTAGCTTTATCGACCTCAATCCCCGCCTTCGACACCTTATGTCCTAAGACGATTCCTTGTTTACACATGAAATGACATTTATCCCAATTAAGCACAAGATTGGTTTCTTCACAACGTTTTAACATTTGTTCGAGATTAGATAAACATGACGTGAACGAATTACCAAACACCGAGAAGTCATCCATAAACACTTCCATCGACTTCTCGATCATATCGAGAAAAATCGCCATCATACACCGTTGAAACGTACCGGGTGCATTACAAAGTCCGAAAGGCATCCTACGATAAGCGAACGTTCCATAAGGACACGTAAACGTAGTCTTCTCTTGATCACAAGGGTCGATAGGGATTTGAAAGTAACCGGAAAAACCATCTAAAAAGCAATAGAATTCATTTCCCGCAAGTCGCTCCAACATTTGATCCATGAAGGGCAAAGGAAAGTGGTCTTTACGAGTGGCGTCATTTAACATTCGGTAGTCAATACACACCCTCCAACCGGTCACAACACGAGTGGGAATTAACTCGTTGTTTTCATTAGGCACAACGGTCATTCCTCCCTTTTTAGGGACACAATGGATGGGGCTCACCCATGGGCTATCAGATATAGGATAAATCATTCCCGCGTCAAGGAGTTTAAGGACCTCCTTTTTAATGACATCGTGAATTTTGGGATTCACCCTTCTTTGACTTTGAATTGCGGGTTTGTAGTCCTCCTCCATTAAAATCTTGTGATTACAAAATTTTGGGTCAATACCCTTAATGTCGGATATTTTCCACGTAATTGCCCCTTTATGAGCCTTAAGAACTTTCAAGAGCTCGTTTTTTTCATCATTAGCAAGACCTTTTGCAATAATAACCGGCAACTTGTCATCACCTTCCAAGAATGCGTATTCAAGGTGAGAAGGAAGATCTTTCAATTCAAGGATAGGTGGTTCCTCGATTGAAGATTTTGGTTCAACACTCATAACTTCCATTGGCGAAAGAGATGGTGGAATAGAAGTATCATCACTAATCAACACCTCATCTTCATTGTCGATTTTATTTGAAGTGAAATCACCTCCTTGGAATGGAGTGAGATTTGGTGTGGAATTAGCAAGAATCGGATCCAAAATAGTGGGATTGCCACTTGACGAGCTATCGGAAAAACCTAACACTTCTTGTGAAAACTCATCGCAAACCACATCAACGATGTCGATGTGATTGATGGTAGCGATTGCATAAACATGAGAAGGTTTCGAGTTTTGAGTAGCGTTTATAACAAGTTCCTCTTCGTTGAATCTCAAAATGATAGTTCTTGCATGAACATCGATAAGCGATCTCGAAGTGTCTAAAAATGATCGACCTAAAATTAGAGGAACTAGAGGATCCGCGGGGATGTCAACTACTATAAAATCAACGGGATAGTAGAACTTCCCCACTTTCACGAAAACATCTTCGGCTACACCACATGCCATAATCATAGAATGATCGGCCATCTCGATTGACATGTTCGAAGGAATGAGAGTCGGAAGCGAAAGCGATTTCCAAATGGAAAATGGCATCAAATTAATGCTCGCACCAAGATCGGCCAAGGCGAGGCATTCTTTCATATCTTGTATGTCACAAGGAATGAGAAACTTTCCGGGATCACCAACTTTTTCCGGTATGCGGTTAAGATAAACCGAAGAACAATTAGCAAGCTTTGAAAGCTTTTCCTTATCGCTCATCATACTTTTAAAAGTGGAAGCGAAACGAGGCATATATAACAACCCGTCGGCTAAACTTACATCAAAATGCACTTGTTGAAACATTTTTATAAAAAGCTCGATTTGTTGTTTGTTACGTTCTTGCAACTTCTCTTTGTTTCGTCTCGAAGGGTAGGGTAAAGGTGGTGTGGTTTGGTCATTAGGCAACGGCCTTGGAAACTCGGGTTCCACAATTGGTATTGGTTCAACAATAGGTGTGGTATGAGCGGTACTTCGTGGGATTGTAATGTGATCCTTTTCGACCATCACCTTGGGTTCTTTCTCGATTTCCTTCTCCTTAGAAGTACTTGTACGAGAGATTGGTTCCTTAAAAGTTTTACCACTTCGTGTAGTAATAACCTTCATTTCTCCCTTCGGATTTGCAATGGTATCACTAGGAAGACCACCCGAGGAAGAGGGCTTACACATGATTGCTTCAAACATCTTAGCCATTCGGTCCTCAAATTTTGATTGCCTAGCATCCGCTTTTAATAACTCTTGCTTAATCTCATGTTGTCCTAATTCCATCTTTTGTTGATTTTGTTGAAGACGTTGGACGTTTCCTTCCATTTTGTTTGCATGAGTTTTAAGTTCATTAGCAAGTTCATTTTTAAGCTCGTTTTTCAACTCGGATCTTAAGCTAATCATCTCACGTTGCATATTATCAAATTTAGCATCATTTGATTTTGCATAATCCAAAAATTCTCCTTGCAAATTTTTAGTGTGAGCATTTTGAAAACCTTGTGTAGTGTTTTGAAAATCACGGTTTTGGTTTTGATTAGAGATTTGTCCATTCCCACTTTGATAATTCCCTTTGTTGTAATTGCGTGTGTTGCCTTGGTAATTACCTTGGTTGTTGTTTCGATAATTGTTAACATTTTGGTTTGGTGGAGCTTGATTTGGACGGGAACCTTGACCGTTTTGGTTGTAAGTTCCCGTTGCTACATAAGCACTCGAAGTGATACCATCCGCGGTAATGCACTCAGAAAGATCATGAGCTCCTCCACAAGATAAACAACTCTTAGCAACCGCTTTAACCGAAGCGGAATTGGAAGCTTCTTGAGCCTTCCAATGGGACATTAGATTAGCAAATCTATCAAAAAACCGGTTTTCCTCATTAACTTCATCATGTAAGGCGTTAATGCTACGAGACGATTGTGACGAAGATGACGAACCCATATTGGCAACACTCGGTGTGTTACGAGGGTTATAAACCTTAGATCTATTTTCAATGATTTGTAAAGCCTCATTTGTCGTCTTGCACAAAAAATTACCACCCGCGGCGGCATTCAAATAATCTCGTTTATGATCATTAAGCCCATTATAAAAAGTATCCACTTGATGCAATTCCGTAAAATCATGGTGTGGACATTCATGTAACATCTCTTTAAATCGTTCCCATGCCATTGAAAAACTTTCATTATTTCTTTGCACAAATCGTGAAATCTCATTTTTTAAGTGTGTTGTTTTAGATGGTGGAAAAAACTTGTTCACAAACTTAGAAACGAGATCGGCCCATGTCAAAATCGAATTTGGCGGTTCTTTCTCGAGCCAAATTTTTGCGGGTCCATCCAACGAGTATGGAAACAACATCATCTTAATGGCGTCATGTGGAACATCCTTAAATTTGCTAGTGGCGGTGAGACGGTTAAAATTCCTAATGTGGTAATGTGGGTTGTCTTTCTCGTGACCTCTAAACTTATTTGCTTGCAACATCGACATTAAACCCGTCTTAATCTCGAAATTCTCCGCAAGAATGGCGGGAATCACAATAGCCTCTCCAAAACCCTCGGTGGGTGCTTGTAGCAACTCCATCATAGTACGATTAGCCATGACGACTTCTTGTTCTACAATAGGTTCAACAATTGGAGGTTCTTCAACAATCAACGTCTCTTGATTGGCTTGCTTTTGAAGTCGTTTACGAGCTCGTTTTGCTTGATTACGAGTGATCATAAACTTCACGAAGAATGGGAGGTGAGCAAAGAAGATTATTTTTGGGTGTTTTGTGAATTTTTAATTTTTTTTGTGTTTTTGATGGTATTTAATTTTTTTTTTTTTTTTGGATTTTGGTGTATCTTCGTAGACAACAATCTACAAAATCACTCCTCGAATCAAACTCTTGATTAAAGAAGCCTCAAAGGAATGAAAACGATCACGTGGAGTGAACGCCTTCGAATGACTTTAGAACTTTGGTGAAAACCAAATTGTTCAAGAGGGTTTAATCACAAAGAAAACCAAGCAAATATATTATACGTAATAATACTTTGGGCGGCAAAACCCTCGATTAGCCTTCAATCTCAAAATACTCACAAGCAAGCGGGGAAACGAGGCGGCGCGAAGCACTTAAGAGCCTTTTTCCTTAGGGTATATTTTATAATACCCGCCTTATACCCACCTTATAGTTTGTATTTTTCAAAATCGAGCTTCACGAAAGTATTTATCTATTTTTGCCTTTTTCTTTTTGTTTGAGATTCGAATACAATAATTAGGAGATCAAATCCCAATTAAGGTTGTGTTTTCACACTTTTGGAGATATTGTAAATTTATTGTGATACTTAATACAATATAGTAATAATATTTGTACAAGAAAAACCAAGAAAACCGATAATACGTATTAGTAGAGTTCTACTAATACAAATACTATTTGGTTAATATTAAAAACAACAATGCAAATTAATCACGACACACCTCCCCGGCAGCGGCGCCAAAGTGCTTGTGGTAAATTACACCTCTTGTTTAGGAAAACAAAAGAGCGTAAATGAGCGGTAAGTATTGAACAAATGACTTTAGGAAAAATCAAGTGTTAATGACCCAATTAAGTTCGTTTCCCAAGGAGGTATATGTGTGTGACTAAGATGTACAAGATTTGAGATTAATATTTGGTTTAGAAGGGGATTAGAAGAGAAAATGACGAAGTCGTAAAAATAAAAATTAATACAAAATCACTATTAGAAAGTTAAAACGTAGAACCTTAAAAAACCACAAAAATAAAAATAAATTCTAAAAATTACCAAAAATTCACCAAAAATCAAAAATAATAAACTAAGAGTTTACCAATGATCAAAACTTTTTCAAACCTTTTAAATAATTAAATATTCAATTTTTAAATGCTAATTAAAGCCCTAAAAATCAAATAAATTATCAAAAAGCCCAAATAAAGATTTCTCAATTGATAAAACTCAAAAATGACCTAAAAAGATTAAAAACTATTTTTAGAAAATTTAAAACTAATAGAAACTATTTAAAATGAATTAAAAACTATTAAAACTTAAAATAATTATAAAAATAAATCTATAAGTGATAAAATTATTCTAAAAGTTGCTAAATTCCTATTTTAATGTATTAAACCTAAGAAAAATGTGAAAAGTTGGAAAATGTGAAATTTTAAAAATAATAATAAAATAATAATAAAATAATATTAAAAAGCCAAAAATTATAAAAAATTCTAAAAACTTGCAAACTAGTTTATTTTAACCTAAATAATCAGAAAATGAAAGTGAAATTACCAAAATACCCCTAATGGGCCCTCAAATGGGCCAAATCCAAATTCAGTCAACACAAATGGGCTTTTGGGCCCAAAAAGTCAAACTTGGCCCAATTGACTTGGAAAAGCCCTATCTGACTTAAAATTTAATTCTAAGAACAAAACTCTAAAGGCCCAAAAGCTGAAAATATGCTTATCACAGCTTATTGAACACAAAGCTTATTCTTATTGGGCTTTTCAGCCCATTAAGCCATAAGCTAATGCCATAAGCTCTAATTTGACACACAACCCTCTTTTTGGATGCTTAAGAGATCTGTCAAAAGAAATTTCCAATAAGCTCACTGAATAAGCCAGAAAATAGAAAAGCAAAAATCCAAAAAACGACAAAATAGTCGGGTTTGAGAAATAATGCACCTCAGAAGCTCTAGTTTGTTGTAAAAGCTCACAAATAGCTTAACTAAGAATAATCAATCAAGAAAATCACAAAAAGCCAAGTAGAATAAGCTGTAAGAACAGATAAGCTGGCTGAAAAAGCCAAATAAGCTAGTTTTCTAGCAAAAGCTTAACCAAAAGACTTGTAAACTTCCAGACTTGATATTAAGCTGAGAAAAATGATTTCTATTACAAAAACTAAGTTGTTGCATGTACCAATAAGCAAATCAGATTCAAATAAGCTGAAAACCAAGTTTGACCAAAAGTCAAACGCTGATAAGTTGAAATCAAACGCTGACAGGAACAAAACAGGCGTTGACAGACTTAATGAAGTGTAAGAACTTGTTTTTCACCCTGCTGGTCAAGGTTTGAGTGCAAACCTTGTGAATCAAGGCTTACCAGTTGGGTAAACTTGATGTGTTTTGGCACAGATAAGCCAATAAGCCAGTGGGCTTATAAGCTATGATCAAAGCAATCCAAATAGCAAAAATATCCTCACAAGCAGCAAACAAATAAGATCCAAGCAACAATACAACAATCCTAATGCTAGAAATCACAATGCAACACCAAATGAGGTGGTCACTTTGCTGATGCAAATGACCACTTTAGCAGACTTTGATAAGCTATAAAAACCACAATAAGCCACCAAATTCAACAAGCAGATAACCAATAGATAGCTTATCACCCAAACTATTCCCAAACCAAATTTTAGACCTTAGATCCAACTAACAAAGAAGTTATTGGATCTGATGTGTTTGACCAAATTCAAAACCAATTTTATCAGATTTTTGCAAAACTTAGAATCCCTTTTTCAAACTTTCAGAAAGTAAACCAATGGCAAAAACTAGTGTATTATGACTTGTTTAGACCACCCAAACTCTAAGAACCAAGGGCACAAGGCCACAAGGCCTTGATAGCCAGTAATCCCAAACAACCCTTAATCAAGCACTTAACAAAGGAACTTCTGATTTCTACACACAACCTATTGATTTTAATGATCAAAAAGCTAAACTAGGTGACAACTAACAGAAACCAACCAATAAACATAAAGCACAAACACAAGAACACCAAATCATATACCAAAGTACAAAATAAGCAGAAACATGAACTTTTTAGGGGAATCTTAACAAGGGTTTATACCTGCCTTCCACAACATCATAGGAAGGCCAGCTATGCTCCTTGGACCTTGTTCAACAACTAGAACAAGACCAAGGTACTTCAACAAAGGTGATGCAACACTGCCTTGGTTGATGGTTCAAAGTAGAACCTCAACGACTTGATGTCTTCAACACAAGCAGCAAACAACTTAACCAAGGGCTCTAATCCCTTCACAAGCTTGGTGTCAATAAGCTTGTAAGAGCTTATAGCTAATGGTCAAGGGTTAGTACACAAAATAACCAAAACAGAACCTAGGATTTCAAGGTTTTTAAACCTTAAAAACCTTATGAAACAAGACGTGCCTTAACCACAAGATTAAGGTAGGCCTTCACAATCAAATGTAACTCAGAATTAGGCTACTCAAACACCAAACTTTTAACTAAATAAAAAAGAGATTTCAAATTTCAGAAATTCAAATTTTATTTACTTTAAAAAGGAATTATAAAGATTAATAGCCTAAAACTGGAACAAAGGGTCTCTCACATGTTGAGGTCTCCTTTTATAGGCAAATGCCTGGCTAAACACTATTCACAAACCCTAGAAGTGAAATTCCCTAAATGCCCTAAGTCCTTCTAGACGAATCCTTGGTATGAGCTGTTTAAATTCATCTTGGACGTTCATTTCAGCTTTGTTATGAAGCAATGATCCTTGGCTGTTGATTTGGACACGTCACATAACTTGGAGAGTAAGTTGTGTTTTCATTGGGTAAGGAGGTTGAGTGTGGGGTCCAGGGAGTAGTGGGAGTGAGGGTTTTGTGTGTGGGATTCGTTTCTGCATGTGTGAATCACACGTGGGTGTGGGTAATTTTGATTTACCCTTTGTTTTAAGTGATGGTAAAACTGGGTGGATGAAGGTGAATAGCAAGTTGTTTGATCCGTTTTTGTAGGAGTGAATAAGTGTTTGGCGCAAAATGTGTTTGAATGTTTCATTTGCACAAGTTTAGCCCTCCTCTTTCCTTTCTTTTGGCATTTATGGTTAAAACTTCTATCAGCGCCCAATTAAGCTTGTAACAACTTTCACCACTTGGCAATTTTGGCACATAACTTTTTAAAAGGGTTTTCAAGGGTTCTTTTTGCCATTTTGAGATATTTCAAGGACTGATTTTGAACATTCTTGATCTTCAAAGGTCTTCATTGTATCTTTGACTTTATAAGGGACCATTATTGGCAATTTTGATTTGTTGAGGGACTATTCTTGCCATTTCTTCAAAGTTGAAGGACCTTTTGTGTAATTTTGACAAACTTAAGGGACCAAACTTGTAATTATGAATGTACAAGGGTTTTAAGTGTCATTTCTTCAATAAATGAGGATCAATCTTGTTTGTCTTCAAGTCTTCAAGGTATTTTGTTGAGAATTCCATGATTAGGGCCCGGTTCTTTGTACGGCTTCGTTTCTCGTGTCCGTTTTTCCTTGTAACTTGTGATCTTTTGTCTTTTTCACGATATCCATACCTAAAATACACAAGTAAACAAGCACAAGCATATATATGGTATTTTTATGACATTTTTATGCATTTAAAGCCCGAAAAGAACGATGAGATCATGTATAAATGCCATCTCATCAGCACACCACGCTTACATAACTCCTTTAAATACAAAAAGAGTCAATTTTGTTCATCGAGAATCTATCATTAATAGGAATGATATTAGCAGATTTGGTCAGTCTGTCGATGATGACCCAAATCAAATCAAATTCAGATGATGACCTTTGCAATAGTTAGACGTTTACTAATGTATGAGGCGATGTCTGCCTTCATAATTTGCCATTACTACAACTTCTTCAGACAGAGATACATTAAATTAGAAATGGCATGTTTGACAATCCGTCAATTTATGGTTGATATTTTATTCTCAAGTATTATTTAAAAACATTATTTTAATGTTATATTATGAACTCACTTATTTATGGGAAGAAATTTGGGTTTACATATTGAAGTAGCATCGACTACGTCTAAACCGGAGGATTCTACGTTACGTGCTTACGTTTACATACACCGTTTTTGGTAGCAGTCTAACATTTCACGAAATAAATTTATCTGTGAATATTATTTTGGGATTTTAAATTTGTGTTGGTTCATAAACTCACAAATTTATGAGAAGAGATTAGGACTTACGAGTATAATTTAACGTCCTTTACAACTAAACAGGAAACCCTAGGATTACGTATTTACGTTTTTGATGAGACAATTTTTATTATATTCGTTTTGTACCGTTGATTCATAATTTATAAAAATGTTTTTCGTAAAACGACCCGAGGGCACGCAAATCAAGGAAACCAGAATCGAGCAGTACCCGTAAATTAGTGGGATGAGACAAGTTTACACTTGCCTCACCCCACCATGGGATGGCTAAATCTTAGCCAACACACTTGAGGTGTGTGAACTTGTAAAACCCGCATGCTTTTACCATGAATAGTGCCCTTAAGATCGTACGTCCTAGATTAAAACTTACCTCATGTAGTATTGATCACATTCATGTGCTAATAATCAAGCAAGTGCATACGTGTATGACATGACAAGTATCGATTACGTACGAACTCATGATAAACAGTTAATAATATATCACATGAACATAATTAAATCATGATCACCATTTAAAATACTAACTAAAATAATTACGTAAATACTTATAATATATTTACGAGCGTTAAGTTTATGATAAACGACACGTTAGATTAAACAGAAACACTTTAAACACGAGCACGTTTAACCACGAACGAACACGAAACATCGGGACACGAGAAAGGTACGGGTACCCCATGTGGGGCCCCCATACCCACGGCACACATGCATGAAATGGGCTTAGCCCATGGACTTTACAAGTTAAGGGGGGTAAAGAGTAAAACATGTTTTCACTTTTCATTTTACAAGAAATAAACAAAAACCCTAAAAGAGTTTTTCTCCTCTCCTTTTTGCTCTCTTTGTGCCGCCACCTATACATCACCATAAGGGGGTGATTAGTTGATTTTGATCTCAAAAACAAGTGTTAGAATACGTGTTTGTTCATCCTTTTTCCAAGCTACATAGTGGTATACCTTTCTAACCGTTCTTTTAATTCTTTTTAATTCTTTTGATCTTTGATTATTTTCATGAACATGTTATTAATTTTTCTTATAAAAACAAGGTAATTAATCATTGATCTAACATGTTTTGGTATTAATTAAAATCAAAGAATGGTTTATAAGGGTGTTTGTTTTTGGCCGCCTAGCAAACAAACCCGAAGGGGGGTTTGGTTTGCTATTGCCACCACCACCAAGACCACAATTGGTCTTGGTTGGCTCATGTGGGACCCACGGCATCAAGGGGACACGTGTGCCCCGGGTTTGGCCCGGGGTACGGTGTCGAATTCATGCCCGATTCATGGTTCGTTGGTTAAAATCATGATCTATGTTACATGTAATTTTTATGAATCATGAACTTAGGATATAATTAATTAATAACATGAAATATTAATTAAATCATGACTTAGGTTATTTTAATTATTAGTTTATCATGACATTAATTTAACCTAAGTATTTTATGTTATAAGTTATAATTAATTAATTATTAAAAACATGCCTATAATTAATTAATTTAGACATGACTTAGGTTATATTATTATTAATAATAATACACCTTTTAACATAAGTATTTTCATTTCAGTTTAATTAATACATGTTACACTTTAATTAAAATGCTTAACCTATAGTTTAATTAAAATACATGAAATAATAATTAAACTATACACTATATCATATGACTTAAGAAACAAGCTTATAAACACTTAGACTTATATGATAGCTTATGTAACCAGCTTAATTCTAAATATGGAAACTTCTATTTATAGAACTTAATTAAATAAGGCAACTAATCTAATTATGGAAACCTTCTATATATGGAAATCAATCTATTTCAGGCAGCTAATCTAATCATGGAAACTTTCTATATATGGAAACTTATTTAATTAAGGCAGCTGATCTATTTTTGGAAACTTTCTATTTTTAGAAACTAATCTATTTTAGGCAGTAAATTCTATTTTAGGAAACTTTCTATTTTTGGAAACTTTCTATTTTTGGAAACTTTCTATTTTTGGAAACTTTCTATTTTTGGAAACTTTCTATTTTTGGTAACTTTCTATTTTTGGAAACTTTCTATTTTTGGAAACTTTCTATTTTTGGAAACTTTCTATTTTTGGAAACCTGCTATTTTTGGAAAGTTACTTATTATTATACAGTAAGTATATTAATACATGAATCACCAGTAATACTTAATCAGATAAATCAGAATACAAGATAAACACAGTTTAAGGCTTTAAACAGTGAACCAGGACCTAAAACATACCAAATCAGCTAAGATGAGACACAAAACCCAGTACGTAATCAGTGAATCGATACTTATACACGTGTGTATTCATGTAGCGTTAGTGATCCAGAAGTAGGAGTCTTTCTTCCGTTCATTTCACTGGACTTGAGGTACGGATTCCCGTCCTTTCAGTATGGACATTCCTTCCTTATTAGGATTTCCCCGTATGCAGCCAACTGTTTTCCCCAGCATTTGTTTTATTGTTTTGAACTGCTTATGTTAATTTAGCATAAACTATAGCCATATACAAGCATGACCAGTTTCACCTAGTTATGGAGGTACCATAACCATAGCATTGGAGGCACCGATGTTATGACTTCCCCACGGCGGAGTGATTGCTCGTGGCGTCCCTTTTCAGTTTGGCCATATTATTATATCAGGTGGGGCGTATGGGTGCATCCTAGTTACATGTTTTATTCAGTTTATCATGGTGAATGTGGTGTGTGCCTTGCACCCTTCACAAGGAGTTGATCCCTCCTACCCAAATCAGTATATTGATTAGAGGCATCCCCTCTAATCAGCATGATGAGGTCACCCCTCCAAGTATTCATGCACGTGACCTTTTCATGACCTATATGGGCTATGGTATATATATGTTAAAACAGTTTTCACAGGTTAAACATAAGGCTTTTCAAACTATAAAACCAGTTTTCTTGTTACTTAACCAGTTTACTCAGTACTTAGTCTTCCGCTGTTATATGTTACATGCTTATCCTATTTCATGCTTTATTGTACATCCGTGCACTGAGCGTCTTTCTCAGCCGTTTCCCTTTTCATGTTCCCAAAACGGCAGGTACTCAGGGACGCTCGTAGATCTCAAACGTAGGTGCATATGGACTGGAAGCTTTACTGTTTTCCTTTACTTTATGCATTTCCTTTACTTTGATACAGTTGCTATGGACATTGTTTCGTCCTTTCCTTTTTACAGTATTTATGTTTGTGTGTGATGAGCTTTACTTTGGGATACCGATGTTTGTTTCCGGTATTTCCCTTTTATGGTTGAATAATGCTTAGACATTTATCCTTGTATGCTTTGATGACACGCCATGATTATGCGTAATATTCCATTTCCAAAATGGGGTGTTACAATTATGGTATTAGAGCCAAGGTTTCGACCTGTAGGCTCTCAAATATGACCTGTGATTAGTGGGTAGTCACTACGGTCTTCCTAGAACTGACAGTTGTTTTCATGCATTCATCATTTTTAAGCATACATATACATGTCATTGTTACAGGGTTTTTTACTAAGTAATGGTTGGTACAGGACTGGCCCTATTTAGTCGCATGTGTTTTATCGAAACTTTTAGATTTGGGACCGACCCATAGGCGTCCCCTCGATATGTCTTTTATTTTGAGTGAACTGACCGAAGGCGTTCACTCTCGAGCATCAAAAGTTTTCATAAAACTGCGTCATGCATTCATACAAAGATTCTCTTGCATAAAATTTTTCTCGTGGAAATTTTTGGCATAAATTTTTTTTTTTTATTTTATGTTTGAACTGTTAATCATATGTTTTATGTTATACTGTCAGATGGTTCTCACACACGAGCAAGAGCAGCTCAATGCTGCGATTCAGGCTGCCATGCAAGCCTTACTTCCTCAACTGAGGAATGACATTCGTGCTGAAGTCCAAGCTGCGAATAATCAGCAGCCGCAGAATCAGGCTCCTCCTCCTCCTCCTCCCCCAGTGACTCTAGCGGTATGGTTGGAAAGATTTAACAAGCTCCGTCCGAGAGCTTTTGAAAAGACTGATAGCCCCAGCGATGCTGAAAGCTGGCTGACTCACATTGAGAAAATCTTCAATGCTATGGGATGTGACCCCGCCTTCAAGGCAAGATTGGCGTGCTACAGGTTTGAAGGCGATGTACTCAACTGGTGGCTAGCTTTAACGCAGTCAGAAGGAGGTGATGAATGGGTCGCTGGTTTGACATGGGCCCAATTCAAGGAGAGAGTGATGGAACAGTTCTTTCCTAAGGCAGAGCAGGACAAACTCAAGCGAGAATACCACGGGATACGTCAGAGACAGGGCGAGAATAGCAACGAATTCATGCAGCGCTTTCTTCGCCTAGCTGGTTTTCTAGGAGCAGCGGCTGGTACTCCTGAGGAGCAGGCACACCATTTTAGGTGGGCAAACCGCACCTCGGTCGCGAACAATCTGGTATGTGCTACATTCAATACAGTAGCACAAGTGGCCGACGCAGCAAGAAAGCTTGAGATGTTGCAGGAACGCGATGAGTTCGGGGAAGCTGAAAGACCCGACAAGAGGTAAAACATTTCATGTTCTAGCGTTAACCAGACCGCATCCTATCATTATATGTTCTATAATCATCTCTTAAACTGTATCGTCCAGGCAGAAAACTGGGGACCGGTCTCAGCCGGCTACTCAGCAGCAGCCCAATCAGCCCAAAGGAAACGGTCACTCTAACGACCGTTCTGTTGTGGAAAGGCGCAGCGGTAATGATAATTACCGTAACAATGCGGGACAATCCAACAACAGCAGGTCCTACTATTTACGCATCTTCTTATGATTTCATGTTATATCTCTCATGCTGACACTATATTAATCTCTACCAGGAACCACGGTAACGGAAGGGACCAGAACCACAGGGGTTCTCAGCCCAACCGTTCAGCTAACACTGGTAAACATCTATGACGCTTACGTCCTATTCTCGTGCATATACTTTATTCTTAACACGTATTGTCATCAGCAGGCCCTCAGCAAGCAAGGACTCCTGCCGGAGGATTCACTCATCCTCTTTGCAGCACTTGCCATCGCAGACACCCTGGCCCATGTCGTCGTGACTCCGACGCGTGCTACAAGTGCGGCCTCCCTGGCCATCGTATGAGAGATTGCCGTAAGGGTAAAATGGAGGGTACTTCGGGTCATGCTGATACTAAACCGCCTCCTACCACTGGGCGTGTCTACACGACATCGCGCGATCAGGCAAACAAATCTACAGGTACCATTACTGGAATTTTGTATATGTACGGCCAGGCTGCATGTGTTCTTTTCGACACGGGTGCCACTCATTCAGTTGTTTCCACTACTTATGCTAAGAACATCAGGACACTTCCCTTGCCATTAGAAAATAAGCTTACCATTTCCACGCCCCTGAGGGACTCTGTATTAATAAATCATGTATACAAGAGTCTTCCTTTAGAGTTTGACGATAAAGTTCGTGCAGTAGATGCACTTCCTCTAGACATGATTGAGTTCGATATGATTCTCGGCATGGATTGGCTATCCAAGCACCATGCTACCATAGACTGCCACTCATATCGAGTGATCTTCGGCGACATTAATGCACCAGAGTACATTCATAACGGGTTCATACCCGGGCGGTCCGTACAAGTCATATCTACCTTGCAAGCACGTGCATTACTGTCACATGGCTGTGAAGGTTATCTCGCTACGGTTCATGACATGGATGCCGAATCCCCATCGATTCAGGACCAACCAGTAGTTTCGGAATTTCAAGACGTTTTCCCAGATGAACTTCCAGGAATACCACCTGCAAGAGAAGTGGAGTTCAACATCGACCTTGTTCCAGGAGCTGAGCCAATTTCTAAGGCTCCGTATCGTATGGCTCCCATAGAGCTAAAAGAACTGAAGGACCAACTGCAGGAACTTCTTGAACGAGGGTTCATTAGGCCGAGCGCATCACCATGGGGCGCACCGGTCTTGTTCGTTAAGAAGAAGGATGGCAGCATGCGACTTTGCATTGACTACCGTGAACTTAATAAGATTACCATCCGCAATAGATATCCACTTCCACGTATAGACGATCTGTTTGACCAACTTCAAGGAGCCAAACACTTCTCAAAGATCGATCTAAGGTCAGGATACCATCAGCTAAGGGTTAAAGAGCAGGATATTGCCAAGACTGCTTTTCGTACCCGCTATGGCCATTATGAGTTTGTAGTCATGCCATTCGGCCTGACTAACGCTCCAGAAGTATTCATGGATCTAATGAACAGAATCTTCCATGAATTCCTTGATAAATTTGTCATTGTATTCATCGATGACATCTTGATATTCTCAAAGTCCACGGAGGAACACGAAGATCATCTCCGTACTGTATTACAGATTCTTCGTCAGAAGCAGCTGTATGCGAAATTCTCCAAGTGTGAGTTCTGGTTAAACAAGGCGGCATTCTTAGGTCACACTGTATCAGCAGAAGGGATCACTATGGACCCAGCGAAGGTTAAGGCTATCACTAAATGGCCGAGACCAACATCAGCGACAGAAGTCCGCAGTTTCTTAGGCTTAGCTGGATATTATCGAAGATTCATGGAGAACTTTTCCCGCTTGGCATTGCCTCTCACCAAACTGATGCGGAAAGGAGAGAAATTCGTCTGGACGGAAGATCGAGAGAAGAGCTTCGAAGACCTAAAGCAGAAGTTGGTATCTGCACCTATTCTTACTCTCCCATCTGGTACAGGTGGATTTCAGATCTATAGCGATGCATCGGGGAAGGGACTGGGCTGTGTTCTCATGCAACATGGGAAAGTGATCGCGTATGCTTCACGGCAGCTTAAGCCCTATGAAGAAAACTACCCTACGCATGACCTGGAACTTGCTGCAGTGGTGTTCGCATTGAAGATATGGAGGCATTACTTATACGGAGAATCATGCGACATTTTCACGGATCACAAGAGCTTGAAGTATATCTTCACACAGCGAGAATTGAACATGAGACAAAGGAGATGGTTGGAACTGTTGAAGGATTATGATATTAACCTACAGTATCATCCCGGGAAAGCCAATGTAGTAGCAGATGCACTCAGCAGAAAGTCCGGAATGATTAACGGCATTGAGATCAAGGAACAAAACATAAGGGATTTGGAGCGGCTTGACATCGAAATCATGGTACGTGGGCAGCACGGATACTGGGCGAATCTTAAAGTAGAACCTGAGTTACTGACTAGGATCAAGGAAGCGCAGAAGGATGATGGAGAGATTTGGGCAATAATTCAGAATTTGGAGAAGCAGACAGAATTCCGAATGGACGCAGACGGTATCATTTGGCAGGGCACGAGACTTTGTGTTCCTGACAATCCAGAACTCCGGGAAGCATTGTTAGCTGAAGCTCACAGCTCCCCATTTTCTATACATCCTGGGTCGACAAAAATGTACCATGACATCAGACAGCACTTTTGGTGGAGTGGTATGAAACAGGATGTAGCCACGTATGTCTCCAAATGTCTTACCTGTCAGCAGGTTAAGATTGAACATCAGCGATCTGGCGGTCTCCTTCAACCGTTGGATATTCCAGAGTGGAAGTGGGACAAAATCACCATGGATTTTGTTACCGGTCTTCCGCCTACCAAGAGGAAGCACGATGCTATTTGGGTTATCGTTGATCGACTCACCAAATCAGCTCATTTCTTACCGATACGCAAGGAAGATCCGGTAAGTAAACTCGCAGATACGTACTGAAGGGAGATCATGAGACTCCACGGCACTCCCTCCAGCATCGTCTCAGACAGAGATCCTCGTTTCACGTCGCGATTCTGGAAAGGCCTGCAAAAAGCTTGGGGTACACAACTTAAGCTGAGCACAGCCTTTCATCCTCAAACGGACGGACAATCGTAGCGAACAATTCAGACATTGGAAGATATGTTAAGGTCGTGTGCGTTGGAATGGACAGGTGATTGGGACGATTACATCTGTTTAGTCGAGTTTGCATACAACAACAGCTGGCACGCAAGTATCAAATGTGCTCCTTTTGAAATGTTGTATGGCAGAAAGTGTCGCGCTCCAACTTGCTGGGATCAAGTGGGAGAGCGAACACTCGAAGGACCAGAAATTATAGAAATGACCAATGAGAAGATTGAGGTAGCTAAACAGAAGTTGCAAGAAGCACGGTCACGTCAGAAGAGTTACGCTGATAAGCATCGTAGGGACATACATTTTAATGTGGGAGATCACGTCTTCCTCAAGGTTTCGCCGGCACGTGGTGTTAAACGCTTCGGGATCAAAGGAAAACTCAGTCCTCGGTTCATCGGACCATTTGATATCGTTGAACGAATCGGCGAAGTATCTTACCGATTGGCGTTACCTCCTCAGCTTTCGCACGTGCATAACGTGTTCCATGTGTCCTTACTCAGAGGGTACAATTATCATCCTCTTCACATGGTTCAGTATCCACTGGAACAGATACGTGAAGATCTCACTTTTATTGAAGAACCTGAACGAGTACTCGACAGGCAAGAACGAGTCATGAGAAGGAAGACGATTCCATTCGTCAAAATTCTTTGGAGGGACCATACCGAGCGGGAAGCCACTTGGGAAACAGAGGAGTCTATCCGGGCTTCTTACCCTCACTTCATATTTTGAGTTCGAGTATGTCACTTCTTTTCAGCTTACTTTATCTATAATTCGGGGACGAATTATTCTTTTTAGGGGGGAAGAATTGTAAAACCCGCATGCTTTTACCATGAATAGTGCCCTTAAGATCGTACGTCCTAGATTAAAACTTACCTCATGTAGTATTGATCACATTCATGTGCTAATAATCAAGCAAGTGCATACGTGTATGACATGACAAGTATCGATTACGTACGAACTCATGATAAACAGTTAATAATATATCACGTGAACATAATTAAATCATGATCACCATTTAAAATACTAACTAAAATAATTACGTAAATACTTATAATATATTTACGAGCGTTAAGTTTACGATAAACGACACGTTAGATTAAACAGAAACACTTTAAACACGAGCACGTTTAACCACGAACGAACACGAAACATCGGGACACGAGAAAGGTACGGGTACCCCATGTGGGGCCCCCATACCCACGGCACACATGCATGAAATGGGCTTAGCCCATGGACTTTACAAGTTAAGGGGGGTAAAGAGTAAAACATGTTTTCACTTTTCATTTTACAAGAAATAAACAAAAACCCTAAAAGAGTTTTTCTCCTCTCCTTTTTGCTCTCTTTGTGCCGCCACCTATACATCACCATAAGGGGGTGATTAGTTGATTTTGATCCCAAAAACAAGTGTTAGAATACGTGTTTGTTCATCCTTTTTCCAAGCTACATAGTGGTATACCTTTCTAACCCTTCTTTTAATTCTTTTTAATTCTTTTGATCTTTGATTATTTTCATGAACATGTTATTAATTTTTCTTATAAAAACAAGGTAATTAATCATTGATCTAACATGTTTTGGTATTAATTAAAATCAAAGAATGGTTTATAAGGGTGTTTGTTTTTGGCCGCCTAGCAAACAAACCCGAGGGGGGGTTTGGTTTGCTATTGCCGCCACCACCAAGACCACAATTGGTCTTGGTTGGCTCATGTGGGACCCACGGCAGCAAGGGGACACGTGTGCCCCGGGTTTGGCCCGGGGTACGGTGTCGAATTCATGCCCGATTCATGGTTCGTTGGTTAAAATCATGATCTATGTTACATGTAATTTTTATGAATCATGAACTTAGGATATAATTAATTAATAACATGAAATATTAATTAAATCATGACTTAGGTTATTTTAATTATTAGTTTATCATGACATTAATTTAACCTAAGTATTTTATGTTATAAGTTATAATTAATTAATTATTAAAAACATGCCTATAATTAATTAATTTAGACATGACTTAGGTTATATTATTATTAATAATAATACACCTTTTAACCTAAGTATTTTCATTTCATTTTAATTAATACATGTTACACTTTAATTAAAATGCTTAACCTATAGTTTAATTAAAATACATGAAATAATAATTAAACTATACACTATATCATATGACTTAAGAAACAAGCTTATAAACACTTAGACTTATATGATAGCTTATGTAACCAGCTTAATTCTAAATATGGAAACATCTATTTATAGAAACTTAATTAAATAAGGCAACTAATCTAATTATGGAAACCTTCTATATATGGAAATCAATCTATTTCAGGCAGCTAATCTAATCATGGAAACTTTCTATATATGGAAACTTATTTAATTAAGGCAGCTGATCTATTTTTGGAAACTTTCTATTTTTAGAAACTAATCTATTTTAGGCAGTAAATTCTATTTTAGGAAACTTTCTATTTTTGGAAACTTTCTATTTTTGGAAACTTTCTATTTTTGGAAACTTTCTATTTTTGGAACCTTTCTATTTTTGGTAACTTTCTATTTTTGGAAACTTTCTATTTTTGGAAACTTTCTATTTTTGGAAACTTTCTATTTTTGGAAACCTGCTATTTTTGGAAAGTTACTTATTATTATACAGTAAGTATATTAATACATGAATCACCAGTAATACTTAATCAGATAAATCAGAATACAAGATAAACACAGTTTAAGGCTTTAAACAGTGAACCAGGACCTAAAACATACCAAATCAGCTAAGATGAGACACAAAACCCAGTACGTAATCAGTGAATCGATACTTATACACGTGTGTATTCATGTAGCGTTAGTGATCCAGAAGTAGGAGTCTTTCTTCCGTTCATTTCACTGGACTTGAGGTACGGATTCCCGTCCTTTCAGTATGGACATTCCTTCCTTATTAGGATTTCCCCGTATGCAGCCAACTGTTTTCCCCAGCATTTGTTTTATTGTTTTGAACTGCTTATGTTAATTTAGCATAAACTATAGCCATATATAAGCATGACCAGTTTCACCTAGTTATGGAGGTACCATAACCATAGCATTGGAGGCACCGATGTTATGACTTCCCCACGGCGGAGTGATTGCTCGTGGCGTCCCTTTTCAGTTTGGCCATATTATTATATCAGGTGGGGCGTATGGGTGCATCCTAGTTACATGTTTTATTCAGTTTATCATGGTGAATGTGGTGTGTGCCTTGCACCCTTCACAAGGAGTTGATCCCTCCTACCCAAATCAGTATATTGATTAGAGGCATCCCCTCTAATCAGCATGATGAGGTCACCCCTCCAAGTATTCATGCACGTGACCTTTTCATGACCTATATGGGCTATGGTATATATATGTTAAAACAGTTTTCACAGGTTAAACATAAGGCTTTTGAAACTATAAAACCAGTTTTCTTGTTACTTAACCAGTTTACTCAGTACTTAGTCTTCCGCTGTTATATGTTACATGCTTATCCTATTTCATGCTTTATTGTACATCCGTGCACTGAGCGTCTTGCTCAGCCGTTTCCCTTTTCATGTTCCCAAAACGGCAGGTACTCAGGGACGCTCGTAGATCTCAAACGTAGGTGCATATGGACTGGAAGCTTTACTGTTTTCCTTTACTTTATGCATTTCCTTTACTTTGATACAGTTGCTATGGACATTGTTTCGTCCTTTCCTTTTTACAGTATTTATGTTTGTGTGTGATGAGCTTTACTCTGGGATACCGATGTTTGTTTCCGGTATTTCCCTTTTATGGTTGAATAATGCTTAGACATTTATCCTTGTATGCTTTGATGACACGCCATGATTATGCGTAATATTCCATTTCCAAAATGGGGTGTTACAGAACTTTACATGAAAAGACTAGGACACTTGTCCTAATCTTTACACCAAACTAGCAACCTAACAAAACCATTCAACATTAAACCACTTCATCACTTTTCTACATGCAAAACAACTCACAACTCTCTCTTGTTCTCTCTCTATGAACGTCCCATATACCCTCATAAACCACCATTTGATCAAAAATTCAACCATGAATCATGTGTTTCACTTGCACAAGATGAAAACCCTTTGAAGATATGAAGATTGGAGGCGATCTTAACACGTGAAAAGGAGTTTTCATGGAGGTCTTTGGGCTGATTTTCAAGAAGGAGTTTAGGGCTGATTTCATGGAGGTGTTCATTGATGAGACTGCTTTTATACATAGTCTCATCGTCCAAATGGGGCTTAAAATGCATTAAATATCAATAAAAATGCCAAATATATGCTCGTGTTTGTTGCTTGTGTATTTTAGGTACGGATATTGAGGGAATGACAAAAAGATCACAAGAATCAAGCCAAAACGAACACGGGAAACGAAGTCGCACAAAGAACCGGGCCCAAGTTTGGAATTTGCAAAAATACCCTTGAAGAATTGAAGATTGGCAACTTTGGTCCCTCATCTTTGAAGACTTGTCACAAATGATCCTCCACTACTCATTTGTATAAGATTTATCCTTGATAATTGAAGACATGTCATCATTGGTCCTTGGTAAATGAAAAACATGCAAGATTAGTCCTTGTCCAAAAGTTTACAAAAGAGGAGGACTGATTTTGCATATACATCAAAGTGATTTATAAAGGAATGGGGTTTTGGCTGTTTTAATACAAGTTTAATGAACCATGGGACTTGAGGGACTACTTTTGGGCAGACAAGCAAACATCACACCACCAACCAGCACCCTCCATGTCACCCTTGACATTTGACGAGCCAATCAACTCTCCCTAATACCCCACGTCTGCTTTCCACCATCCCTTAAATAAACTTAATCAGTTTATTAAAAACTTTCCCACCCAAACACTAATTTAAAACCTAATTACCCCAAAAACGGATCAAAACCCCCCTATTTTATCCCATAAACCCTAGACTAATCCCAGGATCAATTGACCTAAAACCAAAGGGTTATTGGACTAATATCTCCAGAATGGTGATTAACCCTCTCCTAAGTAAAACCCATCTCCCAAAACACCCATCACTCTCACCTTTGTCCCCTCACAAGCCACCCCTGTCCTCACTTTATTGCAAGAAAACAAACAAGGCAGTCCCATCAACGACCCACAATAATTTCGTGCTCCCAAAGGATGGATAAACGTTCAAGATCATATAAACACAGCTGGAACATCACATGTTACCTTTGACCAAGATTCCTTCAAGGGCAAATTCGGATTTTCAAGCAATTAGGGTTTAGGTTTCATTTTTTCAGTATTTTTTAATCATGTAGCTAGAATGTTCTATCTAGTTGTATATAAAGGGTGCATGTACCCTTTATTTTGCTTTGTTCCAGTTTTTTAGCTAAGTTTCATGTAATGCCTTTTTATAAATATAAAGTTGGTGTTTTTCTTGAACTTGAATTGTAATTCCTTTTACCTTTTTATAAAAGTTGGTATTGGATTAGCTAAATTCTGAGTTCCAAAGTTATCCTTGTTTGATTGTGTTTCAAATCTTATCAAATATAATCCACTTTTCAAATTTGTTAAAAAGTTGGTGCTTTGTTAATGATTTTTTGTAAAAGTTCTGTAAAAGAGGTGTTTGATTAAGGTTCTTAGTCAGAAAGTTCATGTTTTCAAGAGTATTGTTATAAGGTTTTGAAAGAAAAAATATGTTTTCATAAAAGAAAAAAGAGAGAAATCGGTTGGTTTGATATTGTATTGTTTCTGTTCACGTTTGTTCATCTCAGCAGGTTTGGGAAGCTTGAGCTTGTTTTGCTAGCTCATAAGCTCGATCAATCCAAGGCATGGATGTATGCCTTGGAGGTTTGTCTAAATCTCTTTTATAATTTGCTTGTTTTTTTTCTACCATGAATCTGATTTGATTGATTGTTTCATGTTCTATTTGGTTTAAAAAGGTTGTTTTATGCATGATTAGATTATTTAGACTCAAGGTGGTTAAGTTTTGAATAGGTTTGGAGTGTTAAAATCTCAATTTTCAAAGTTAAAAGGGTGTTTGGATACGAGTTTTAAATTATTTAGGGAAGTGCTAATTATTTGAAACAAGTTTAAATCCACTCCTTTTTGATAACTTTGTGTTATATCAATTGTTTGAGTCAGATTTGGTGAGCTTGGGATAGTCTTGTATGCAAAATTCTTGAAACATAGCTTAAAAATCTGTTTAGCTCAAAACATACATGATTTTGTGTAGATTTTGCCTTCTAATCTTATAGCTTGTTAGGAATTAAGCTAAGTTAGGTTTAGAGTGTGATTTGGGGAAGTTGTTGAGTGACTTGAGTGAGATTTGGCCAACCAAAACCCACCCAAGTGCACATTGCATCAGCAAAAAGCCCCCAACAGCCCCCTGCTTATACAGTGACTGTAAATGAAAATTTGTGATTGATTTGTGTGTTAAGCTTGTGTGTTTTTTAGCATATACTGACTCCCTACACTCCACTAAGTGTAGGGGTGCCTTATTGTCCAAGAATAAGCAAGCCACAAAGCTTTCCTAAGCTCAAAGGTCCACAGACCTTGTTTTTGTTCTACCAGTGGGAACCAAGTTCCCACTGTCTGTTTTGAAGTTACCACTGCTACACTAAAAAACAGAAACAAGGCACATGTAACTATCAGTTACTTGAATTTTTGTCTTTTGTGGGCAAAAATAGGAATTAGGCTTTGAAACAAATTTTGTAATTTTTCTTATTTAATTTTTGATTTTTCTGTTTAATTTGATTTTTTTTACTATTCATCTGCTATTATTTATATTTAATAGCATTTTAAATTACTTTTTAATATTCTAATTTTTGTCTTTTAGTGGTAAAATTAAATATTTTTCAGTTTTAAAATTTTTCTTAGATTTAGAAAAAGATTTTAAGATTTTTAGTTTAAAAAGTTTTTATTGTTTTCTTTTTAATTAATTTTTATAATTAATTTAGTTTAATTAAGGTTTTATTTATTAACTGTTTTGTCTTTTAGTGCAAAATTTTAGTTTTTTCAAACTTCTTCATTTTTCTACTGTTCAATAGCATAATTTAGGATTTTTAAAATTGTCAAATTATTTTTAGCATTATTTTATTATTTTTTATGATTTTTTTAGTTTAAAAATAGTTTTTAGTGTTTTAAAAATAGAAAAATAGTTTTGAAAATTTAGGAAAAATACTTTTTAGTCTTTAAATAATATAAGTAACTTATTAGTTCAATAAAAAAATATTTTGGACATTTTGTTAATTATATTTAATTTTAGGGCTTTAATTAGCATTAAAAATTGAATATTTAATTAATAAAAGGTTTGAAAATATTTTTGTTGAATTTTTATTCTTATTTATATTATTTTAGACTTAGTTTTAACTTTTAATTAATTTTTAGGTTTAATTTTTAATTTGGTGCTTTTTACGGTTTTACGTGAACGACCTTTTCGTCTTAGTGTAATCCATCATCGTAACCGTCATTCTCTTCTAATCTCATTTCTATTTTTCTTTCTCACAAGTATAATCACAAATTAATCCAAGTCATTACACACATAACACACTAGCCTTCTTGAGAACGAACTCATTTTAGGGTCATTTACACACGGTTTTCCTAAATCGTCGTGCTTACCCTATTTTGGTACCTTTTTCCTAAAGGGTATACAAAAACTCAACCATCAATTTTTGGCGCCGCTACCGGGGAGGCGTGTTGTGTTTTGATTTGAACAATTGTTGTTTTTATATAGCCATAATAAGTATTTGTATTAGTAGCACTCTACTAATACGTATTATCGGTTTTTCGTTTTTTTTAATACTATTACTATATTGTATACGTAGAACAATAAATACACAAGTACTCCAAATACGTGAGAAATCACAACCTTGACTTGGGAGGTCATTACCCAATCATTGTATTCGAATCTCAAACCAAAGAAAAAGTCAAAAATAGATAAATACTTTCGAGAAGCTCGATTTTGAAAAATACAAACTATAAGGTGGATACAAGGCGGATATTATAAAATATATCCTAAGGAAAAAGGCTCTTAAGTGCTTCGCGCCGCCTCGTTTCCCCGCTTGCTTGTGAGTATTTGATTTTGAGAGCTAATCGAGGGTTTTGCCGCCCAAAGTATTATTAAGTATCATATATATTTTCTTGGTTTATTTGATTAAACCCACCCTCTTGAACGTTTTGGTATTCCACCAACGTTCTAAAGTCATCGAAGGCGTTCACTTCACGTGATCGTTTTCATTCCTTGAGGCTTCTTTAATCAAGATATTTGATTAAGGAGGAGATTTGTAGATTTTTGTCTACTTAATACAATTCCAAAATCCAAAAAAAGTAAAAACAATCAAAAATCCAAAAAAATAGAAAAAGTTAAAAACACCAAAAAGAATCTTCTTTGCTCATCCCCACGTTGTACATGATGTTTATGCTTACTCGTAATCAAGCAAGACGTGCACATAAACGAAAAAACAAAAAGGAGGCAACACCTACTCCTAATCTTTCTAGTGAAGAAACTCCAAGTGAGGAACCTATTGTAGAACAAGAAGCTATCATGGCTAATCGTACTATGATAGAGTTGTTTCAAGCACCCACCGAGGGTTTTGGAGAGCCCATTGTGATTCCGCCATCCTTGCGGAGAACTTCGAGATCAAGACGGGTTTAATGTCTATGCTTCAAGCCAACAAGTTTCGCGGACACGAGAAAGACAACCCACATTATCACATTAGGCAATTTAATCGTCTCACCGTGACAAGCAAGTTTAAGGATGTACCACACGATGCCATTAAGATGATGTTGTTTCCATACTCGTTAGATGGACCCGCCAAGATATGGCGCGAGAAATAACCCCCAAATTCGATTTTAACGTGGGGTGATCTCGTTTCTAAATTTGTGAATCAATTTTTTCCACCATCTAAAACAACACATTTGAAAAACGAGATTTTACGATTTACTCAAAGGTCTAATGAAAGTTTTTCAATGGCTTGGGAAAGGTTTAAAGAAATGTTACATGAATGTCCACACCATGATTTTTCCGAATTGCATCAAATTGACACTTTTTATAATGGGCTTAATGATCATGAACGAGATTACTTAAATGTCGCCGCGGGTGGTAATTTTTTGTGCAAAACGACCGATGAGGCTTTGAAAATCATTGAGAATAGGTCCAAGGTTTATAGCCCTCGTAACACACCGAGTGTTACCAATTTGGGTTCGTCATCGTCGTCATCGCCTCGTAGCATTAATGCCTTGCAAGATGAAGCAAATGAGGAGAATCGGTTTTTCGATAGGTTTTCGACTCTTATGACTCATTGGAAAGCACAAGATGCTTTGAATTCCGCATCGGTTAAGGCGGTTGCCAAGAGTTGTATTTCGTGTGGTGGAGCTCATGATTTTTCCGAGTGCATTACCGAGGATGGTAACACTTCGAATGCTTATGTAGCCACGGGAACTTATAACCAAAACGGTCAAGGTTCCCGCCAAAATCAAACTCCACAAAATCAAAATGCTAACAACTATCGAAACAACAATCAAAGTGGTGCTTATCAAGGAAATCAACGTAACTACAACAAGGGTAATTATCAAAGTGGAAATGGGCAAATTTCAAACCAAAACCAAAACCGTGATTTTCAAACTACCACACAAGGTTTTCAAAATGATCACACCAAAAATCTTCAAGTAGAATTTTTGAATTATGCTAAAGCAAACGATGCTAAGTTTGATAATATGCAACGTGAAATGGTTAGCTTAAGATCCGAGTTGAAAAACGAGCTTAAAAACGAACTTGCTATTGAACTTAAGACTCATGCTAATAAAATGGAAGGAAATGTTCAACGTCTCCAACAAAATCAACAAAAATGGAGCAAGGTCAACATGAGATTAAGCAAGAACTTTTAAAAGCGGATGCTAGGCAATCTAAGTTTGAAGATCAAATGGGAAAAATGTTTGAAGCTATCATGTGTAAACCTTCTTCTTCGGGTGGTCTTCCTAGTGATACCATCGTAAACCTGAAAGGAGAATTGAAGGTTATTACTACTCGTAGTGGTAAAACATTCAAAGAACCCATTTCTCGTCCAAGTACTTCTACGGAGAAGGAAAAAGAGAAAGAACCCGAGGTGGTGGTCGAAAAGGAGCAAATTCCAAGCCCACGAAGTACCGCTCAAACCACACCTACGGTTGAACCAATACCAATAGTGGAACCCCAGATTCCAAGGCCTTTGCCTATGCCCCAACCCACACCACCCTTACCTTACCCTTCAAGACGAAACAAGGAAAAGGCACAAGAACGAAATAATTATCAATTTGAACTTTTTATGAAAATGTTTCGTGACATGCATTTTAATATAAGTTTTGCCGACGCCTTGGTCATGATGCCTCGATTTGCCGCGAACTTCAAAAGTATGTTGAATAACAAAGAGAAATTGCAAAAGTCGTCTAGTTGTTCTTCGGTTTTTCTTAGCCGCATACCTCAAAAAGTCGGTGATCCCGGTAAATTTTTAATCCCATGTGCAATACAAGATATGGAAGAATGCTACGCCTTGGCCGATCTTGATGCTAGTATAAATTTGATGCCTCTTGAGATTTTTAAGTCGCTCAATCTTCCTAATCTCACTCCTTCAAGAATGTCAATCGAGATGGCCGATCATTCTATGATTCTAGCTTGTGGAGTAGCCGAGGACGTCTTCGTGAAAGTTGGAAAGTTCTACTATCCCGTGGACTTTATTGTTGTTGACATCCCCATCGATCCTAAAGTTCCTCTAATTTTAGGTCGATCATTTTTTGATACCTCGAGAGCACTTATCGATGTGCATGCTAGGAAAATCACTCTTCGTTTCAATAAGGAAGAACTCGTCATAAATGCAACTCAAAACTCCACACTTTCTCATGTGTACTCTATCACGTCTTTGAACAATGTTAATCCCATCAAAAACATTTGCAAAAGGATTTCAAAGAGAGTTTTAGGAGTTGATGATAAAAACGATTTTCCGTCCCCTCCGCCGGTGGAGGTTAAGAGTGTTAAGCCTACGTTTCCAATCACGAATGATTCTTCGGATGAAGAATATGTTGATCCCAATGGGGAAGTTTTCTTTGTTGACAAACGTTTTGAGATCTTACCACCACCAAAACCAAAATGGTTTTCAAATGTGAGAATTTTTAGTGTGACTAACATTGCTTTAGAAACACGAAATATTTTTGACATAATCAAGTCGGGTTTTCATAAGGAGAGTTTAATAGATGAAAAAGAGAAAAATTTTAAATTGGATTTAAAAGATTTTTCTACAATGCTAACTCCGTCATCACCTCGTGTTTTGAGTGCTACAAGATCGTCTTCTCCTTTTGACGATGCTTTGTGTGGACTTAGTGTGGGGGAAGCCCCTTATGTTCCCTCCCCTTTCTCCACCGAGGACGAGATATCTGATCCCGGAATTGCTTATAAAGGGAAATCTCGGTCTTCCACCGATGCAATAAATGGAAAATCTTTCTATTTGATTGGTGCGAGTCTACCTCGAGTAGCTCATGGTTTTTATGACTTACCCATTGTCCCACCCTTCTATTTATTCTCATCTATTTTCTTGAAACCCTTTGGGGTTTGTATTGACACATGATGAAGTGGCGTTGATTTGTTTTTCCAATGGAAACGAGAACGCCATCTTCGATCCCGGTATTTTGCACCATCAAATGACTTAGTCCTTAATACCGGTTGTTTTTGGGCCTTGTTTATCATGTAAGCCCCACTAAAAATTGACCATACCAAGATAATCCCTAAATGATCACATTTATGGGGATTCGAGTCGAGCTTTTGACTCGGTTATCAAAAACAAGGTGTCTCGTGGGAGAAACCCATGCTTATCCATGTACATATTATTGCTTTCTAATTAGTTTAATGTGAGAGGATTTTTGCCCTTCCAACCTTTGTTTCATGGTTGTTTGTGAATTGTGGTTTTTAGATCATGATCTTCACGATTGGAGCCTCTCGTGTTCGTTTTATGGGAGCACTCGATCGTTTGTTTAAAGACTTTCTAAATATCCAAATGATATATCATTTGATTTTCTAACCTTAGGTTTATAGCACACTTCATAAACGGCTTTAAATTTAACGGTTACACCCTTTCCATGCTAGATTAGGCATTCGACTACGTCTCTAGTATGGGGGTGTTTGCACCCCTAGACTCGAAACATTGAGGACAATGTTTAACTTTAGTATGGGGGTGAATAGATACTTGCCTTGCCAAACCTTCACGCTTTCCAAAGTTTATGTTTTATTTATCGTTTTTGTTGCATAATAAGGCTAAAAATGGCCAAACTTTAAAATTTTTCTCATATTTTATAAGTGTTTGAAGACACGAATGTAGGTTTTCCGATGGCGAGAATAAGAGTAATTTTTGACTCGACCGTGCGTGTTGAGCACTTAGCTTCGATTCCTTAACTTCACATTAGGCTAAGTCTCTTAAATGAGGACGAGAAATGATAGGGTTAATTATAAGTTACTATGCTAAACGTAGAGTACTCGTATTCTTTCAAAAACTCATGTGTTCTCGTTGTTTGCTTATTCTCCCTTCGCTTGTAAATATTTTTTGCCTAATAAATATTGACTTAGCGGTTTAGTTGGGATTGTCGGGTTTCTATTCTTTTCTAGTAGCTTCCGTGTAATTAAATTGGGAAGACATTAAGGTATCGCCAGCGTCATGGTTTTGAAGTATTGGCACCCGAATAATCAAAAGTTTCACCCAATAATAAGATTTCAAGTGCTCACCTAAATCTAGCAAACAATTTGAAGCCCCACAAGGCCGAAAAATCTATGCAAAATTGAAAGTGAATCAAGCCTTAATCTTCGAAGCTTTAAAGATCCAAAATTCGCCTTAGCGTGAGGATATACGTCTTTGGCTAATAAAACCACCGATGAGGCGGATAATAAAAGGCAAGGCAAGACCGAAGTCATAATAAAAGCTTCATGGCGAATTTGAATAAAAGATGGAGGTAAACCAAAGATAATAAGGCCCTTCCGTTTGGGGCATATAAAAGTCTTGGTAATAAGTCTCATGTTCAAAACCGTTATAAAACCGTGTTTATCGATTCTTCTTGTCAATTTAATTTTTTGACATCCTTGTCTATTGGGAGGGGTTATTGATTTGATGGTCTTGGTTACACCGTTAGGACTCTATTTTTAGACCTAAATCTCTATTATCGCATAAGTCAAACAATGTATCCTCGTGAAACATTCAAGACAAAATAAAATATAAGAGATACAACCTAGGAATAATGGGAGGATAAGTACGTGATTAGGGCATATGAGTAGTGTTAGCATTACTAACTTATAATGACAATGATCTCGTTGCATGCTTGGCATGGAATTGGGGTGAAAATCGAGGACGATGAAATTATTTCTAACGAAGCATTCACGTGTTCTTATTCTATGAACCTAAACTTCCCATTTCGCGATGAAAATCATACATTATGTCTAAAACACAAGTAGTAGTAGTAGTAGTAGTGTAGCTAGTATATCATTCAATAAAGTGAATAAAAATAAAGTTTGGAGGTGCTACGATACTTTATTCGAGCATTGCGTGAGGGCACGGCAATGGTTTAGTATGGGGAGTGATGAGACTACTTTTATACATAGTCTCATCGTCCAAATTGGGCTTAAAATGCATTAAATATCATTAAAAATGCCAAATATATGCTCGTGTTTGTTGCTTGTGTATTTTAGGTATGGATATTGAGGGAATGACAAAAAGATCACAATAATCAAGCAAAAACAAACATGGGAAACGAAGCCGCACAAAGAACCGGGCCCAAGTTTGGAATTTGCAAAAATACCCTTGAAGAATTGAAGATTGGCAACTTTGGTCCCTCATCTTTGAAGACTTGTCACAAATGACCCTCCACTACTCATTTGTACTAGATTTATCCTTGATAATTGAAGACATGTCATCATTGGTCCTTGGTAAATGAAAAACATGCAAGATTAGTCCTTGTCCAAAAGTTTACAAAAGAGGAGGACTGATTTTGCATATACATCAAAGTGATTTATAAAGGAATGGGGTTTTTGGCTGTTTTAATACAAGTTGAATGAACCATGGGACTTGATTGACTACTTTTGGGCAGACAAGCAACATCACACCACCAACCAGCACCCTCCACGTCACCCTTGACCTTTGACCAACCAATCAACTCTCCCCAATACCCCACGTCTGCTTTCCACCATCCCTTAAATAAACTTAATCAGTTTATTAAAAAATTTCCCACCCAAACACTAATTTAAAACCTAATTACCGCAAAAACGGATCAAAACCCCCCTATTATCCCATAAACCCTAGACTAATCCCAGGGTCAATTGACCTAAAACCAAAGGGTTATTGGACTAATATCTCCAGAATGGTGATTAACCCTCTCTTAAGTAAAACGCATCTCCCAAAACCCCCATCACTCTCACATGTGTCCCCTCACAAGCCACCCCTGTCCCCACTTAATTGCAAGAAAACAAACAAGGCAGTCCCATCAACGACCCACAATGATTTTGTGCTCCCAAAGGATGGATAAACGTTCAAGATCATATAAACACAGCTGGAACATCACATGTTACCTTTGACCAACATTCCTTCAAGGGCAAATTCGGATTTTCAAGCAATTAGGGTTTAGGTTTCCTTTTTTATGTATTTTTTAATCATGTAGCTAGAATGTTCTATCTAGTTGTATATAAAGGGTGCATGTACCCTTTATTTTGCTTTGTTCCAGTTTTTTAGCTAAGTTTCATGTAATGCCTTTTTATAAATATAAAGTTGGTGTTTTTCTTGAAGTTGAATTGTAATTCCTTTTATCTTTTTATAAAAGTTGGTATTGGATTAGATAAATTCTGAGTTCCAAAGTTATCCTTGTTTGATTGTGTTTCAAATCTTATCAAATATAATCCAAATTTCAAAATTGTTAAAAAGTTGGTGCTTTGTTAATGATTTTTTCTAAAATTTCTGTAAAAGAGGTGTTTGATTAAGGTTCATAGTCAGAAAGTTCATGTTTTCAAGAGTATTGTTATAAAGGTTTTGAAAGAAAAAATATGTTTTCATAAAAGAAAAAAGAGAGAAATCGGTTGGTTTGATATTGTATTGTTTCTGTTCATGTTTGTTCATCTCAGCAGGTTTGGGAAGCTTGAGCTTGTTTTGCTAGCTCATAAGCTCGATCAATCCAAGGCATGGATGTATGCCTTGGAGGTTTGTCTAAATCTCTTTTATAATTTGCTTGTTTTTTTTCTGCCATGAATCTGATTTGATTGATTGTTTCCTGTTCTATTTGGTTTAAAAAGGTTGTTTTATGAATGATTAGATTATTTAGACTCAAGGTGGTTAAGTTTTGAATAGGTTTGGAGTGTTAAAATCTCAATTTTCAAAGTTAAAAGGGTGTTTGGATACGGGTTTTAAATTATTTAGGGAAGTGCTAATTATTTGAAACAAGTTAAATCCACTCCTTTTTGATAACTTTCTGTTATATCAGTTGTTTGAGTCAGATTTGGTGAGCTTGGGATAGTCTTGTATGCAAAAATCTTGAAACATAGCTTAAAAATCTGTTTAGCTCAAAACATGCATGATTTTGTGTAGATTTTGCCTTCTAATCTTATAGCTTGTTAGGAATTAAGCTAATTTATGTTTAGAGTGTGATTTGGGGAAGTTGTTGAGTGACTTGAGTGAGATTTGGCCAACCAAAACCCACCGAAGTGCACATTGCATCAGCAAAAAGCCCCCAACAGCCCCCTGCTTATACAGTGACTGTAAATGAAAATTTGTGATTGATTTGTGTGTTAAGCTTGTATGTTTTTTAGCATATACTGACTCCCTACACTCCACTGAGTGTAGGGGTGCCTTATTGTCCAAGAATAAGCAAGCCACAAAGCTTTCCAAAGCTCAAAGGTCCATAGACCTTGTTTTTGTTCTACCAGTGGGAACTAAGTTCCCACTGTCTGTTTTGAAGTTACCACTGCTACACTAAAAAACAGAAACAAGGCACATGTCACTATCAGTTACTTGATTTTTTGTCTTTTGTGGGCAAAAATAGGAATTAGGCTTTGAAACAAATTTTGTAATTTTTCTTATTTAACTTTCGATTTTTCTGTTTAATTAGATTTTTTGTTACTGTTCATCTGGTATTATTTAGATTTAATAGCATTTTAAATTACTTTTTAATATTCTGATTTTTGTCTTTTAGTGGTAAAATTAAATATTTTTCAGTTTTAAAATTTTTCTTAGAATTAGAAAAAGATTTTAAGATTTTTAGTTTAATTTTTTTTTACTGTTTTCTTTTTAATTAATTTTTATAATTATGTTAGTTTAATTAAGGTTTTATTTATTAACTGTTTTGTCTTTTAGTGCAAAATTTTAGTTTTTTCAAACTTTTTCATTTTTCTACTGTTCAATAGCATAATTTAGGATTTTTAAAATTATCAAATTATTTTTAGCATTATTTTATTATTTTTTATGATTATTTTAGTTTAAAAATATCTTTTAGTGTTTTAAAAATAGAAAAATAGTTTTGAAAATTTAGGAAAAATACTTTTTAGTCTTTAAATAATATAAGTAACTTATTAGTTCAATAAAAAATATTTTGTACGTTTTGTTAATTATATTTAATTTTAGGGCTTTAATTAGCACTAAAAATTAAATATTTAATTAATAAAAGGTTTTAAAATATTTTTGTTGAATTTTTATTCTTATTTATATTATTTTAGACTTAGTTTTAACTTTTAATTAATTTTTAGGTTTAATTTTTAATTTGGTGCTTTTTACGGTTTTACGTGAACGACCTTTTCGTCTTAGTGTAATCCGTCATCGTAACCGTCATTCTCTTCTAATCTCATTTCTATTTTTCTTTCTCACAAGTATAATCACAAATTAATCCAAGTCATTACACACATAACACACGGTCATTTACACACGGTTTTCCTAAATCGTCGTGCTTACCCTATTTTGGTACCTTTTTCCTAAAGGGTATACAAAAACTCAACCATCATTCATCCATTTGAAGGACTCAAGGAGTTGCCTTGCTAAAGTTGAAGATTTGGTAACAAGGAACCAAGCCTTGTTCATCAAAATCCTATCTTTTCATCATCTTGGTGGTATAGAGATTATTTCTCCCTATCATCTTGTTATTTTGAATATGTAATCTTGTATTTTATTCATTTATGTATATGTATATGATGACGAATGATGATCAAAATATTATGTGGGGATTTGGTGTGGATAGATTTGGTTAAAAAGATTGAAAACTACAAGAAAAGATGTTAAAATCTTGCTTAAAATAGTAGGCTGTATAAAACAGTAAACAACCTTATGATAAACTGATAAAATGGTATAGATAAATTTATATACAGTAAGTATTAGGACTTGTACACATGTGAGAGTTGTTCATGCAATAGAATCATCAAAATGAGTGAGATATGATCAAAACAAAATTAGTATACCAATCTGAATAGTCTGTTTTGAAGGGACTGTTAAGGATACTTAGACATGGATTGAGCAGTAGCTATAACTAACTTATTTGTAGCACATAATATGAAGTTTATTTCATCCAAAGATGAGCTTCTATCTCCTTATAGAACTCAAGATATGATAAAAATGGTGAAAGTGAAACTAATAATCAGATTTTGTGAAATTAAAGTATAATAGTATTATATAAGCACTCAGAATAATATAGTATAAAATGTGAAATTAAAACCCACTAACTTATATATTTCATTTATATAAATATGTATAAGGATAAATAAATGGACATTATATAAAAATGGTAGTTTGGTAAGTTTTATAAGTTATAAAAACTATAAACATGATTTTTACGTCTTTTCGGCTAATACCGTAAAATTAACGTTTTTCGTCAATTAAAACATAGATGGTCGGACCCGTCTAATGTAAACTTTTTAAAAGTCATATACTGATATATAAGTACTCAATACAAGTAAAAACCGATAAAACTCGAGCTTTACAGCATATAGACATTAACGGGCCAAAGTAGCCTTATTGGACTATAAACCCGACTAGTTGTTAAAACACTTATAAACTTACTTATTGGGCTTAACCCATTTAGACCCAACATGTAAAGTATAATACTGATATTAAAATTATAATTGGGCTAATGAAAAGTATTGGGCTTGTAATAGGCTTATTGGGCCTAAAACATGTAAATAAGTAAAACTAGTAACCTAGTATAAAAGTTACGAATACATAAACTAAAATGAGTAAGTGAGAATGTATAAACCCACTTGATCATCATCATATATATAAAATCATCATATGTATATATAATTGTTATTTTGATAAAGTCATTGGACAAGAGTCTAAGACAAGTATTATTTGTCTAGGTTTCCGTGATTGAAGCACGTACCGTACATCCGAATTGCCGATAACCCGCTTTCCCACATCAACGTGAGATCATAGCCTCACACTCTTTTAAATGTTTTTATGAAGTGTTTTATAAACCCGCGAGGGAGATAACATGTTAGTTTTGATAAAATAGGACACCATTTGTCCCGATTGTTTGTTTATTGATTTGGACCCGAATGATTGTATGACCCGATGTATGATTATATGACCCGATAGATGAAATGAAATGGATTATTAAAGTTAGGTTATGTGTGACAATCCGTCAATTTTAGGTCGATATTTTAATCTCGACTAATAAATATTAAATGTTTACTTTAATGAGAATTTTAAATTATCGATTAACCGAGAAGGTTATGACTTGAAACATAACGTAAGAATGTCGTTTCAATGAAAACTGACAAGAAATACATTAAGTATCGATATTATATTCTCAAATTATCATATGAATGATTTTATTGTATTTATTACATTAAATTTTTATTTCTTGTGTTTTACGTTTTAACGAATGACGAGAACTACTAATGATCGCGATACCGACGGATGCCCAAAAATTTATGTTTTATTATCGATTGTCTCGATATATTATATTTTCGACGTTTTCGATTTAATTACGTTTTAAGTCGTGTCGAAGTGATATTATTATTTTTAAGAAGCGTTTTAACTTTTAAAAAGTATTTTTACGAAACCCGAGTCCCGTAAATATTTCCAAAATTTAATATATACATTTTCTACCCTTACAACTATTTAATTTCATTTTAGACCAAAACTATACAACTTTGGCAAAAACTACCCTCCACTACTTACTATATAAACAAAAATCTTACCACACAATCCACTAACACACTTTAAAAAAAAAAAAATCCCCCACCTCTTTCTTCTTTGTTTTGCCGTCCAACCCCAAACCAAATTCCCTTCCAAAAATTTTGATCAAGCTTGATTCAACCTAAACTAATTAAAGACCCACCTTGCAAATTTAACAAGGATCATTTTGGTATAATTTTTACACACATGCATGAACATTTTCAAAAATCATTTTTCTTGATGAATCTTGTATGTTTGATCTATTTATGTTTGTGTAGTCATGTTATTATTATTATATTTGAGTCGGGTTGTTGTTGCATGCAAAGGTTTTATATATTTGATTTTTGTTATATTAAATTTTAGGGTGTTAGGAGTTAGTGAAATGTGTTATGATAATATTAGGGTGATAATAGGAGCCTGAAATTGTTAAAATGGGTCAAAATATTTATTTGACATGATTTCTAAAATGTATTTTTGGGACAGCAGCTTATAACAGATTATTTCCTGGGTTTAAGTTCTGAGATAGGCTTATATTATTTGATATTGTTGTAGTAATCCCCAAGACGCTCGTTTTACCGCTTGAATAAGCTTCTAACTCATTACGAGCTAAAAGTTATGCTACTTTTAGTATTTGTGTACCGGGAGACGAGTATCGACACAATCCGAAAATTGTTGTCGATATTTGGATCGAATCTCGGGGACTATAGAATGAGTTTTAAAAATGCTCAAGGACTGATGTAAGTTGCTAAACCTCAGGTCATGAGTCTATTTTCAAACCCAAGTGTCGGTTTTGTAAACGAAATTGTTTAGATATGTCAAAATGGTTTTACAAGTAAAAGGCGTAAAACTGTCCGGTTTTTATAACACGAAGGTGTGTCGGGCAGAAGGTGTTAGAAGTAATATTTTTGATTGAAACTTGAACTGAGTCTTCTTCATATTATGTGTGAGTTTTTGACCAAGTTTCGTCGAAATCGGACAAGTCTAGATAGGGTAGATCGGTGTGTACATTTGAAGTGTACATGCTGATTGGTATTTTGGACATGTAGTTCAATAATTATGTGGCGTGAGTTGAGTATTCGCCATTGGACATGGGGATTTACTCAAGTGTCAAGTCATTATATAAATGACTTAGTTACTCGTCCGAGGGAAGTAAAATGATAATTTGACTTGTGTTGACTTGGCGTCTTAAGACGGGTCAATATCGAGAGTGCAAGTGTTTAAAAGAATAGTGTTGAATAAAAGGGTATTGTAATAACATTTGTATTATTAAATTTTTCGGGATTGTCTTGGTTTTGTAATTTTGATTTTATATTATTTAAGTATGATTTATACTTAAGTCGATTATTAACGAACGCGCCTTATTTGGTAGCTTGCGGTTTTCGTGTTTTAACGGGCATCACTAATCGTCGGCGATCGTCTCATTACCACTATTGGCTAAGGTGAGTCTATAGCCTCGCTTTTAACATGTTTACTTGTTTTATAAAACCCGCGAGGGGGATAACATGCTTGTTTATTTAAAATAAAGGGTACAACGATAAGTTGTGGAAACCCTACTTATTGGAAAAGTATGGGTGCAACGAGAAGTTGTGGAAACCCTTCTTATTGGAAAAGCATTTATTATAAATGAAGGGTGCAATAAGAAGTTGTGGTAAACCCTCTTTCTTTTAAAATTGAACACAAAGGAATCGATTATATGTTTAGATGAAAGTTATTACATAAGTTTGTTTAGCCCTAAAAGACCCATGAATCGTGAAGTGTTAATCGTGATAACGCTAATGTTATGGATAGATCTATCGGGGTGACGTCCAGTCCGATCGCGACTAGCTCTCGCGTGGTGTTGTGATGCACTAGTAATGAAACATCGGATGCATTGTATAAGAGAAATACACGCACTTGGCTAGGTGTGTTAGGCTGAAATAAATATATGTTAACATTTAATGTCACGAGACTTATGTAATGACACGATGATTATATCCGTACAACATAATTGTCTTTGATAAAATATTATCCATGGAAGGTTATTTTTTAATACTTGTGTTCTCTTTATTTAAATTAAATTCTATATATTCACTCGGCAAATTTTGTTGACTTTTTAGCATGTTTTATCTCAGGTCCATTGGGAAGGCACTCGAGGAAGGCGGTTTCGTGAAGCTTGCTTATTTGAAATGTTTTGGCCCGCTTTCATAAACTATATCCATTCAAAGAATCTTTTATTATTTACTGTGTTGTAAACTTTAAATTATCTGGGACCGTGTGAAAAGTTTTATCGTTAAATGAGAATGAATGGATGTTTATTAAAACGACTCATTTTGAGTTGTTTTCTATGATTATCAGATTGAACCATGATAGTAACACCCAATGACCAGTCCGCTGTCATGACCGAAATTTGGGGGTGTTACAGATTGGTATCAGAGCTCAAGTTATAAAGAACGAAAAGATTTTCCAAAAATGAATTTTTGAAATCTTTTAACTATAACTATTGCAAGCGAAACCTCCGAGTTGCCAATGGACGAGAATGATACTATATATATATATATATATATATATATATATATATATATATATATATATATATATATATATATATATATATATATATATATATATATATATATATATATATATATATATATATATATATATATATATATATATATATATATATATATATATATATATATATATATATATATATATATATATATATATATATATATATATATATATATATATATATATATATATATGGGATTATATATATGTTGTAATCTCTATCGATTATTTGAACTTGTGAATTACAAGGTATTTTTTTTCTTTCATTTATTTAATTATAAATGCTAATTTAATATTTATACGAGATATTTATACGACTTCGATTGTCACGAAGCCACCCTAGTCATTTTTATGCTAGCGCCGAAGCTATTCCTGAAATGAATCATGGTATTCTCGAGATTAACTAAGTTGTGGATAGACATGATCCCAACGAAGGTTAATATTCTGCTGATATTCTTTTGGTTACAAGATTTTGATTTCCTTGGTTCTTATCCTTGATTAATCGATTCGTTCATTTTGTTTAGCAAATTTAATTTGCATTTTCATTAATCTTCGACATTATACTGTTTTGATAAAAACAAGTTTGTCCGAGATGGTACTATTGATTGCTAGGAATTGCGACTGATTTGTATGGTATTCACATGCCAACCAGGATTCCATATCATGTCACTGATCATTTTCTGTTATATCAGTTTCTCATTTGTTTCTATCTTGATCTTTTGCGTTGAGCTGGCGATGCTTGAATAAAGTGATTTATAATTGGTGAGATAAATTGGCCATTTATTTGAACAAGGAAATTATAAATTATTGAACTACAAATTTCTTAATCTTATTTGGAAGGACTTGATCAATCCATGAAAATAATGATTCATAAATGTGTAGGCTTAAGCATATAGCATCTGCGTGATTAAACTTTTATTGACTCATAATTCGTTTGCTCGATTCATTCTTTGATTTTATTCCTTTAATTCCTTAATCATGAAATGGTTGTATTGAGATTGTTCCAAAAGCACCAATTGAGGAGTATATTGATATTGAGTAAAATACACGTTTAGGAAAACAACGTATAAGTGCGGCAAGTATTAAACTCGACGATTTAGGAAAACCGACAAGACGAATAAATTCCAAGTTCGTTCTCGAAGGAGGTGTGTGGATTAAGTGTGCCAATATATAAAATAACAATGTTTGGATTAGTGACGTTTTGGTTTAAAGAGAGAAAAAGTAAAGACGATCTACGACTACGATTACACTACGACGATTTAACGTAAAACGCGAACGTAAATACGTAAAACGCGACAAAATTAAAAATTAAACCTAAAAATTAAATAAAAGATTAAACTAAGTCTAAAATAATATAAATAAGAATAAAAATCCAACAAATATTTTTAAAACCTTTTATTAATTAAATATTTAATTTTAAATGCTAATTAAAGCCCTAAAATTAAATATAATTAAGAAAAAGCCCAAAATATTATTTTATTGAACTAATAAATCACTTATATTATTTAAAGACTAAAAAGTATTTTTCCTAAATTTTTAAAACTATTTTTCTATTTTTAAATCACTAAAAACTATTTTTAATCTAAAATAATCATAGAAAATAATAAAATAATGCCAAAAATAATTTGACAATTTTAAAAATCCTAAATTACACTAATGAACAGTAGAAAATTGGAAAAGTTTGAAAAATGTAAAATTTTTCACTAAAATACAAAACAGTTTAATATTAAAACCCTAATTAAGCTGAATTAATTATAAAAAATAATTAAAAAGTGAACAGTGAAATATTATTAAACTAAGAACCTTAAAATATTTTTCTAATTATAAGAAAAAATTTAAATCTGAAAAATATGAACTTTCTGCACTAAATGCCAAAAACAGCCTATTTAAAAGTTAAATAAAAATGCAATTTAATCTAAAAAAATACTTAATGAACAGTAACATAAAAATAATTTAAACTGAAAAATCAGAAATTAAATAAGAAAAATAATGAAAAAAACTTTCAAATCGTAAATCCTAAATTACTTCACTAAAGACAAAAAAAAAACAGAACCTGAAAGTGACACTTGTGGACTTTTGTCCTCTTTCTTAGCAGTGGTAACCAACAAACTAGCAGGGGGAAGTCAGTTCCCACTGCTAGTGCAAATAAAATGACAGAATAATGATAAGCTTAGGAAAGCTTTTTGATGGCTTTTTACTGGACAATAAGGCACCCCCACAACCAGTGGGGTTGTGGGGAGTCAATTTAATCACAAAAACAACAATGTTTAAACACAAAATATCACAAAAATAAGCAAATTCAGTTAATGTGATGGTTGTATATGTCTGGTGCTACAGTGACTGATCTAATTTGCAATTTGGTGAGTTTTAGCTCACCAAATCTTGTTCAATACAACACCAAATCCCACTTAGACTGCACACAATCCTAACTTAACAGATTAACTACAAATAACCAGAATTTGGAAGAATAAAAAGCAAAGAACAAGCAGATTTAGGACCTACTGATTTTCTATATGTATAATCACTTTTGAACATACAAATCTTACTTTTATCTTACCAAGCTAGTAAATAAGTACTAAACACACCAAATACTATCCAAATGAGAATGTTTGAGCTGAAATTAACATGATTCTCTTAACTAAAATCAGTTAAGAACCTTATCCCAAACAAACCTTTAAAAACTGAATACCAAATATTTTCAGTCTAAATCCTATCAACTCAACTCAAACTGGTTTATATTTATTCTAACATGCAAATAAAACACAAGTAATAATGAACCAACAAATAACTTAACCTAGAAACAAGTAAAACACAAATCAGCACAAATTCAATAAACTAGAAAAAGGAGTTGAATAAGGGGTTCAAGCCTCTTACCAGCTGAATGCCATCCTTATTTCCCTTTATGAGAGCTTAATGATGATGCATAGATCAGTAGAGAGAGCCTGCTGTTGGAATCCAAGAAGGACCCAAGGCCGTCTTCAAATGACTAAAATAAGGTGGAAATGCAATTGACTGAGAATTCTCTTGGTATCTTGCTTCCTGCACAACAAAACCAACAAGAACAGAAACTACAAGCTTATATAAGCTAAGCTCATAAGCTAGTGTCAAGTAGCTTATGAGCTGGCTTATTTAAGCAGTAAGCTATTGATAAAAAAATGGTCAAAAGGTTTTTTTGAAAATTCTTTTTGATGAAACCAAACTTTGTAACCACTAAAAGTTTTGACAAAAACTTTAATACAAGCTGAAATCAACTCCCACACTCCACTTTCACTTCATGTGAAAGATGGATTTCAGCTTTTTAAAAAGATTTCTCATGAACTAAAAAAAACTTGATTTTCAGCAAATATAAATCACTTGTGAAACGATGGAACTTGAAACCAATAAAACTACTTTTTCAAATAAAAGACTGATTAAACTATACTGGAACTCAGAACAGGAATGCAAACGTTTTTTTCACAAACTTTAACTATTTATTATAAATAAAAAGTTAAAAAACCAAATTCTGGAACAAGCAAAATGGGACACAATCCGTCCCATTTTATACTACTCTACTGATTCTTCTAGTAGGTTGAATAAAATAATACAAAGAAAATCACAACCTAAACCCTAACAAGCTGATTTCCAAAATTGCCATTTGAAAAAGTCTTCAAGATTCGTCCATGTGATTGCCAGTTGGATTTTGACCAATCTTGGTCGTTTATCAAGTCCTTTGGGAGCAAGGAATGGATCTCAGACGTTGATTAGCTGCTGGATTCTCTTTTTGCCAAATATGGAGGGGCAGGGGAAAGACGAGGGCCCACTTGTGGTCACGGGGTGAGCAATGTGAGTGGTGGGTTTTGATGTACGCCAAGTTAATTATCATTCTGGAAAATCTTGGCCATTAACCCTTTGATTAGAGGGAATTAGGTTTCTAGGGTTCAAGGTGATTAAGGGGGAAGCAGGGGTGGTTTAATCTGGTAAAAGGGGTGATTAGTTTTAAAAACTTGTTTACCACCAAAAACAAAAACTGATTAAAAATCAGTTATATTAAAAAGTGAGTGGGACTCTGACGTGAATGAGGGGTGCTTTGATTGGTTGTCTTTAGGTAGTGGGTGACGTGCCATAGGCTGAGTGGTGGTGAGGAGTTTGTTTGTCTGGGCAGATTTAGCCCCCTATTTCCCATAAACTTGCCAAATAAGGTTTAGACAGCCAAAAGTGCATTCCCTTTGTAATATAAGTTTAAAAACTTATATTTTGACCACAAAAAGTTTATAAATACCATTCAAAGGGTATTTAATGCCATTTCACCATTCTTCAAGGGCCAATTTTGCACATGTCTTCAAATATCAAGGATGTAACTTGTACAAATGAATTAGTGGAGGGTCATTTGTGACAAGTCTTCAAAAGTACAGGGACCAATCTTGCCAATTCTTCAAACTTCAACGACTTGATAGGAAAATCATGATTCGGGTCCGGTTCTTTGTGCGGCTTCGTTTCCCGTGTTCGTTTTTGCTTGATTCCTTTGATCTTTTGGTGAATTCACGATATCCGTACCTAAAATACACAATGAACAAACACATACATATATTTGGGTATTTTTGACGATATTTTAAGCGTTTTAAGCCCGATTTGGACGATGAGACTATGTATAATTACAGTCTCATCACTCCCCCATACTAAACCATTGCCGTGTCCCCACGCAATGCTAGAATTAAGTATCATAGCACTTCCAAAATTCATTTTATGATGACTTTTATTTGAAGACATAAATTTAAATAAACTACTACACGCGTTTTAGACATAATGTAATGTTTTCATCACGATTAAGTGACTTTTGGGATCATAGAACAAGAACACGTGAATGCTTTTTTAGAAATAATTTCTTCGTCCTCGATTTTCACTCAATTCCATGCTAAGCGTGTAACGAGATCATTGTTATTATAAGTTAGCAACACGATCACTTCTCATGAGTGTTAATTACGAACCTAAACTCCCTTATTCCTACTTTTTATCTCTTATATTTTATTATGTCTTAATGATCACGAGGATACATCATTGACTTATGCGTGAATAGAGATTAAGTCTAAAAATTAAGTCAACAAGAAGGATCGATAGACACGGTTTTATAATGGTTTTGAACATGAGACTTATTACAAAGACTTTTATACGCCCCCTAACGGAAGGGCCTTATTATCTTTGGTTTACCTCCATCTTTTATTCAACTTCGCCATGAAGATTTTATTATGACTTCGGTCTTGCCTTGCCTTTTATTATCCGCCTCATCGGTGGTTTTATTAGCCAAAGACGTATATCCTCACGCTAAAGCGAATTTTGGATCTTTAAAGCTTCAAAGATTAAGGCTTGATTCACTTTCAATTTGTGCATAGATTTTTCGGCCTTGTGAGCTTCAAATTTTTGCTTAATTTAGGTGAGCACTTGAAATCTTATTATTAGGTGAAACTTTCGATTATTCGGGTCCAATACTTCAAAACCGTGACGCTGGCGATACCTTAATGTTTTCCCAATTTAATTACATGGAAGCTACTAAAACAAATTAGAAACCAACAATAGTGACTAAACCGCTAAATCAATATTTTTTAACAGTTTATTATGCAAAAGCGTGGGGAGAATAAGCTAATAATTACTACATATGAGATCGTGACGATTACGAGACTTATAAATAACTCTATCATTTCTCGTCCTCATTTAAGAGACTTAGCCTAAAAAGTTAAGGAATCGAGCTAAGTGCTCAACACGCACAGTCGAGTAAAAAATTACTCTTATTCTCACCATCGGAAAACCTACATTCGTGTCTTAAACACTTATGAAAAATACGAAAATTTTTTAAAATTTGGCCATTTTTAGCCTTATTTGCAACAAAATGATAACAAAAAGATGAATATTGGATTGCGTGGTGACGTAAGCAAGGTGATGTATCTACTCACCCCCATACTAAAACTAAACATTGTCCTCATTGTTTCGAGTCTAGGGGTGTAAACACCCCCATACTAGAGACGAAGTCGAATGCTTAATCTCGAGCATGGAAAGGGTAAAACGAATAACCTAAAAGCCGTTTATGAATTATGATAATAAGACAAATGTTAGAACATAAAAGGATATCATCAGATATCGGAATCTCCAAAGGCAACGATCGAAGCTCGAGTGATCCGTAAAACGAACACGACAGGCTTCACTGATAACGATGAACCTAATAAATCACAATCACAAACAACCACGAAACAAAGGTTGGAAGAGCACAAGTCCCCTTGTTACGTTAACTAAGAAAGCAATAATATGTACAAGGATAAGCATGAGAATCCCCCACGAGGCACCTTGTTTTTTATAACCGAGTCAAAAGCTCGACTCGAATCCCCATAAATGTGATCATTTAGGGATAATCTTGGTATGGTCATTTTTGGTGGGGTTTACATGATGAACAAGGCCCAAAAGTACATGGAGTACTTTAAAAACCCGATATACGAATACCGGGGTCAAAGATAGCGTCCTCGTTTTCGGATGAAAGACGAAACAACGCCACTCCAACATGAACTCCAATGGGGTAGAAGAAAATAGATGAGAAGTAGAAAGGTGGGGCAATGGGTAAGGCAACATAATGAGCTAATCTAGGTAGACTCACACCAAGCAAACGAAAAGATTTTCCATTTATTGCATCGGTGGAAGACCGAGATTTCCCTTTACAAGCAATTTCGGGATCGTAAATCTCGTCCTCCGTGGAGAAATGTGAGAGAACATAAGGGGCTTCCCCCACACTAGATCCACACCAACCGTCGTCAAAAGGAGTAGACGAGGTGGTAGCACTCATAAAACGCGGTGATGACGGAGTTAAACATGTAGAAAAATCTTTTAAAACATTTTTAAAATCCTTTCCTTTTTCATCGTTTTTAAACTCTTTATGAAAACCCGATTTGATAATGTCGAAAATATTTGGCGTGTCAAATTCAAAATTAGTCAAGCTAAAAATCCTCACATTTAAGTCACGGTTAGGGGGTGGTGGATTATATAAGTTCTCAAAGCGTTTGTCAATAAAGAACACCGCCCCCTCGGGGTCAACATACTCGTCATCCTCATGAACGTCGATCTCATCGATTTCTTCATCAAAGATAGGCTTGTCAAACCACGGTTTGTCATTCCCCTCCTTGGGTATCTTAGAAACTCTCTCGAAAAGATCACGATCAAGCACGAAACCATCATTCTTTTGTGGGGATTGTTGATAAGTTAAATCCTCACGAATGTGGTAAACGTAATTCTCATTTGAGGAGTGTTGATTAGGTAACTCCTCGAGAATTGGATTTTTGGTGGTCACATGAGTTGGTTCGTCATTGAAAATAAGACGTTCCAACTCATTTAGTTAATCCTCGATTTTGGAAAGATCGACCTCACTCGTAGGTGGAAGTGAAGGCATAAGAGCTAGCTCTCGTTCAATGATTTCCTCAATATCGGGATCAAACTCATAATCATCGTACTTCACATGTTTCTTTTTAAGAGAATCAAAAATTGCATGTGGATTTCGAAGTACGTGATCAATCTCGGCAAAACAGCCATCGTCATCGTCAAAGAAAGAGTCGATGTGAGCACTCACAACCATGGACTTACAAGTCGAATGACTATGCTTAGGTGACTTTTCTAAGACGAGAGGATCGATGTTGATAAAACCTTTCGCCTCAACGGGTGTTGGGCTAGGTAAAGGAGGCACTTCGATGGAGTTAGAAGTTGAAGCCTCAAAGACGTGGTCCTTCGAAGGTGGTGAAGACGAGCCCATATTGGTCTTTGTCGTGATGGCACTAACGTCGCCGTTCGGAATTGGTGTTTCACTTGTTTCGCTAAAAACATCCCAAAGTGAGTTTTCATCCATAAATTTACTCATACCCTTTTGAATTAGGTACACGTATTCTTTATCATTAAAATCATCATCTTTAAAACCGTTTTTCTTAATTCTTTCAAAACATGCATTAAGCCTCATTCTTTCCTCTAAAGTGAACATTTTGAAATCATTAGGATTTGAATCATTAGGTTTTGAAACCTCGGTTTTTTCATTATCATTAAACCCTTGGGATTTTCTAGCGAAAAAGTCCATTTTATCATCCCCATATCTCATAGTAAGTCTCCCCTCGTGAACGTCGATTACGGTTCGAGCCGTCGATAAGAATGGTCGGCCTAAAATAATGGGACATTTAGGGTCACACTCGTAATCGTATAGGATTTTTTTCTGAATAGGTTTTTTTCCGAATAGGTTTTTTTCCGAATAGGCCTCTTTCCACATAGACGGTTTTCCGCATAGAAGTCTATTCAGAATAGACACTCTCGACTGAAAAAATATAACGGACCGGACTGAACAAGACTCGACTCTTTACCAATCAAGACTCGAACCTTTCACTCTCATCTCTCGGACACCCCTCACTCTCTCCCTCGAACCGACTCAAACAACAATACGCCTCACATCTCTCGACTCTCGAACACATAAACTAAAAACCCACATGACTTTTACTTTCGATCTCAGTTTTTCCACAAAAACTTCATCGATCTAAGATATCTCACCCGTAACAAACACCCAAAACTCGACTCTCTCGACTCGCAAAAGTCTCACACACCCTCAATACCCATCATCCCCGTCTGTCAACTCTCGATCTCCCTCAAACACAAATAAAAACACCTTAACACCACTCGTCTAACTTTTGACTCTTTTTTCACAAACTATCGACCAAGACTAGACTCTCTTAAAACACTGTTCTGCCAAACTCGACTCTTTTTGATACAAACGGTTTAATTGGTATCTCTTAAACACAAAATCGACCCTTTCACCTCACACACCCTTCGACTCACTCACACACACAAACCCACACCTCTCGAACACCCTTTTTCTGAGACTCGATTCAACACCCAAAACACACCCGTAACAAACACCCTAACTCCCTCGCACCCAAACCCACATCTCTCGTCAGACTTAATCACACCACTCAATTTAGACACACTCGAAAACCTGATTCCAACAAAGACTTGATTCCAACGAACCCTATATACACAACACTCATCTGACAATCAACCCACGCCCTCGAATCTACACAGCCTCGAAACACTAACACAAGTACTCAAGATCCATACAAAGACTTGATTTTTCCACAAAACTCGGGACTCTAGACACTAGACAAGAATGACACTACAGAAGAGAGAGACTATAATTAAAACTTAAATCAAGACCTACCCGAGACCTCAATCAAAGAGATCTTGACGACGTTATTGTATCACGTGGAACTGAGAAGAAGATAATCAAGGGATTGTTTTGTCAGATTGAGAGGTGATTGGTTTGAGAGGCGGACACAACAAGGTGATGGATGAGTTTTGGTATGAGTGATAAGAGAGAGAGAGATTAAATGCTGTGTATCGAATATTGGGTTTTTATATAAAGACGTGTATTTGGGACGGAGGAGTTTTAGTTTAGGAGAGAGAGAGAGAGTTATCACGTTTTGGTTTTTGTGGGCGGATTAAACAAAGCATTGGGGGACGGATATTTATTGAGTGGGGCGGTGGCATAAATTCGATTGGGCCACGTTCTTGGTTTTGGTGGAAAGTTTTAACACGTGTTTCTTTAGGACACGTAGGGTTAATTCACAGATATAAAGTTAACTGTTTTAATTTTATTTTTTGAATATTAATTGTTATTATTTTGGATATTGTTTGAGCAAATTTTTTTAATTTTGATATTTTTTGAATATTTTTGAATATTTTTATTTTGGATATTTTAGTTATTTTGGATATTTTTGAATATTAATTTCTATTTTGGATATTAATTTTTTTTAATTTTGATTATCAATTCATATTTTTATTTTTATTCAAATTTTTATTTTGAAAAATTTTATGATATTAAGTTATAGTCGGGACAAAGTGACGTGATATAGTGACAAGGATTATTTAGCCGACGGATTGTTGAGGCGGTTATTCTGAAAGTTAACGTGGAAAAATCCTGTGAATTTCATTTTCTTGGTTTATCCACGATTTGTCAAGTATCGTATTGGTCTTTCGACATTTACCACGATTATCTTTCTTCGACTTTCAATGGATTTTTTGAATTCGACATCAAACAAGGGAGAATCATATAATTTGCAAGACAAGGTCAGAGAAAGTGGCATCACTTCATTTCGAATGCTTCAATCTCATCTTGTCACTCTTTCGGGGATTCAAGGAGGGAGCGAATTTGTGACAATCTTTGGTCAAGATCGTCATATATTCATGGAATCAATGTTCACCATCTTGACCCAACTCGCAGAGCAACTCAACAATGAAAATTTTAATCACTCTGCATCGGCACTTGCTTATAAGGCTCTTGTGACACAACTCACGCCTTTCCTCCAATTCAATATCATCAAGTCTGAAAGTTCGATGCTTTGCCAATCTTTTCTTCGAGATACAAATACCGAGCTTCGAGTTTTTCGTGATACAATATTGAAACTCATGACCTCGGTCTCGTCTTCGATTTATGAAAGATCTCGACTTCAGCAAACGTATGATAATGGAGTGCAAGAATCAATGCCGCAGATGCAAGAGGAGAATTGTCATACGGTTGAAAAATTGGAGCCTATCAATGCCAAGAGCACGGAATCAGGAGGACAACATGATACCAGTGGCATGTCAGGAACTGTGCACGAGATCTCTTTTGCTGACACCGTACCCGTTTATGACGAAGAGCCGGCAAACATGGTACAATGTAATGTTGTTTATGATGTATATGTTGATGATATGCCGCATATTGACCATTCTGAACCTAATTATGACAAACATGGGATGGAAAAGAGTGATAGCAATACCACTTCTGATTCATCCGATGTAAGTCATAATGGGGGAGAGATTGTTCAGAATGCTAAACATCATGATAATTATCCTATAACTCCTTCATTGACTGCTTCTGATTCCAAGATTAAAGAGCTCGAAACGATCGTAGCTCGGCAATCAAAAGATCTTGAGGATGCCAAACTTGAATTTTCTAAGAAAACGGATAAATTTGAAACATACTTTGAAAAACTTGAAAAGTCAAACGTTGTTCTTGAAAGAAAATTGGATCAAACTGTTCTAGATTCTAAAGCTGAAAAGGATAATTTTTTGAAACAAATTCAACTGCTTGAATCTAAGTTGGTATCCCAATATAACTTGCTCAAAGAAAATGAAACGTTAAAAGCCCAAGTTCAGGAAAAGGTATTTGCTATAGCTGCGTTGAAAAACGAGTTAAGGAAAAATAGAGGAACTAGTGTGGACACTAAGCTTGAAAAACCATCAATCTTGGGGAAACCGCCTACAAATCAGTTCGTCAGACAACCGATTGTCAGACAACCTACTGCATTTAGATCCGAGCGACCACAATCCTCGAGACCGCAGTTTGCCTCCCAAGTTGATTTGGTTCATCTTTCTAGACCAGACACTCCAGCAACTAGGCCCTATGTGATCACTCCAGCTTTAGCAAGACCAAATCATATGATTGCCTCTAGTTTCCCTAAAAATACCAAGACCACGTCTAGAACTAGTTCAAATGACGTTTGCCATAAATCTGGTCTTGGGGAAGCTAAGCAAAAGACACATGCAAGAGATAGCAATGTCCAACCTAGTCAGATGCCTTCTAGATTACCCAACACTGCTAACCATAGCATGCCATCTTCTAGGAGCATCGATCAAGCATCTAGGAATTATTCAGACATTAAATATGCTACTTGTAAAACATGTAGAAAATGTGTCTTTACGGCAAATCATGATGCTTGTGTCAAGAAATTACTTGATGAGGTGAACTCCCGTGCTAGAATTAAGTCCCAGTGGATAGCTAAAATCAAACCCTTTGGTAAAGTTTGGCGCCCCACTGGTAGAACTTTCACTCTTGTAGGAAACGAGTGCCCTTTAACTAGGATAATCTCCGATTCTACTAAGTCCACTAGGGAGGAAACTGATAAAGATGATACTTCACTTACGCCTAAACTTAAGGTTTTCTATAAAAGGAAACGTTTGCCAGCCAAGACTAGTGAATCATCTACTCAGGTCGCCTCTGAAACAAGTAAAGCCAACTGTGAACCCCCATGTACTTCTATAATTGATATCTCTAACCCATGTCAAAGCATGCAAATTCCTAATGAGATTGCAGGTACCAAAGTTGATGTTCCAAAAGAACGAAGCGGTCCAATCGTTGTGTACCGTTCAACTAAGGACACTCTTAGAGTTTGGTTGCTGAAGAAGCAGATATCAGAGAAACAAATGTCTCAGGGGATTCATGGTTAAGCTGCATCAAGGACTTATAGTCACGTTACAGACTATGACTCGATCTTCAAAGAAAGGAAAGTTTATCGCCGATGGTAAACTTATCCTAACAACGAGAAATTAATTTTTCTCGGGCATGAGCTTATATCAAAAACATTCCAAGTTTTTTAAGCTCATGCATCAAGGCTTATAGATAAATGACAGTCTGTAACCCGTTCTTCAAAGGCAGGAAAGTTTATCGCCGATGATAAACCTATCCTTACAACGAGAAATTAATTTTTCTCGGGCATGAGCTAATATTAAAAACATTCGAAGTTTTTAAGCTCATGCACTATGACTTACAGTTAAATGTCAGACTGTAACTCGAACTTAAAATAAAGGAAAGATTATCTTTTATGATAACTTATCCTCTTAACGAGAAATTCACCTTTCTCGGTCATGAGCTTGTATTAAAACATTCGAAGTTTTAAGCTCAGAAAGGAAAGTGTATCTTTTAAATAAGAGAACTTTTCCTCATAACGAGAAATTAACCTTTCTCGGTCATGAGCTTTCCGTTAAAACAGTCAAAGTTTTCAAGCTCATGAAAACGACTTCTAAGTAAATGTCAGCTTAGGACTCGTTCTTCAGATAAAAGGAAAGTTTATCGCCGATGATAAACTTATCCTTAACAACGGGAAGTTTACAACTTCTCGGACTTGAGCTCGTTTTATGAGATATTCAACATCTTAAGCTCAAGTAATTGGTTTTCAAAACTTTGAACATAATTTTTCGAGAATTTCTCAAAAGGTTTTTCTAAATCTTTCAAAATTGTGTGTTCAAAAATGTTTTGATAAAAAGAGCATGTCTTCTGGAATCGATAATATTTACGAACCTAGAAATGTCATTCAATAATGACACGGGGTTGTAAATAAAGTTCAAGCAGAAGTTCAAACTTTTAAAACATGCTCAAATGGTTTGCTATTATTTCAGATAGCAACCCGCTTTTCATAATCAAGTCAAGCATTTCATCGGAAAGCTTTGACTCAACAACGGGAATTAATTTTCTCGGGGACGTGACGAGGTGACCAACATTCGTGAACAAGAACCATGTGCTTCTTTCATATGATGTTCTCCATTTTTCAGGTCCAACCTCGTACATTGCTAATCTTGTGAATACATTATCATATATGATCCTTGCACGTGATAAATACCTTACACTTGTGTTTAAAAGGTATTTAATTTACGTTTCAAGTACACCCTCATTAATTTGAGGGGGAGCTTGTTAAAATCATGAAGATAATTGGATTTGCATTTTTCTTCCCAAATTTTTTTTAAAAGGCTATTAAATCAATTGATATTAAAAACATCGATTGGGTTAATATTTTTAATATGGGGGAGAAAATGTGATTTAATATGGGAAATGATTAATCACAAATGGTTTGACTTAACGTGTTAGCTCATCCCGACATGTGCGAAATGTTTTCGAATATCGTAGCATATGTTAAGGGGGAGTAAAATGGATTTGCACTTCAAAATGGATTTCATGGTGACATACACTTACCCAAAACATCTCTTTTCACGACGATGAAGATTGTGGTGACATAAGGATGGTAGGATAGGTTAAAGTCCAATGATTTCTCTTGAACCGGAGGAATCTTCCCAAGGACATTCCATAACTAGAAATAGTAGTCCTTAGGAAAGATGGAGAAAGATTGTGAACGTAGCTGAATGCCGACCAAGTACTTAAGTTAGCACTGGAACAATCACAACAAGGTGCTAGTGATGACGTATTGGTAAGCATTGAAGGGGTTGAAGAATGAAAAAGAATTGTAAAGATAAAGGGTGTAAAGAAAGAAGCCCTCCTTACAACCTTAGGCAGAAACCGGGTCAATTCATATGCTATTGAGATCATTTTTCATGATTCTTGATATTGAAGAAAGACATCATGGACCCAGTGATGCAAGGCACAACCCATCCCAGCTAACTCAGATATCTCTCAAAAGATATTTGTTTTAATCACACGGAGACAACACATTATCTATTGATTTATTCACTCCGAATAAATTGGTATTGAAAAGGTGGCACTCCTCTCCAGCCTCCGATCACTAAAAATCCAAAATGCACGATCGAGTCTAGAGCCATTTGAGATCATCAAATATCTCATTAGGACACACTTTCATATTTACTTGCTTCTTCACACACTGTGAAAAGTAAGAAAGATCTTAAGAGTCCTACGCAAAATCTTCATGATCTTGCCTGAACATCCGAGTAATACGAAAGTATTTACAATGAAGATGGAAATCCTTCTTGAGCGAATATCAAAAAGCTCATGGTAGGTGACTTGTGCGATTCTTTATGAATCAAACTTGTGATAACTGGAAAGCAACAGCTGTTTAATTCTTAAATGAATTTAAACACGTTCCAGGCCTCTACGCAATATCTTAGTGATCTTGCCAGAACATTCAGAGTAATACTATTAAGTATTTACAGTGACGAATGGAAATCCTTCTAGTGTTAACATCAAACAGCACTTGGTAGGTAACTTGCAAGATTCTATATGAATCAAGCTAGTGACAACTAGAAAGCAACGATGGTGCGGTTCTTAATTGAACTTCACTTGTTCCAGGAACATGAATTGACGGCTTCAAATCATGCGGATAATATTATCCAAATGATTCACTCTTTACGTTCGCAGTCAGCTTTGGACGGTCGAGTAAAGAGAACGGGTTTACCCGCGAAATCTTGTCAAGGAGGTTCTTTATTGAAACTACCTGCCACAAGTATGATATTTAATATCGTCCAACGGTCTTCACCGACCGGAGGTAAAATGCTACCGAATTAGAATGAAATGTTCAAGGCCATTTCATCCGTGTATATTGTTTGTTGCTAACTGTCTTATGCAGCGTAACAAGAAGGTGGCATTGCGGTGTACAACCCAGAAGAATTCGTCACCACATGCTTATACTACATACACTTAGTACTTCAACAAATTCAAGAAAGTCTGAAGGTCAAGTCTTCCGCTGTATCAAACTCTGAAGCTTTCAAGAATTTAAAGGTATAAGTATGTGGAACATGAAGTCACGAAGAGGCAAATTTCACAAGTGATGAATGCACAAGGTCAAGGCAAGGAAACATGCTCAAGACTAAAGTCAAAGATCATATCAAGCATATTCACAAGAACAAGATCGAAGACTCAAGCATAGATGCTAGGTTTAAGATTTTGTAAAATGGTGTGACCTCCCTTAGGGGGAGATTGTTGGAAATGTGTTTTCCCAAAGAAAGTCTCGGTCACATCATTATTAGCATAGATCACGAGCCATAGAATATTTAGAACTTTGTAACTTGGAGCGACCTCCCTTAGGGGGAGATTGTTGGAAATACGTTTTACGTATTTATGAAGGATCGGTCGCTCCAACGATAATTATGTAATGGGCTCGTGGTCCACTTAGTAATGTATAGTCCATATAGCCCACATGTAGGGTGGGCTATATATGTACCCCTCCTAGCATGTTAGGAGGGGTTGGTGGTTCATTCATTTACATCTTTTCATTAATAATAAATCACTTTCTCTCTCTACTTTTCTTCCCTCTCCTTTCTCTCTCTACACTTCATCTTCCTCCTTCCCCATTTCCACCATTAATCAATAGATCAATCCATTATTTAACAAATCCTTAGAAATCGTAGACCTTCAAACTTTCCAATCCTAACATAGACATCCTCGGCTATTCCAATTGGTATTAAAGGCGTACAATTTGCAAGCTCGATTGTCATGTTCATGGGGGTAAGTGAAGGCAATCTCATCAATTTCCAAAGAGAATGAGGCATGAGATTGATGCTAGCACCTAAATCGGCAAGCTAAACATCCCTTAATCTCGGAAAAATCACAAGGTAGTAGAAATTGGCCCAGATCCTTTTCCTTTCTCGGCATACGCCTTTTAGGTTTTTTAAGAAGGATTGAAGCACAAGTTTCTTCAAGGGTTACTTTGGTAATGTCGACAAAACTCTCTTTTTGAACCGTGGATGGAAATTGAGGTACACGAGGGTGTGCACTCCTTTCCTTGGTCTCCAAGTTCACCCCATCGACTTTAGAACAATAAGACGTCTTAGAAGTCGAGGGTTGAGAATAAGGAACAACTCGAAATCCTTCAAGGTTAGGGGTAATCACACGACCTTTCTCACGAGACGAGGCGGCTTTACATTGTTCCTTCGAATTTGCAACGGTGTCACTAGGTAACGAACTCGAAGACGCACCCGAGGCTTTGTTCATTATGGCCGAAAACATCTTTTTTATGTCAATTTCCCCTTGCTAAATCTTCGTGTTTTGCAATTTCAATGTATTAGAAAAGTCGTTTTTCAAAGTACCAATTTCTCCCTCTAATCGTCTCATATTAGCCTCATTCGTTTTCATGTAATTTTGAAAATCGTTTGACGAACTATTTTGATTTGAATTAAAGTTCCCTTGGTTTTGATTGTTTCTTTGAAAATTTCCATGATTACCACTTGAAAAATTGTTGCCTTGATTGTTATTGTTTGAAAAATTCGAGTTTTGGTCATTGTCTCGATTTTGCCAAGTTATATTACGACCTTGATTATAACCTTGATTTTGATTCGAAAAATTTGCTTGTTGATTATTTCCTTGAAAATTGTTTCGATTTTGAAAATTGTTGCCTTGGTTATAATTTCCTTGTTGTGATGGACCCGCGTTATTTTGATTTTGAAAATTGTTGTTTCCATTTAACGCACTCACATTCGACGTTTGGCCATCCGTAGCCTCACACTCGTAATAGTTATGAGGTCCACCACAAAACGTACACGAAACCTCAACCGCTTTCACCGTAGCGGGAGCGTCTTTCTTTTGCATCTCAACGAGAAAAGACGAAAACACATTCGTCAACTTGTCGACTTTCGCATCAACTCTCTCAATGTCGCGATTAGAACTATTAACATTGGCGACATTGGCAACACTCGGTGTGTTGCGGAGTTGGTAAACCTTGGATCGGTTTTCGATAATTATCAATGCATCGTTCGGAGTCTTACACAAAAAGTTGCCACCGGCGGCGGAATTCAACGAATCTTTTTCTTGAAAATTAAGACCGTTGTAAAACGTATCGATTTGGTGAAACTCGGAAAAACCATGGTGAGGACATTGCCTAAGCAATTCCTTAAAACGATCTCACGCGTCTCTAAAAGATTCATTCGGTTTTTGCTCAAATTTCGTAATTTCATTTTTGAAAAACGTTGTCTTAGACGGTGGGAAAAAATATTTAACGAACTTGGAGACGAGATCCTTCCACGTAGTTATCGAATTAGGTGGCTCTTTCTCGTACCAATCCTTGGCGGCACCATCGAGCGAGTACGGAAAAATCATAAGCTTGATGACATCGGTGTCGAAGTTCTTAAACTTGCTCGTGGCTAAAAGACGATCAAAATTCCGAATATGGTCGTGAGGATTATCGGCTTCACGACCTCGAAACTTCGTAGCTTGGATTAACGAAAGCATTCCGCTCTTAATCTCAAAATTCTCCGCCTCGATAGCGGGAATTACGATCGCGTCTCCATAACCCTCGGTGGGCGCTTGGAGCAATTCCATCATCGAACGATTTTCGGCCATCTCCTCTACGGTTTCTTCAACAACGATATTAGGAACGTCGGTTTCTAATTCTCGTCTACGTCGTCGATTCCTTCGATTACGATTGCGTCGATTCGAAGCTTCGCTAGAATTGGAATAATCCTTCGATCGAGTGCGCATGCACTAAGCGTAGAATGGGTGGTAGCAAAGAAGATTCTTTTTGCGGTTTTTCGATTTTTCAATTTTTTTGATTTTTGATTGTTTTTTTAATTTTTTTGGATTTTTGAATGTATTACGTAGACACAAATCTTCAAATCTCCCCTCGAATTGATCTTCTCGATTAAAGGAGCCTCAAAGAATGAAAACGATCACGTGGAGTGAACGCCTTCGATGACTTTAGAACGTTGGTGGAACACCAAAACGTTCAAGAGGGTTTAATCTTGAAAACACAAGCAAATATAATATACGTAGATAATACTTGGGCGGCAAACCCTCGATTGGCCTTCTTTCTCAAAACACGCACAAGCAAGCGGGGGAACCGAGGCGGCGCTAAGCACTTAAGAGCCTTTTTCCCTTAGGTCGTGAAATACAACCGCCTTATACCCACCTTATAGTTTGTGTTAATCAAAATTAAGCCTCACGAAAGTATTTATCTATTTTGCCTTAAACTTTTGCTTTGGATTCGAATACAATGATCGAGTGATGAAATCCCGAATCAAGGTTGCGTTTTCACGCTTTTGGAGTACTTGTATATTTATTGTTCTTACGTAAATACAATATAGTAATAATATATTCACAAGAAAAACGAAAACCAATATATCTACAATATAGTAAAGTGATTGATTTGTGTTTAATTTAGGAAAATTAAACACGATTTATTTGGATATTATAGTATAATAGTGAAAAATAACAAAAATGAGTATGTACGATATGTACGCTTTCCAAAAATTGAAAAGCAAAAACCCACTACTCACACAAACATGATACTAATAATAATGGCACACTAAACACCTCCCCGGCAGCGGCGCCAAATGATATTGAGTAAAATACGCGTTTAGGAAAACAACGTATAAGTACGACAAGTATTAAACTCGACGATTTAGGAAAACCGACAAGACGAATAAATTCCAAGTTCGTTCTCGAAGGAGGTGTGTGGATTAAGTGTGCCAATATATAAAATAACAATGTTTGGATTAGTGACGTTTTTGGTTTAAAGAGAGAAAAAGTAAAGACGAGCTACGACTACGATTACACTACGACGATTTAACGTAAAACGCGAACGTAAATACGTAAAACGCGACAAAATTAAAAATTAAACCTAAGAATTAAATAAAAGATTAAACTAAGTCTAAAATAATATAAATAAGAATAAAAATATAACAAATATATTTTAAAACCTTTTATTAATTAAATATTCAATTTTAAATGCTAATTAAAGCCCTAAAATTAAATATAATTAAGAAAAAGCCCAAAATATTATTTTATTGAACTAATAAATCACTTATATTATTTAAAGACTAAAAAGTATTTTTCCTAAATTTTTAAAACTATTTTTCTATTTTTAAATCACTAAAAACTATTTTTAATCTAAAATAATCATAGAAAATAATAAAATAATGCCAAAAATAATTTGACAATTTTAAAAATCCTAAATTACACTAATGAACAGTAGAAAATTGGAAAAGTTTGAAAAATGTAAAATTTTTCACTAAAAGACAAAACAGTTTAATATTAAAACCCTAATTAAGCTAAATTAATTATAAAAAATAATTAAAAAGTGAACAGTGAAATATTTTTAAACTAAGAACCTTAAAATATTTTTCTAATTATAAGAAAAATTTTAAATCAAAAAAATATGAACTTTCTGCACTAAATGCCAAAAACAGCCTATTTAAAAGTTAAATAAAAATGCAATTTAATCTAAAAAATACTTAATGAACAGTAACATAAAAATAATTTAAACTAAAAAATCAGAAATTAAATAAGAAAAATAATGAAAAAAAGTTTCAAAACCTAAATCCTAAATTACTTCACTAAAGACAAAAAAAACCAGAACCTGAAAGTGACACTTGTGGACTTTTGTCCTCTTGCTTAGCAGTGGTAACCAACAAACTAGCAGGGGGAAGTGAGTTCCCACTGCTAGTGCAAATAAAATGACAGAATAATGATAAGCTTAGGAAAGCTTTTTGATGGCTTTTTACTGGACAATAAGGCACCCCCACAACCAGTGGGGTTGTGGGGAGTCAATTTAATCACAAAAACAACAATGTTTAAACACAAAATATCACAAAAATAAGCAAATTCAGTTACTGTGATGGTTGTATATGTCTGGTGCTACAGTGACTGATCTAATTTGCAATTTGGTGAGTTTTAGCTCACCAAATCTTGTTCAATACAACACCAAATCCCATTTAGACTGCACACAATCCTAACTTAACAGATTAACTACAAATAACTAGAATTTGGAAGAATAAAAAGCAAAGAACAAGCAGATTTAGGACCTACTGATTTTCTATATGTATTATCACTTTTGAACATACAAATCTTACTTTTATCTTACCAAGCTAGTAAATAAGTACTAAACACACCAAATACTATCCAAATGAGAATGTTTGAGCTGAAATTAACATGATTCTTGTCACTAAAATCAGTTAAGAACCTTATCCCAAACACCCCTTTAAAAACTGAATACCAAATATTTTTAGTCTAAATCCTATCAACTCAACTCAAACTGGTTTCTATTTATTCTAACATGCAAATAAAACACAAATAAGCATGAACCAACAAATAACTTAACCTAGAAACAAGTAAAACACAAATCTACACATATTCAATAAACTAGAAAAAGGAGTTGAATAAGGGGTTCAATCCTCTTACCAGCTGAATGCCATCCTTGTTTCCCTTTATGAGAGCTTAATGATGATGTTGGAATCCAAGAAGGACCCAAGGCCAAAATGTCTTCAAATGACTAAAATAAGGTGGAAATGCAATTGACTGAGACTTCTCTTGGTATCTTGCTTCCTGCACAACAAAACCAACAAGAACAGAAACTACAAGCTTATATAAGCTAAGCTCATAAGCTAGTGTCAAGTAGCTTATGAGCTGGCTTATTTAAGCAGTAAGCTATTGATAAAAAAAATGGTCAAAAGGTTTTTTTGAAAATCCTTTTTGATGAAACCAAACTTTGTAACCACTAAAAGTTTTTACAAAAACTTTAATACAAGCTGAAATCAACTCCCACACTCCACTTTCACTTCATGTGAAAGATGGATTTCAGCTTTTTAAAAAGCTTTCTCATGAACTAAAAAAAACTTGATTTTCAGCAAATATAAATCACTTGTGAAACGATGGAACTTGAAACCAATAAAACTAATTTTTCAAATAAAAGACTGATTAAACTATACTGGAACTCAGAACAGGATTGCAAAGGTTTTTTCACAAACTTTAACTATTTATTATAAAAAAAGAGTTACAAAACCAAATTCTAGAACAAGCAAAATGGGACACAATCCTTCCCATTTTATACTACTCTACTGATTCTTCTAGTAGGTTGAATAAAATAATACAAAGAAAATCACAACCTAAACCCTAACAGCTGATTTCCAAAATTGCTCTTTGAAAAAGTCTTCAAGATTCGTCCATGTGATTGCCAGTTGGATTTTGACCAATCTTGGTCGTTTATCAAGTCCTTTGGGAGCAAGGAATGGATTTGAGACGTTGATTAGCTGCTGGATTCTCTTTTTGCCAAATATGGAGGGGCCGGGGAAAGACGGGGGCCCACTTGTGGTCACGGGGTGAGCAATGTGAGTGGTGGGTTTTGATGTACGCCAAGTTAGTTATCATTCTGGAAAATATTGGCCATTAACCCTTTGATTAGAGGGAATTAGGTTTCTAGGGTTCAAGGTGATTAAGGGGGAAGCAAGGGTGGTTTAATCTGGTAAAAGGGGTGATTAGTTTTAAAAACTTGTTTACCACCAAAAACAAAAACTGATTAAAAATCAGTTATATTAAAAAGTGAGTGGGACTCTGACGTGGATGAGGGGTGCTTTGTGATTAGTTGTCTTTAGGTAGTGGGTGACGTGTCATAGGCTGAGTGGTCGTGAGGAGTTTGTTTGTCTGGGCAGATTTAGCCCCCCATTTCCCATAAACTTGCCAAATAAGGTTTAGACAGCCAAAAGTGCATTCCCTTTGTAATATAAGTTTAAAAACTTATATTTTGACCACAAAAAGTTTATAAAAACCATTCAAAGGGTATTTAATGCCATTTCACCATTCTTCAAGGGCCAATTTTGCAAATGTCTTCAAATATCAAGGATGTAAGTTGTACAAATGAATTAGTGGAGGGTCATTTGTGACAAGTCTTCAAAAGTACAGGGACCAATCTTGCCAATTCTTCAAACTTCAAGGACTTGATAGGAAAATCATGATTCGGGTCCGGTTCTTTGTGAGACTTCGTTTCCCGTGTTCGTTTTTGCTTGATTCCTTTGATCTTTTGGTGAATTCACGATATCCGTACCTAAAATACACAATGAACAAACACAGGCATATATTTGGGTATTTTGACGATATTTTAAGCGTTTTAAGCCCGATTTGGACGATGAGACTATGTATAATTACAGTCTCATAAGATATCAAGCGTCTCTGAAAGACATTGAAGAAATCTTCTTCTTGTGGGACCGAGGAGCTTTCTTAGCCATGTGAAATACCTAGTAACTCTTAGTAGATTAGTTTATCAATTGTAGTATCTTCTCATTATTCCCTAACTAAACAGTGACAACAGTTAGTAGGACTAGTCTTTTAAGTTGTATGGCATTAGACGATGATTATCTATAATGTTTGACAATACGACTTGTACTAGTTTGTGATCAATGGAATGACTATCTTTTGATTCCTAATTCTACATCGTTCTATTATTATCTTTCTTTGCTTTTCTCTTGTAAATTCCTGTGGTATAACGCAATCATTGAATGAATACTCATTATGATTTGATTTGTGTTGCACAAGAATCATGCAGTCAATGAAAGCTATGACTGAAGCACGAATGCGCCAAGTTATTAGTGAATAAGTTGCTGTATCTTTAGTTGGATTCATGGCCAACATGAATGATGGATCTAGAACCGGTGGAGCTGAAGCTGGAGCCGATAATGTTTGTGGTACGGATGGAACAAATGTACCTGAAATTTGAAGCTATAACTACACTTCATTCGTTAATTGCAAACCATAGACTCTTTAGGGGACTAAAGATGATGGAGGATTGTGGTAGTTATTGAAAGCTGGCGTCAGTCTTTCGAATCAGTGACCCAAATCAGGAGGATAAGGTGCAGTTTGAAATCGCTACTCTCCAAGGTCGTGCACTAATTTGGTGGAATGGCAGACTTGCTTCCATAGGTATTGTTACTTATGGGACACCATGGACTAAGGTGAGGAAACGGTTAACTGAGGAGCTTGTCCTCGAAGTATTTCCAAAGTATGGAGCAAGTGTTATACAATCTGAAACTGAAGGGAACTAACATTGGTAGATATATCAAGTGTTTCCACAAGTTGACTCCATTATGTCCAGGAATTATGGAACCCGAACTGTCAAGGTCAAGCAGTATATTTACGGTTGACCAGGAATATATGCGGTGATGTGACTTCTTCTAAGCCAATTGCTTTTGTGAAGCTGTCTGCGTGGCTTATTAGCTCATGGGACACATAATTCAAGGCAAGGCTGACAAGGTCACTGAAGGGAAAAATAATTCCAAATTGAAAATTCTTTTCGTGCATTAGAGCTTGTAAGTATATCAAAAAAGGTTGTGGATTATTCATGGTGTAGGTATCGAAGAAGGAATCGTAAGATAAGTAAGTAGAATTACTCTAGTCATTTGTGTCTATTTTGAAGTGTTTCTAGAAGATTCGCCAAGGCTTCCGCCTCCAAGGCAAATAGAATTCTTAATTGATCTGATTCCTGGTGCTGTAACTGTGGCACATGAGCCATATTTATTAGCACCATCCGAGTTGAAGTAATTATTTGTGTAGTTTTAAGAACTATCTGATAGATGTTTTATTCGACCGAGCTCGTAAGTTTGTAGAACTCCTATTCTTTTTGCTAATAAGAAAGATGATTCGTTTCGTATGTGTATCGATTACCGAGAGTTGCATAGGCTAACGATCAAGAATTGTTATAAGCATCCAAGAATTGATGATCTATTTGATCAACTTCAAAACTCTCGTGTTTTCTCCAAGATTCTGGTGTTTTCTCCTAGATTGATCTTTGTTTTGCTTATCATCAACTTTGCATACGCGAGGAAGATATTCCTATTACGGCATTTAGAACTTGTGATGATCATTATGAGTTTAGGGTTATGCCTTCTGGTTTGACCAATACACCTGTTGTATTCATTGACTTAATGAATTGTATGTGTAAGCCGTATCTTGATAAATTCGTAATCGTTTTCATTGATGATATTCTAATTCTGCTCGAAGAGCAAGAAAGAACATGCCAAACACTTAGGGATTATCTTGAACTTGTTAAAGAACGAAAAGATGTACCCAAAACTTTAAAGTGTGATTTTTGGCTTTGTTCTGTGCAACTTCTCTGTCATGTGATTGACAAAAGTGACATACATGTTGATTCTGCGAAAATTGAAGCCATCGATTATTTGAATGTTCCAACTATTCCAACTAAAGTACGACAAATTCTAGGTTTGGCTGGTTATTACTGAAGGTTTATTAAAGGATTCTCTTTGATATCAAAACCATTAACTAAGCTAACTAAAAAGAATGAACTGTATGTGTGTGGAAATGATGAAGAGAAAGCTTTTCAAACCATGAAAAGAGAACTCTACAACACACCGATCTTATCGTTACTCGAAAGAAGTAAAGATTTTGTTGTTGGTCGTGATATATCTCTTGAAGGATTTAGAGCTGTTTGATTTGTATATGCTTGTAGGAAACCTAGGAAGAATGAGGAAACTGCACAACCCATGGCTCGTAATTGGGTGCCGTAATTTTACTCTTCGTCTATTAAGACATTAATTGTATGGCACTAATGTACGGTATCCACCGATGGTAAGAGCCTATAGTGTATTCTGGAATAAAAGTGGTAACTTAGCCTTTAAGTGATTACGATTGTGTTATTCGTTATCATTCGTGAAGTTGGAGCAAAATACAATGGATTCATTTTTAAAATCTTGGAAACTCAGTCTGAATATGACTCGATTTCTGTCAATGTTGATTAATTGAATCTGCTAATTTTATCTCGATAAATAAATCGATCGTTCTAATTAAGAATCGTTTGTTAACTGCTCGTAGTAGACATAGAAGTTATGACGATGTGAAGCGAAAAACTTTGGAAATCAAGGTAGGTGGAAAAGTTATGCCAAGGCTATCACCCTGAAAAGGGTGTTATGTATTTTGGAAAACGTGGGAAGTTAAGCCCCCGTTAGTTTGGACCATTCTAGCTGATATCTAGTGTAAGTCAAGTGGCATGAAAACTTAAATTACCTCGAGAACTACAGGGAATTCACAATACTATTCATATGTCGAACCTAAGAAATTCCTTCCTGGCGAAGATCTTATTATCTCTTTTGATGAAGTATGAATCGGCGGTAAGTTGCATTCAATCAAAATACTTGTTGACATTATCGATAAGGAAGTTAGGCAACCGAAGCAAAGTCGAATTCCTATTGTCATGTGTGATGGAACTCAAGACGAGGACCAAAATACATTTAATTCTTTGATTTCAACGAGCGATCGAGGAAGAACGCAAGTTGATCTTCGGGACGAAGATCCCGATTTGGTGGGGATAATGTGAGAATCCGTCAATTTCAGGTCGATATTTTAATCTCGACTAATAAATATTATATGTTTACTTTAATGAGAATTTTAAATTATCGATTAACCGAGAAGGTTATGACTTGAAACTTAACGTAAGAATGTCGTTTCGATGAAAACTGTCAAGAAATACATTAAGTATCGATATTATATTATCAAATTATCATATGAATGATTTTATTGTATTTATTACATTAAATTTTCATTTCTTGTGTTTTACGTTTTAACGAATGACGAGAACTACTAATGATCGCGATACCGACGGATGCCCAAAAATTTATGTTTTTATAATCGATTGTCTCGATATTTTATATTTTCGACGTTTTCGATTTAATTACGTTTTAAGTCGTGTCGAAGTGATATTATTATTTTTAAGAAGCGTTTTAACTTTTAAAAAGTATTTTTACGAAACCCGAGTCTCGTAAATATTTCCAAAATTTAATATTTACATTTTCTACCCTTACAACTATTTAATTTCATTTTGGACCAAAACTATACAACTTTGGCAAAAACTACCCTCCACTACTTACTATATAAACAAGAATCTTACCACACAATCCACTAACACATTTAAAAAAAAAAAAATCCCCCACCTCTTTCTTCTTTGTTTTGCCGTCCAACCCCAAACCAAATTCCCTTCCAAAAATTTTGATCAAGCTTGATTCAACCTAAACTAATTAAAGACCCACCTTGCAAATTTAATAAGGATCATTATGGTATAATTTTTACACACATGCATGAACATTTTCAAAAATCATTTTTCTTGATGAATCTTGTATGTTTGATCTAGTTTATGTTTGTGTAGTCATGTTATTATTATTATATTTGAGTGGGGTTGTTGTTGCATGCAAGGTTTTTATATATTTGATTTTTGTTAGATTAAATTTGAGGGTGTTAGGAGTTAGTGAAATGTGTTATGATAATATTAGGGTGATAATAGGAGTATGTAAATTGTTAAAATGGGTCAAAATATTTATTTGACATGATTTCTAAAATGTATTTTTGGGACAGCAGCTTATAACAGATATTTCGTGGGATTAAGTTCTGAGATAGGCTTATATTATTTGATATTGTTGTAGTAATCTCCAAGACGCTCGTTTTGCCGCTTGAATGAGCTTCTAACTCATTACGAGCGAAAAGTTATGCTACTTTTAGTATTTGTGTACCGGGAGACGGGTATCGACACAATCCGAAAATTGGTGTCGATATCTGGATCGAATCTCGGGGACTATAGAACGAGTTTTAAAAATGCTCAAGGACTGATGTAAGTTGCTAAACCTTAGGTCATGAGTCTATTTTCAAACCCAAGTGTCGGTTTTGTAAACAGAATTGTTTAGATATGTCAAAATGGTTTTACAAGTAAAAGGCGTAAAACTGTCCGGTTTTTATAACACGAAGGTGTGTCGGCCAGAAGGTCTTCGAAGTAATATTTTTTATTGAAACTTGAACTGAGTCTTCTTCATATTATGTGTGAGTTTGTGACCAAGTTTCGTCCAAATCCAACAAGTCTAGATAGGGTAGATCGGTGTGTACATTTGGAGTGTACATGCTGATTGGTATTTTGGACATCTAGTTCTATAATTATGTGGCGTGAGTTGAGTATCCGCCATTGGACATGGGGATTTACTCAAGTGTCAAGTCATTATATAAATGACTTAGTTACTGGTCCGAGGGAAGTAAAATGATAATTTGACTTGCGTTGACTTGGCATCTTAAGACGGGTCAATATCGAGAGTGCAAGTGTTTAAAAGAATAGTGTTGAATAAAAGGGTATTGTAATAACATTTGTATTATTAAATTTTTCGGGATTGTCTTGGTTTTGTAATTTTGATTTTATATTATTTAAGTATGATTTATACTTAAGTCGATTATTAACGAACGCGCTTTATTTGGTAGCTTGCGGTTTTCGTGTTTTAACGGGCATCACTAATCGTCGGCGATCGTCTCATTACCACTATTGGCTAAGGTGAGTCTATAGCCTCGCTTTTAACATGTTTACTTGTTTTATAAAACCCGCGAGGGGGATAACATGCTTGTTTATTTAAAATAAAGGGTAAAACGATAAGTTGTTGAAACCCTACTTATTGGAAAAGTATGGGTGCAACGAGAAGTTGTGGAAACCCTTCTTATTGGAAAAGCATTTATTATAAATGAAGGGTGCAACGAGAAGTTGTGGTAAACCCTCTTTCTTTTAAAATTGAACACAAAGGTATCGATTATATGTTTAGATGAAAGTTATTACATAAGTTTGTTTAGCCTTAAAAGACCCATGAATCGTGAATTGTTAATCGAGATAACGTAATGCTATGGATAGATCTATCGGGGTGACGCCCAGTCCGATCGCGACTAGCTCTCGCGTGGTGTTGTGATGCACTAGTAATGAAACATCGGATGCATTGTATAAGAGAAATATACGCACTTGGCTAGGTGTGTTGGGATGAAATAAATATATGTTAACGTTCAATGTCACGAGACTTATGTAATGACACGATGATTATGTCCGTACAACATAATTGTCTTTGATAAAATATTAACCATGGAAGGTTATTTTTGAATACTTGTGTTATCTTTATTTAAATTAAATTCTATAGATTCACGCGGTAAATTTTGCTGACTTTTTAGCATATTTTATCTCAGGCCCATTGTAAAGGCACTCGAGGAAGGCGGTTTCGTGAAGCTTGCTTATTTTAAATGTTTTGGCCCGCTTTCATAAACTATATCCATTCAAAGAATCTTTTATTATTTACTGTGTTGTAAACTTTAAATTATCTGGGACCGTGTGAAAAGTTTTATCGTTAAATGAGAATGAATGGATGTTTATTAAAACGACTCATTTTGAGTTGTTTTCTATGATTATGAGATTGAACCATGATAGTAACACCCAATGACCCTTCCGCTGTCATGACCGAAATTTGGGGGTGTTACATTATGTCACTAAAAGTCCCATTAGCATGAATTGTGAACTACCGGTATTTGGTAGACGCTTGTGCATATAATAGTACTATTTGGGGACGATCACCCGAGTTCGCGCCTTGACGGTTGATCTACGTCGTGCCACATTGATTGGTAAGCGAATTTATGTATGAGAAGATTTCCATAGCGTGATTTTTGTGACGACACGCTAATTTAGATGGGCAAATTGAGTTTCGGGTTAGCTACCCGTTGTTTGTTGTAATAAGGTAACAATGTCATGCGGCTTATAATAATCCAAAAATAACAAAACTACTGCTATATGCATTGAATTACGATATATTGCCAGACTAGCAATATGGGGTCTTATTATTGATATTATGTTCGTGATTTGGTTTTACATAACCATATTCATATAACGGTTTTTATTTAACTTTATACAACGTTATAAATCGTATTGTATGATATTTTTACGACATTGGTTGGTATAATGGTATTGAAGGCGAAAGCCTATATTATGATTTTGATAAGGATTTGTATAAAATGACTTTGGCTATTTTATGCCCTATTACAAAGATTTGTACATATGATTTTTGATAATAATTATATACCGATAATATATTGATGGTTTTATTAAACTCTATGAATTCACTCGGCGTTTTCGCTGACCCTTTCTTTTAACATGTTTTGTCTCAGGTACTTGAAGGTAATTATCGGGAAGACAACAAGAATTCATGGCCCGCACTTAAATAATAATTTCCATTCAAATGCTTTGTAAACCCTGTATGAAATAAAATGACTTGGGACCTATGTAAACTTGATATTTAAGAATGGAAATTCTTTATTATTAAACGACGCGATTTTTAAGCATTGTCTATGATGTGAGTAATGTTCTATCCCGTAACACCAACGAGTCTTCCGTTGTATTGAATTGTATAAATTTGGGGGTGTTACAGTTTGGTACCAGAGCTCTCGTTATAGAGAACGAAAGATTTTTAAAACTAAGGTTTTGAATAAAACATTTCAGAATCTTTAACTATAAACATTTTTCTTAAAATGTCTAAAAATCTTTTGACTATAACGGTGCCGAAGAATTCCCGAGTTACCGACAAGGCCAGACTGAGAAGTGTTATTTTAATATATATATACAACTTGGAATATATATATATATATATATATGATGTGATTTGATTATAAGATTGTTTGATGATTATTTCAATACGTATACGAGATATTTATACGACGTAGATTGTCACAAGAAACCCTAACTTCCCTAGTAATTAATCGAAGCTATTTCCGTAGGAATTCTAGCTATTCCAGATCTAAACCAAGTTGTGGATATTTATGATCCCAACAAAATGGTTGATATTCGTAGAAATGTAGATATTTGTTGTTTGTGATACTGAAGAAGAATTGGCGAGATTAAAACTGATATCGATGTCATGACGATCTTTCCTTATAGAGTGGAGTTTGACAAAACGTTACCACCTAGAAAGATGTCATCTGATTCGTTGTCATCCAATTGTTAAATTTGAAATCGAAGAGGTGAGAGTTGCACTTGAGGCTGTCATTGGAACAATTACCCAAAAGCCTCATGCCACTAGTACCTTTCCGAGAAGTCTAATTGAATGTGTAAGTCATTTCATACTAGTGACTCATTTGATAACTATTGTTGTAATAGCTATAGGATTGGAAATTAAGTGTTGATCATATCGAGCTTTTATTGCCCTTTTAAGGTTTATGAATAAGGTTGAAAGTATTGGAAAATGAGGTAGGATATCGCCTTGAGTATAAGTTGATTGAAACTTGAATAAAGTAAAATTTAAACCCTATGGAATATGAGATTGATAAGAGGAAGTCGTTAAGTCCTGTAATTGAATTATAAGGTTTTAAATGATTGTTAGTTTGTGTTAAGGGTTGTTCCTAAGCCATTGTCCACTAACGAGGATGCCCAGTATCCAATAAATAAATCGAAGAAATCTTCTTCTGAATTGAGACCGATGGATCTTTCAGGACATGTGGAACACCTAATGAACCTTGTAGATTAGTATTCATTGTGATATCTTTTAAAAATAATCCCTAACTTAACTGAGACATCAGTTGGTAGGATGAGTTCTTGGAATTGTATGACATAGTGACACGTAATGTGTTACGGTATAATTTAGACTTGTTTGTGATTAATGAAAAGACTACCATTGATTGCTAAATTCTACATGTATCGATGTTATCTATCCTTTATTGCTTCATCATAATGTTCGCATTAGTGATGCAACAATTTGAAGAAGTACTCATCTTGATTTGATTTACGTCGTTGATTATTCTTTTCGAGCGCCAGCAAGGTCATGAACCTCATGATTATTTGGCTAAAGCTCATTTCCTAGCATATTGTAGTTAGTTCTTGGTGAACAACTTTTCATCACTCTTTTGCAGATCACTCATTGTTCTTATAAGATAAAATAGTATCCCTTGAGAAAAATTGAATTTTCATCACTATAAGGATTATTCAAAGCGAGATTTATAAGTAATCGTCATCGAAATGAAGTTGTTTATGAAACACCTTGGAGAACTTAATTGTTTTCATAACAAATAAAATCTTTGTAAATTTATTTTTGATTCTTATTTAAGAATTAAGCATGTGACACCCTAGAACCGAGGTCATTAACGTTACCCTAAATTACGCTAATTTTTGAAATTTTTAATAAATTTTAATTTCTATATATATAAGTATTTTGGTTAAAGTCGATGTTCGAGGTTATAAGTTTTCACGATTGACGATTCAAGAAGGACGAGGACGAACACGATCTCGATGGATGCCCAAATTTCTAAAATTATTGACGATTTATCAATAATGTAATTTTTCGAGAATTTTACTTACGGTTCGTGTTAAGTTGAGTCGGGTGAGTTTTATAGCTTTCCGATTACATTTAAATTATCCCAAAAGTATTTTGGAGTGTTTGGGATAATTTCTGACTCCCGTAAATTTTTCTAAAATGACTAGTGAGTCAATCCCGCAAAGTTTTAGTGACGTTTTTACTTGAGGCCAAAAGAAAGCTTTAATTGCACTTTAGTCCTTCCAATTTCACAAAAGGGGGAAGCAACTCACACACACAACATTTCACAAAAAAAAAAAAGATAAACACTCTCCCTCTCTCTCTCTAGGCCGACGGTCAAAACCCCCAAACCACCACCATCCACCATTTTTTTTGAGTTTTGACAAAATCTAACCTTAGACCACCTTCTAAAATCCATTGGTGAGTGTTAATCCATGGTTATTTCAAACATGCATTAACAAAATTTTTCCAAAAATTTTCAAGATCATTCAAACTCGTTTTTGAGGTTAATTGGATTGATGCATGTTAAATTCATGTGAAATGAGGGTATAATCACTAAACAAACCCACCAAAATTAATTTGGTTGTGGTGATTTGGTCACCCAAACCCAACGGCAAAAGGGGGTTTGGGGAGCCATGGTGATTGATGTTTTGAGCATTGGTTTTGTGTTTGGTTTTGTGTTTATTGATGTTCTAGATGGATACAAGTGTTTGCATGTTTGTTTTTAGATTTTTAGCTTATGAGGTTGATGATCAATAGGGGTTAGGAACTGAAATTAGTGTTTGGTTATGATTGGGAATGCTTAGGATGAAGCCTAGTAATGATTAATGGGTTTGAAAACAAGTGTATGAGTGATTTTGGTATGGTTAAATTTAGGCAGAAAGTTTAAGACATTTTCGTAAAAATAATTTTTCCTACAGGCCTAGATAGCTAAATGTAGTCATAGAGTGTCTTCTTAGCTTTAATTTGGTATAAGGTAGAGCTCGTGGTTCCAAACGAGCCAAAAGTTATGAGGTTTTAAAGATCGTGTACCGGGAGACGAGAACTTTCATAATCCGAATTTATGTTTAGTTTTAGTCAAATCCCGAGGACCACAAGTATGAATTGGTAAAAGGTCAAAGGTCAAATTTTGGTCACAAACCTGTGTAATTGAGTCTATAAGTGGACTTAGGAGTCAAAGAGGTCAAAGGTGCATTTCAAATAGGTCAAAGAAGTCCAAGTTGGTCGAAGTACAATTTCAGTCCGAAAAATGTAGTTTTTGGAAAAGCGTTGAGTAACGGGTCGTAGAAGTAAAATTTTTTATTTGGATTAAATATGTGTTATCTACAGGTCTTATAGTATTTTTGAGAATTTTGTCGAATTTTATAAGAATGGTTAAATATAGTAAAACAGCCCGTACTTTCGGTAAGTACCGGCGAAAATGAGTAAAAAATGGATGACGTAAATAATAAGAACAAATGGTGTAAAATGAATGATGCTTGTTGTTTTGTTTTGGCGTGAGTTGTAATTGTCCTAAGTGACTAGTATCTATGTATTTTATACAGTACCATAAGGTTTTTAAAATGAGATTACTCATTACGCGTTAATTGGTTGATAGGTGTTGATTTACCCGGGCATCCGTATCGTCGTCAGTGATCATCTCTCGAACTACCGACTACTTGATATATATAAGGTGTGAATTTATAGCCTCGCTTATTATTATTTCAAACTGTTTTACCCGCGAGGGAAATGCATGCTAGTTTTTAAAATGAACGTATGTCATGAATGATTGTTAGCCCCGAATGTTGCCTTAGAAATTGTGTTGAGTACCTAGTTGCAAAAGACCCTAATTTCATGAACTATTAACTATTGTCTTGCCCTTGCGAAGGGGGAAATAGCCGCTTATACAAAGTGATAGTACTATGGGGTTGACTACCCTATCCGAGACGAGGGCTAGTACGTTGATACCCCCTGCGGACGGATAATTTGTGATAAGAGATAAGGTATAATTGCAACTGATGCCTTATTAGGGGCCATGGTTTCATCTGAATCACGCCGGTAATTATTACGCGGGTGATTGAGTTAACGGTTTAGTGTCATGAGCTTAAACACAATTGTCAGTATCTTGAATATAGATTGTTTGATCGACAAGTCTATGAATGATCGTGAATGGTTTTTATTTCATATACGTTCAAAATGAATTGTAAAACCTATGAATTCCACTCAACGTTTTCGTTGACCAAATTTTGGCATGTGTTTCAGGTAACCGCTGAAGTGTAGCATGGAGCGTGCATGGGATGGATGTTGTGTGTATGGCTTGGAGTCTGCTTGTTTTTCCTCCCTTTCCTACTTAAACATTTTTAACTTTAATGTTATGTTGTTGTGAAACTGACATTTTTGGGTCGAGATTCATGGGGACCTAAAACGCTAAACTCTGTTGTACCAAGTGGGGTTGGAAAAACCGTGGACATGTATCATTTAACAATTTTTAATTCAAGTTTTAAGTTGACGTCTCTTTAGAGTCGTTCGATATATCTTGTGTGTAATGATAACTGAGTAGCACCCAAATGGTGTAGTTCCGCTGCGCATAGCATTTTGTGGGGGTGTTACAGATTGGTAATCAGAGCCATGAGTTATAGAGAACTAGGTCGTTTTTGAAAATCCTAAACTATAACTTTTGGTGTCGTAAGAAATGGTCCAAGCACACACAACTATCCTGCATGGCTCCGATAAGATTTATTTTTGTATTCATGGCATTTGACGTATACTTTTGAGTTGAAGTATATATGTGGGTAATTATTACGTAAGTATGGAAATTAATATATGTAGACGTTGAAATTATACGTGGAATATCCGACATCGTAATTTTTGTATTAATCCTGCATGAGCATCATATTATTACATTTTGGGCATATGTACCACCTTTGCATTGCATTTGCATGCATGTATTTATAAATATTGTATAATTACTTACGTACCCTCCGAAATTCGCTGTTATTGCAGGAATGGCCGAGGTACCGCCTAATGGTAATGGAAACGATTACGTCGTAGGTCACGAAGGGGGACCGTTTCCTCCGAACCTGCCGGATAATGACAATGGATGGATCGCTCCAGAAGAGGAAATAGGGCCGGAAAATGACAATGATGAAAGCGAGGTGGACAATTTTAGCATCAGTAGTGATGAGAGTGAGGATTCTGAGGAAGAGCCCGAGGAACTAATGGATGATGGCATTCCCGAGAATGCTGTAGGTCAGACCGAACCTGATTTGTTTCAATCTCCGAATTCGCCAAAGGGTTATGAAGTACCTCCAACCGATCGATATGAGCAGCAACCCTTTAATCGCCCGATGGACAATTATAAGGACTATTTGAGAACAGTGCCAGGATTTGTTCGAGTAAGTAATGGGAGCGGTGCAGAGTCCAGCAAATCATCCAAGTCGCAATCGATTCATGAGAATATCGCAAGGGTCTACTTTCCGAGACCAAGACACTACTGGGATCCCGCAGGTCGTTTGAGGAGGATGGATAGGTTGATGTATGAGCGGTTTGTAGTTGAGACCAGGGTAATTAAGAGGTTTGATAAGAATGAAAGGGAACACCAAAGACTGTTGGAAAGGACTGCAAGAATTGAGTATGATGGAAATGTAAACAAAAGTGATATCAACAGTCTAAGATCGATGGTCGTGAATTTGAGCGCTAGTCTTGACCGTGTTAGGGAAGATCAAGTGAGATTGTCAAGGATGCAGAGTTGGGAGCATCGAGTGAGAGCAACATTGCCCCCAGATTGGAGATTCGTGGACGATTTGGAGATGGAGGCTAATGACTTCATGATTCAGCCGCCTACTAGAGGTGCTTGTATTACTGTGGGAAATCAGGTAGCAATTGAGTGTGGGTCTACATCAGGGACGAAAAAGGAGACTGAATGTGGGCCGAACGACAAAGGAAAGAGAAAAATGGATGATGTGGAAAAGGATGATAGCGATGAGGAACCCGAGGAAGATGATGACGAACCGCCATCCAAGAGGCCGTGTGGATCACCACATGCCTAGTTGCTTGTCCTGTATTTTATCTTTGATCGTTGTAATAGAACTGTTTTAGACTTTTGTATGATGGCATTATGACGAAAAACTTGAGGACTTAAGTTTTATGGTGAATGATTGTAGTGGCAATACTTGTCACAATTTTGGTTAATTATCAATACAATCCATGTTTACCTTTCATGATCTGTGATATGTCTTAAATTTGATCTTTTGTGATGTGAATTGATGAATATTAGTAACTCTGTAGTGATGTGTCGTTGTATGTATATTATGTCTTGAAAGAGAAATCCATCTTAATCTTGATGTGTATACTTACATTGTTTTTCTATTTTCCCTGTCTTGCAGAAAGAGATATTCGATAACACCATGCCTCCAAAGCTAACCGCCGATCGTGTGAACACAATGATTCAGGAAGCTATAGCAAATGCGCTAGAAGCAGACCGAGCAGGAAGAAATCAAGACCAGGGTAGAAACGCGGGGAGACAGCAAGCCCCGAGAGTGTGTACCTATTCTAGTTTTATGAAATGCGGTCCCACGCAATTTCGTGGAACTGGTGGAGCTCTAGAACTTAGGAGATGGTTGGAAAAGGTTGAAAGTACTTTCGAGATCAGCGGTTGTTCAGAAGCGGACAAGGTCAAGTTTGCGGCTGCTACGTTTCTTGACGATGCATTAAGTTGGTGGAACACCCAAGTAGCCACTGTTGGATTGGCTGTAGCGAATGCAAGAACATGGACTGCGACAAAAGCTCTTTTGACCAAGAAGTTCTGCCCGGAAGAGGAATTGGGTCAATTGGAAGATGAATTGAGGCACCTGACCTTGAAGAACAATGATATCGCTGCTTACACCAGGAGGTTTAATGAACTAAGCCTTTTGTGTCCAGACATTTTTGCCAATGATGCCAAGAAGATGAAACAGTACATCAAAGGTTTATCCAGTAATATCAAAGGTGAGACGACTTCGTCTAAACCTGGGTCGTTTGATGAAGCGGTCCAGATGGCTCACGCATTGATGGATGTCAAGCTCCAGGACAAGAAGAACTTCATTGCTGAAGGAAATAAGAGGAAATGGGAAGCGGCACAGAGCAATCAATCCCAGGGCCAAAACCGAGGTGGAAATCGAAACAACCATGGTCAAAACCGCAATCAGCAGTTTAACCAACGAAGGAATGAAGGGATGAGAGCTGTGACAAACCCCAGAGGAGTAAAAGTGAATCACCACTGTGGTAGGTGCAACTTGTACCATGCAGGGAATTGCCCGCCTGCATGCGGCAACTGTGGAAAAGCAGGTCACAGGATGTCTGATTGCCGAACGAGAGGAGTAGCCACTGGGGCGAATGCTATCAGAATGAGGGGATGTTTTGGATGTGGAGAGAGAGGCCATATGCAAGTGAATTGCCCGAAGGCAGGAAACAAGCGAGGAGGTAACAATGCTGCTGCCGTGTATCAAGTAGGGACGGCTGATAAACCACAGGGTCCTAACGTGGTTACCGGTACGTTTTTGCTAGACGCTTGTTATGCTAGTATTTTGTTTGATTCTGGCTCCGACAAGAGTTTTGTAGATGTTAAATTTAGTCGTCATATCGATAGAAAACCGGTGTTGTTAGCGACTAGTTATAACGTTGAGTTAGCCGATGGAAAAATTGTTAGTACGAATTCTATACTGAAAGGGTGTACCTTGAAGTTAGGAAATTACGCTTTTAAAATCGACTTGATGCCTATAGAGCTAGGATCGTTTGACGTGATTGTGGGAATGGATTGGCTAATGGAGCACAGTGCTATGATCGTCTGTGGCGAGAGATTAGTTCAGATTCCATTGAGGAATAAAGTCTTGACTGTGAAGGGAGATGAATGCACTTCTCGTTTGAAAGTGATTTCCTGTTTGAAAATGATGAAGTATGTAGAGGGCGGATGCGATGTGTTTTTGGCACAAGTTTCGAGTGATGGTGATTTAGAGGCGAGGATTGAAGAGGTACCTGTTATCTGCGAATATCCAGAAGTTTTTCCAGACGAGTTGCCGGGTTTACCACCCACCCGTGAGGTCGAGTTTCGAATTGATTTGGTGCCAGGAGCTACGCCGGTTGCGCGTTCACCTTATCGCTTAGCACCATCCGAGTTAAAGGAGTTATCGGATCAACTGAAGGAATTGATGGACAAGGGATTTATTAGGCCGAGCTCATCACCATGGGGAGCGCCAGTGTTGTTTGTGAAGAAGAAAGATGGTTCATTTCGGATGTGTATTAACTATAGAGAACTCAACAAGCTGACGGTTAAGAATCGGTATCCATTGCCGAGGATTGACGATTTGTTTGATCAATTGCAAGGTTCCTGTGTATACTCAAAGATCGACTTAAGATCAGGGTATCATCAACTGGGTGTAAGAGAGGAGGATATTCCTGTAACTGCCTTTCGTACGCGGTATGGACACTTTGAATTTCGAGTGATGCCGTTTGGGTTGACAAACGCGCCTGCTGTATTCATGGACCTTATGAATCGTGTATGCAAGCCGTATCTAGATAAGTTTGTCATTGTTTTTATCGATGATATTCTTATTTACTCTAAGAGTAAGGAGGAGCACGAGAAGCACTTGAGAAAGATATTGGATCTGTTGAAGAAAGAGAAGCTGTATGCGAAGTTCTCGAAGTGTGAGTTTTGGTTAGAGTCCGTGCAATTCCGTGGTCACGTAATTGATAGCAAAGGAGTTCGCGTGGATCCTGCCAAGGTCGAAGCGATCAGGGAATGGTCGGCACCGACAACGCCGACTGAAGTTCGACAATTCCTTGGTTTAGCTGGGTATTATCGGAGATTCATTGAAGGATTTTCGTTGATTGCGAAGCCATTGACAAAGCTTACCGAAAAGAATAGGGTGTATGAATGGGGAAATGAGGAAGAACTCGCTTTCAAAACGCTCAAGGACAAGTTATGTTCCGCACCGATATTGTCATTGCCTGAAGGAACCGAAGACTTTGTAGTGTATTGTGATGCATCTCGTAAGGGTTATGGAGCGGTATTGATGCAGCGTGAAAAGGTGATAGCTTACGCATCGAGGCAACTGAGGAAGAATGAGGAGAACTACACGACGCACGATTTGGAATTAGGAGCTGTAGTTTTTGCGTTGAATTTGTGGAGACACTATTTGTATGGGACGAAGTGTGTTGTATTCACTGACCACAAGAGTTTGCAGCACATTTTAGATCAAAAGGAGTTGAATATGCGACAGAGACGATGGGTAGAACTACTGAGTGATTACGACTGCGAAATTCGCTACCACCCTGGCAAGGCGAATGTTGTAGCGGATGCACTAAGTAGGAAGGAACGAGAGAAACCTTTGAGAGTCAGAGCTTTGGTGATGACAGAGAGCGTTGACTTAACCGAAACTATACTGAAGGCTCAAGAGAGGGGACTAATGGGAGGGAATATTGAAGCTGAGAACTTGGGAAGAATGTTGAAACCTCTTTTCGTGACTAGGTCAGACGGACTGAGATATTTTGAGAATCGGATTTGGTTACCATTGTGTTCATCTGAGGAAGGAAAGCCTGGAGTACGAGAATTGGTTATGAACGAGTCGCATAAGTCGAAATATTCGATACATCCTGGATCGGATAAAATGTATCACGACCTGAAGAAAGTTTATTGGTGGCCGAATATGAAGGCGGATATTGCTCGTTACGTTAGTAAGTGTTTGACTTGCGCGAAGGTTCAAGCAGAACATTAGAAACCGTCTGGATTGTTGGTACAACCAGAGATCCCAGAATGGAAATAAGAGAAAATCGCTATGGATTTCGTGACGGGTTTACCTAGAACTCCTAGTGGATGTGATATGATATGGGTAATAGTGGATAGATTAACGAAATCTGCTCATTTCTTACCTATGAAGAAGACGGACAGCATGGAAAAGCTAGCCAGTGTGTACGTGAAGGAGATCGTCTGCAGACATGGAGTGCCGTTATCGATCATTTCGGATCGCGACAGTAGATTTACTTCGGAATTTTGGAAATCGCTTCAACGTGCGATGGGCACTGAATTGAATTTAAGTACGGCTTATCACCCGGAAACTGACGACCAGAGTGAACGAACTATTCAAACGATGGAGGACATGCTCCGAGCATGCGTGATTGATTTTGGAGGAAGTTGGGAACGCCACTTGCCTCTAGTGGAGTTTTCGTATAATAATAGTTACCATGCGAGTATCAAGGCAGCACCGTTCGAAGCATTGTATGGAAGGAAGTGTAGATCGCCTGTGTGTTGGAGTGAAGTAGGAGAAAGTCAATTGACTGGACCCGAAATGGTTTTTGAAACGACAGAGAAGATTGTGCAAATCAAGAACCGACTACTTGCTGCGAGAAGCCGACAGAAGAGTTATGCCGATAACAGAAGGAAACCGTTGGAGTTTGAAGTCGGAGATATGGTTATGCTCAAGGTATCGCCGTGGAAGGGTGTAATTCGTTTTGGGAAGAAAGGAAAGTTGAGTCCGAGGTATATTGGACCATTTAAGATCGTTGAACGAATTGGACCAGTAGCGTACAAGTTAGAGTTGCCGAGCGAGCTTAGTGCTATTCACGACACGTTTCACGTATCGAACCTGAAGAAGAGTTTGGCGGATAAGGAATTGGTGATTCCTTTGGACGAGATTCGACTGGACGACAAAATGCATTTTGTGGAAGAACCTGTGGAAATTATGGACCGAGAGGTCAAGAGGCTGAAGCGTAGTAGAATTCCCATTGTGAAGGTTCGATGGAATTCTAAGCGTGGACCGGAATACACTTGGGAACGTAAGGACTTTTTCAAGGAAAGGTATCCTCATTTGTTCCAGCAGAACAAATGTGAGTACAAGAAAAGGCGAGCGCCGGGACGTCGCTCTCTTTAAGGAGGGGTGGATGTGACACCCTAGAACCGAGGTCATTAACGTTACCCTAAATTACGCTAATTTTTGAAATTTTTAATAAATTTTAATTTCTATATATATAAGTATTTTGGTTAAAGCCGATGTTCGAGGTTATAAGTTTTCACGATTGACGATTCAAGAAGGACGAGGACGAACACGATCCCGATGGATGCCCAAATTTCTATAATTATTGACGATTTATCGATAATGTAATTTTTTTTCGAGAATTTTACTTACGGTTCGTGTTAAGTTGAGTCGGGTGAGTTTTATAGCTTTCCGAGTACATTTAAATTATCCCAAAAGTATTTTGGAGTGTTTGGGATAATTTCTGACTCCCGTAAATTTTTCTAAAATGACTAGTGAGTCAATCCCGCAAAGTTTTAGTGACGTTTTTACTTGAGGCCAAAAGAAAGCTTTAATTGCACTTTAGTCCTTCCAATTTCACAAAAGGGGGAAGCAACTCACACACACAACATTTCACAAAAAAAAAAGATAAACACTCTCCCTCTCTCTCTCTAGGCCGACGGCCAAACCCCCAAACCACCACCATCCACCATTTTTTTTTTAGTTTTGACAAAATCTAACCTTAGACCACCTTCTAAAATCCATTGGTGAGTGTTAATCCATGGTTATTTTAAACATGCATTAACAAAATTTTTCCAAAAATTTTCAAGATCATTCAAACTCCTTTTTGAGGTTAATTGGATTGATGCATGTTAAATTCATGTGAAATGAGGGTATAATCACTAAACAAACCCACCAAAATTGATTTGGTTGTGGTGATTTGGTCACCCAAACCCCACGGCAAAAGGGGGTGTTTGGGGAGCCATGGTGATTGATGTTTTGAGCATTGGTTTTGTGTTTGGTTTTGTGTTTATTGATGTTCTAGATGGATACAAGTGTTTGCATGTTTGTTTTTAGATTTTTATCTTACGAGGTTGATGATCAATAGGGGTTAGGAACTGAAATTAGTGTTTGGTTATGATTGGGAATGCTTAGGATGAAGCCTAGTAATGATTAATGGGTTTGAAAACAAGTGTAGGAGTGATTTTGGTATGGTTAAATTTAGGCAGAAAGTTTAAGACATTTTCGTAAAAATAATTTTTCCTACAGGCCTAGATAGCTAAATGTAGTCATAGAGTGTCTTCTTAGCTTTAATTTGGTATAAGGTAGAGCTCGTGGCTCCAAACGAGCCAAAAGTTATGAGGTTTTAAAGATCGTGTACCGGGAGACGAGAACTTTCATAATCTGAATTTATGTTTAGTTTTAGTCAAATCCCGAGGACCACAAGTATGAATTGGTAAAAGGTCAAAGGTCAAATTTTGGTCACAAACCTGTGTAATTGAGTCTATAAGTGGACTTAGGAGTCAAAGAGGTCAAAGGTGCATTTCAAATAGGTCAAAGAAGTCCAAGTTGGTCGAAGTACAATTTCAGTCCGAAAAATGTAGTTTTTGGAAAAGCGTTGAGTAACGGGTCGTAGAAGTAAAAAATTTTATTGGGATTAAATATGTGTTATCTACAGGTCTTATAGTATTTTTGAGAATTTTGTCAAATTTTATAAGAATGGTTAAATATAGTAAAACAGCCCGTACTTTCGGTAAGTACCGGCGAAAATGAGTAAAAAATGGATGACGTAAATAATAAGAACAAATGGTGTAAAATGAATGATGCTTGTTGTTTTGTTTTGGCGTGAGTTGTAATTGTCCTAAGTGACTAGTATCTATGTATTTTATACAGTACCATAAGGCTTTTAAAATGAGATTACTCATTACGCGTTAATTGGTTGATAGGTGTTGATTTACCCGGGCATCCGTATCGTCGTCAGTGATCATCTCTCGAACTACCGACTACTTGATATATATAAGGTGTGAATTTATAGCTTCGCTTATTATTATTTCAAACTGTTTTACCCGCGAGGGAAATGCATGCTAGTTTTTAAAATGAACGTATGTCATGATTGATTGTTAGCCCCGAATGTTGCCTTAGAAATTGTGTTGAGTACCTAGTTGCAAAAGACCCTAATTTCATGAACTATTAACTATTGTCTTGCCCTTGCGAAGGGGGAAATAGCCGCTTATACAAAGTGATAGTACTATGGGGTTGACTACCCTATCCGAGACGAGGGCTAGTACGTTGATACCCCCTGCGGACGGATAATTTGTGATAAGAGATAAGGTATAATTGCAACTGATGTCTTATTAGGGGCCATGGTTTCATCTGAATCACGCCGGTAATTATTACGCGGGTGATTGAGTTAACGGTTTAGTGTCATGAGCTTAAACACAATTGTCAGTATCTTGAATATAGATTGTTTGATCGACAAGTCTATGAATGATCGTGAATGGTTTTTATTTCATATACGTTCAAAATGAATTGTAAAACCTATGAATTCCACTCAACGCTTTCGTTGACCAAATTTTGGCATGTGTTTCAGGTAACCGCTGAAGTGTAGCATGGAGCATGCATGGGATGGATGTTGTGTGTATGGCTTGGAGTCTGCTTGTTTTTCCTCCCTTTCCTACTTAAACATTTTTAACTTTAATGTTATGTTGTTGTGAAACTGAAATTTTTGGGTCGAGATTCATGGGGACCTAAAACGCTAAACTCTGTTGTACCAAGTGGGGTTGGAAAAACCGTGGACATGTATCATTTAACAATTTTTAATTCAAGTTTAAAGTTGACGTCTCTTTAGAGTCGTTCGATATATCTTGTGTGTAATGATAACTGAGTAGCACCCAAATGTTGTAGTTCCGCTGCGCATAGCATTTTGTGGGGGTGTTACAAAGCAAGAAATGTTTTTATTATAAACCTGATGATAAAATTTTGACGAACTGAGTATTGCATCGTTAATCTTGAAATTGTATATAGTTGCGCGTCTACATACAATTTGGAATGGACCATGCAAGGCTGATTAGTAGTCACCATAAAACTGATTAATAAACACTACACTTTCTTTAAAGATTGTTAAAGATTAAATTTTATGAGATCTGCAAGAAGTAGAAAATAGGGACATAGTGTTAGGGACACCTACATATGTGTCTGTAGCATCTATTCTTCTGAGTCGAATTTACTCATCTGTGGAAATTGTCTTATTTGACAATTGACAATTCTTTCTTGTCCAATTCTCCCGTAGTGAGATTCTTAGGAAAAGTATCTGATTACCGAGTGTTGATACCCGACTGGATGTATCGATGTTCCTATCATTTCTTTTGGTTAGATTTCATTTGAATGACCTGGGTAACAATCCGAAGAGCTTTCGAATGCGTACTCAAATTATGAAAACATGGGATATATTCATATTCATTAAATGTTTTCGTCTGTATCTGATTTGAAATTCTCTCGCGTAGATTATGCGTTGACCTTACTCTTTAATGGTAGTTATGTCTCCATATATCCTTGAATTTGTGAATGATTATGAGTTATTATTAGTCTTTTGAGAAGTTCACATCTTATCAATGGTAATAAACTGGAAAGTTGATAGTGACAGTAGAATGGATTGATTGATTATGACATTACGACATTGTCTTAATTGATGTGAACTCGAGTAGAATTCCCCTAAATGATAAGATGTTGATTATCAAAAGTAATCTAAATAATTCCCAATAGGTGGCTGTATCCTGCATTTAGACTTGAAATTTTACCATGAATGGTTGTGAACTAGTCATAGATATTGTAATCTAGAAGAACTTAAAAGTGAATTTATTAAAAATTGTTTCTGTTATCTGAAACTTTAGGAGGTATTTGTTGGTGAATTACATAGACTTTCGCCATTAAGGCAAGTTGAATTTGGAATTGATTATATTCCTGGTGCTGCACTTGTGTCATGTACACTATACGTCAGCACCATCTGAATTAAAAGAATTACCCTACAACTGAGAGAGTTGTAGGAGAAGACTTTTATTCTACTAAGCTCGTCATCATGAAGAGTTATGGTGTTATCATTCCTTTTATTTGTTGATTACCGTGAACTAAGTAAATTGACGATCGAAATTGATATCCACTACCTAAGATAATAGATTTCTTCGATCATTTACAAGGTTCTAGCGTATGTTTTAAATATTTGATCCACGGCACGGTTATCATCAACTTCGCATCCGCGAAAAAGATTATCTATTCCAATCACTACATCCAGAACTTGTAATGAACATTATGAGTTTCATGTTATGTCGTTTGGATTGACAAATGCACATGTAGTATTCATAAATTTGATGAATCATGTGTGTAGGCTGTAATTTGATAAATTCATGCTCGTGATCATTAAGGACCATTGGTTTGTTTCTAAGAATAAGAATGAGTTAATAATTATTTATAGACTGCCCTGAAGTGGCCGAACAATGAAAACCTGTACCTTGAGTATTTAACATGTGATTTAAGACTTAATCCTTTATATTAATTGACCGTGTGATTAATAGATAATGGAATATATTGACTCTTAAAAAATTAGAGCCATTTAAGATTTTGGGTTTTACCAAAAAGAAAGTGCAAATACGTTTTGACAAATATTTTATCAAAGGACTTTTAAGGGATTATCCCCTCATACCCAAATCATTTAATTAAACTCCTGTTTAGGGGTAAATCTTTGTGCATACCTCAAGACAACCTAAGAGGGATTGAGGAAACCATTTAAACCATGACTTGAAATTTGAAACGATAATTTACGCTTTTCAACTAAGAAAATTTTGACCAAAGTATAACCAAAGATTTTTCGAACATTTACGAATCTTATTAATTATTTTCAATAAATCAACCAAAAATCGTGTTAACTAAATTCAAATTTATTTTGAACATTTCTTTTATATAATTGGTCGAACTAAGAAAATTGAAATTTTTACGTTTACGTTTCATAAAAACTAAATATTTATTATTTAATTAATAGTAATACTTAGCGACGCTTTAAACGACGAATCGAGCAAAACTGATAAAAATGATAGTTGAGACAAAATTAAAACTTAGAAAATATGAAGAAAGAAATTCTGAGTGAATTGTAGTCATGATAATTATTTCATCAGGAAGGTAAATGTAATTACTAACATATTATGTAGAAAAGATAAAGAATCAATTAGGATGTGTTCCTTAATAATGACTGTGCAAAATAAATTGTTGAACAATTTAAAATAAACGATGTTTGTAAAAAGGATAATATAGATAATAAAAAGGGGTTCACGGCTAATTTGAACCATTAGAATTGAGAAGCCTATGGCGTTAAATGTTTTAAAGGCCACTTGTGGTTGCCTAAATATGGAGGATTTTGAGATTTAGTCATGTTGGAATCTCATAAGATTAACTATTCTATTCATGCCATTTCTGGTTTAATGTATCTTTATTTGAAAAAGTTGTACTGATGGCAAATTATGAAGGCAGACATCGCCTCATACATTAGTAAACGTCTAATTATTGCAAAGGCCATCATCTGAATTTGATTCGATTTGGGTCATCGTCGACAGACTGACCAAATCTGCTAATATCATTCTCGTTAATGATAAATTCTTGATGAAGAAATAGACTCTTTTGTATTTAAAGGAGTTGTGTAAACATGGTGTTCCTGTATCGATCATCTCTATCAAGATCCTCGCTTCGCATCGAATTTCTAGAGATTTGCTCAGAAGTCATTAAGAACGAATCTTGATGAAGAGTACTGTTTACCACCCCAATCGAAGGGACGAGGTAAAGTAACGATACAAAATACTAGAAGTATTGTTTTATGTTTGAATGATTGATCTTTAGTAATGAACCATATAATCGTTTTCCTTTGGAGAGATTATCATTGATAATTATCATATTAGGATCGAGATCGAATCTGGTGAGGATCTATATGAGAGCATCTATAAGCCGGAGTTGGGTTGAAGACACTCGACATACACCCATTGTGAGTTGGACATGTCTTTTAGGTTTAAGGTTTCCTATGAGGACGAACCTAACCATACAAAATACCCGACCCGCGAGACTTGAAATGATTGTTGAAATTAGGATTTGATTATTGACTACCAGTAGTGGGCAGGAGGTTATGTGAATATGAAGTGTAGATCTTGAAGTGCAGGATGGGTAGCGAAGTTATGCAAAAAAATTTCACCTTAGAAAAATGAATAGATGATATGAAAGATCATGGGAAATAAGTCCCCGTTGTATGGGACCATTGAGATGATGTAAAAAGTTGGTTGAAAGGCATATAAGCTGGATCTACCCTAGGACTTCAAGGGCTGCGTGAATTAAGATTCGTATATCTGTTGATCCCAAACTTAGATCGATTTAGCTTTATGTATACGAGATTAGATCAAGTAATACACTTAGGAAAACCTTTGTATATGCTTATGATAATCTAAGTGTTATGCGGAATTAACACTTAAACAAGAACACACAATGATGTAAACAAACTTTCACTTTGATTAATGATATCAAACTTGCTTACAATGAAAGTAGTTTACGAATGAAAAACTTATATGAAACATTAACCTAAAGGTCTTCTTTTATAGACATAAGAAGCCTTGTACAATAATCTACGTATCAGCTATTCTAGGTAACGATAAATATAGAAAATACATTGTTGTTCCTATCTTTACTAGAAGTAATCTAGAATACAATAAACGCGTAGAGTATATCTTCCCATCAGTGCTTGTCTTCAATGTGTCAACGCTTGACTTTATCTTGTCAACGCTTGAGCTGTCAGCGCTTGTTTTGTTCTTGTCAACGCTTGTTTTACTCTTTTCAGCGCTCAAGTGATCTGGCCTTAATTTATTCCCAACAATCCTCCCCTAAACTTGATATCCACTCTTATGATCAAGTTTCTAAATAAGCATTAAGGACTAGGAGGAATCTTACAAACCTTCTCATATTGATAATGAATAAATCTGATCAAATCTTTTGCACGTCACTTGAATAATCTATTTCCAGCTGAGTGTCCTTCATCTTCTCCAAAATAGCTTTGGATATGAAATACTGACCATCCACAAGTAGATACTCAGCAAACTTTATAGAACTCAAATGGTAAACACCAGCAGCTGAATATAATCTCCATTGAAGACCACTGAGGTCATCTTCAAGATCCTTCCAAATAGCAGGATCCTCATCTTTTGGTCCACACATTCATTTGAATGTGGAGCACAGTTTTATTCCATTAGCTGAAGTTGGTGCTTCAGCCTCATACTTGGTCTCCAACAACCTCCAAAGGTCCACCAAGTCTTCTCTATCACAACTTACAAACAAAGATATGAGAGTGGTAAAAGTGTATACCTCTTTGCCATATCTGCCAATCTTCCAAAACCCACATTCATCTTCTTCATAGCTCACAATTGGGTTTCTGGAATCTAATGGTAACACTTGCACCATATTTGAAGCTTCTAATGGTGAGAGCTTGAGACTCTTTCTTATAACAGCTTCACTTGGATATAGTGGATCCATATCTTTGGGAAAATCAAGAGAAACTCCCTTTTTCACTGGTCTGGGAATAAACATAGCTTTCTTGAGTTCCATTTCTTCTGCAAGTTCTTCTTTCCTTTCATCAGAAAGAAGTCTGAGAGTGTTTGCTTCCTGCACTCTCACCCAAATGGGATAAGCCTTGCATTCCAACTCATCAAATGTCAATGCCTTCAACTTCTGATAAGTCCATCCTACTCCATGACATCTGAGCAACATGCAGTATAGCTCCCTTCTATCCCTTTTCAATTCTGAGAGAATATTACTTGCCTTGTGTTTCAAAATTACATGGCAATCTTTCTGAACTCTGAGGAGAATCTCCAAACCCCATATTTGATCTGAAATGGTCAAGTCTGGATTCTCCATACATCTTTCTTCCCAAGCATTGTACATTTGAACCACCTCTGGCATGTCAAAGTCAACCTGCAATTTCAACTCTCTCAACTTCTCCTCAGCCAACTCATCTCCATACTCAAGTCTTTTTGGTTCTATAATCATCACACTTGAGTCTGAGCTAGCTCCATCACTTCCTTCTTCTGAAGTCACAACAAATGGTGACTCTTTCACCTCCTTTTTATCTTGTTCCATGATTTGTGCAGCTAATCTTCTATCAAACTCAACTTGAGTTTCATCCTTTAGAACACTCTATTCTACCATAATACCCTTACCCTTATCTAGTGAATCAATTGTTGGTAAGGTAGATGTTGATACCTGTGTAGAAACCTCCTTGATGATGGATGATGACTGGGATACATCACCTTCATGTGCAGGTCTGTCAACGCCCAATTTTATTCTATCAGCGCTCAAAATATTTCTGTCAGCGTCCAAATTCTCCTTGTCAACACCCAAATAACCTGCCTCAGTGCCTTTTGTAACCTCTTCCAACATGGCTGTAAACGATAAATTCAAGTTGGTAGGAGAAACTAAGGACGTATCAAAACCTGTTTGTTTCTTCAAAGTTGTAAGGGCCTCAGCAACATCCAAAGATTGACCATCATGGCTGCCCTTATCACTCAGATTTATTGGATCTTCCTCCCCTTTGGAAGATTCCTCCATTCCCCTCCTTGCACTAGCACTCTCCAAAACAATAGTCCTCTCCCTCAATTGCTTGAGTTCAAGGCCTTGTGAGCTGACAACTTGTACTAAGTCTGCATTTTGCTTTTGCAAGCTCATGTAGACTGCCGTCAATTCCATAGGAGTCATTGGTTCCAGTCTGCCCTCTTCTAAAATGGGGATTTGACCTCCCAAGTCAGATTCATTGGGCATGGATGAGGACTTAATGATGGTGGGACTGCCTTGGTCAGCTTCTAAGCCAGAACCAATAGTCCTAGCCTCATCCAAGTCACCAACCACACATGTGGTGCTGGTTCTCTCTGCTACATGGCTAGGACCACCAGAGGAGAACACTCCAGTAGTCCTTTGGCGTTTCATCAACCTATATTCAGGGGGTGTGGAAGATGGTGTGGAAGAATGAGTGGATGTGGGTTTGTGAAGGGGTGTTTGGGTTTCTGAAGGTTGTGTGTCAATGTTGGAAATAGGCACATCAACGCCAACATTTAATGTGTCAGCGTTGAAGGGATCTTGGTCAATTTGCATGTGTTTAGGTGAAGGTAATGGTTCAGCTATTGGGTCAATTTGTGGTTGGGGGTCAATTTGGGGTTGGGGGTCTGGTTGGGGTTGTGTTGCTGCAATAACAGCAAGCATAGCTTGGGTTAAAGGTAGGTCACGATGGGGTGGTGAGTTAATCTTCATAAAATTAGCTTTATTTTGCTCAAGGATCTTATAAAAATCATTATGATCCCTTGTGCAATATCCTTGAACATCAAAAACCATTTGTAAAAATCGGGGATAAGTTAAAGTCATTTTGTTCCCCTTATTTTTACACATGCCCTCAAAAATCATTTTAGAATAATTAAATTTTTTCCTTGTTGCAATGCACACAATAGCACTTGCAATAGATCTATTGATCTCATTGTGTGCAGTGCATTTAGGACTCAAACATTGAAGGAGGACATGTATGAGGTACTTCCAGGCTGGGGGAAATTCCTGTTTATGATACTTGTTTAAGGTACCTTCATCAGGAAAAGGATATCCCAAAGCCCTTAGCCCTTGTTCTATTTCATTGATGGGAAGGGTGGCTATACCATCAGCATCATCAAGATGCAAGGCTTGGCAAACCAAAGCCTCAGTAACCACCCAAGGTCTCCCATGAACAATAGAAGTCAATGTAGTCACTCTATTAACTGTTGAGGAACTAACAGTGTTCCAAAACTGTTTAATATGTGTGACTGGAATGAGTGGTGCATGAGAAAGAGCATACCTTAAGGGGGATGCGTTCAAATACGCCACCATTTGTGTGTATTGGGGAAACAGAGTATCATGAGCTTCAAGATACGCGATCATGTTATGTTGACTTCTGAACCCCAATTCTGAATCTGATGGTCTAAACTTTGGTGCCATTTGTGAAAGCTATTAAATTTAAGTGATGAAGATGAAGTTGATAAGAGAAAATTATGTTAGACAAGAATTATAGATACCCTGTTTAAAAATAGGAGCCAAATTTATAGGAGAAGAAAATGCATGTGATAGGCCCAAAAATAGGCAAGTATTTTCAAAAAGTAATCATGAAAATATTGAAAAATTATAAGTTTATCTCATGCATTAAATGAAAAGTAACAACTCCCAAAATTACGGCCTAAAAATATGTCAAAAAGTAACAATTGGGTAGGTCCCATTGAGTGTCAACGGTAAAAAATAACCTATCAACGCCCAACGGCTATAATCTTGTCAAAGTTTTCCTATAGCCATGTCAGCGTCTAATTTGGTCACAACAACGCTTGGAAATATACTTGACAGCGTCCAAAAATAAAAATGTTTTAAAAATGAAAAATGACCTTAACAAAGTAATTTATCCTAGAGAAGATAACCAAAAAGCTGATAATTATTATAGGGCGGCAAGCACTGTCCAGTTATGCACACTTGCTTAAGCAAGATAGACATAACAGTCCTCTAGTGTCCCTTGCTAACCAAAACTCTTAACAACCAAGTTACCTTACAAAATTCCTTGTTACTCCCAGGTAAATCCCATAACAAAATTATTCCCATGTCTCCCAACAGACCACAACCAATTCTAGGCCAAAAATGTCTTGGCAACATGCATTGTATATCAACTTTGCATGCTACAGTGCCTCATGATTTAGTAAAACTAACTCATACTCACCTGTGGACACAATCTAGAATTGTGATAAGAGTATCATATCAATACCCAAACATCCTAAAGGTTCCTAAAACCTCCCCTTAAACTATGATACATGAGTTGCCAAAAATATGCATGAACATAAAAATTTATGTCAAGATAGGAATTGAAAATTCCAACCATCATCCATAAACAAGAACATGTCCAAATAAATGCATTCCTAGTAGCTTCAAAGATCCATAAGCAACTCTGTATCCAATGGTATACTGCTAACACCATCTGCACATTTAGATTGAATAACCACAAAACTAACATTGTTGCTGACAACGCCCGGATAACACATGACAGCGTTGAGGGAAGCTTTGTCAGCGTTAGACAATTATATTGCTGACAATGTTGCAAAAACACTTATCATCGTTCAAGCAACCTTTGTCAGTGTTAGAAAAATATAGTGGAAAATATAAATCATCATAAGACCACAAACAATGCATCATCCTTTACATACTTTTACAAAAAGACTCCAAAACACATATTATGTGAGATTGACAATTCCAATACTTGTTACAAAGTATTGAAACCTCCCAGCATCAAAAGGTTTAGTTAGTAAATCTGACACATTTTCCTCAGTGTGAACCCTATCTGGTTGTATTAAATCTTTTTCAAAGCAATCTCTTATAAAATGGTGTCTAATTTCTTTGTGTTTAGTTTTAGAATGATGTACAGGATTCTTAATGATGCATAAAGTGCTGTTATTGTCAACAAATATCTTGGTATGTATGAAATTATACCCATAGTCCAACAGCTGGTTCTGAATCCATAAAACTTGTCCACAACAAGCAGCTGCAGCAACATACTCAGCTTCAGTTGTAGAATTAGCCACCACTGTTTGTTTCTTTCATTGCCAAGATATCAACCTGCTCCCAAGAAACTGACATTCACCACTTGTGGATTTCCTATCAAATTTATCACCTCCATAATAACTATCTGAATATGCAATCAGCTCTAATGGTGAATCCTTTGGGTACCACAAACCAAGACTAGGATAGCATCTTAGGCACCTAAAGATCCTCTTCACAGCATAAAGGTGACATTCTTTGGGAGTCACTTGATGGCGTGCACAAGCACACACAACAAACATGATGTCAGGTCTGGAGGCAGTAAGATACATCAAGGATCCAATCATGGATCTATAGTGCCTGACATCAACATCTTTCCCATCTCCAGTCTTTCCCCAAGGGTGTTCTCTATCCATAGGAGTAGTAGCCCTCTTTTCATGTGGAGAAAAGTCAAACTTCTTTAAGATCTCAGCAGCATATTTATTCTGGGAGATGAAGATACCATCTTCATTCTGCTGAACTTGTAAACCAAGAAAGAAGTTCATCTCCCCCATAGCACTCATCTTGAATTTGTCTGTCATAAGCTTGGAGAAATCCTCACTCATCTTTGGATCAGTAGACCCAAAAATGATATCATCAACATAGACCTAGACAAGCAACACATCCTTGCCTTTCTTCTTTGTAAACAGTGTCTGATCTATGGTGCCCCTCTTGAATCCATTGTCCACCAAATAGGTAGACAAAGTACCATACCATGCTCTAGGGGCTTGATGAAGGCCATACATAGCCTTTTTGACTCTATACACTTTAGCTGGATGCTCTGGATCCTCAAAACCAGGAGGCTGCATTACATATACTTCCTCAACAATAGTTCCATAGAGGAAGGCCCTCTTGACATCCATTTGATAGACAGTGAAGCCCATGCAGGATGCATAGGCTAGAAAAATCCTTATAGCTTCAATCCTTGCAACTGGTGCAAAGACTTCCTCATAGTCTATCCCTTCCTCTTGTGTATATCCCTGAGCCACTAACCTTGCCTTGTTTCTGACCACAATGCCTCTTTCATCTCTCTTGTTCCTTAGAACCCATCTTGTCCCTATAGGTCTGACATATCTAGGACAATCAACCAGCTCCCAAACATCCTGAATTGCAAATTGGTGAAGCTCATCTTGCATTGCTTCCACCCAACTTGGTTCTTTAAGAGCATCAAATATTTTCTTGGGTTCCTGTTGTGACAGAAAACAGGCAAACAAACATGCTTGCACAAGAGGGGTATCAACCTTCTTGTGTATATTGGCAATAAACCCACCAAGACCTTGATGAGATCTTCTAGTCTGAACTGGAGTATTAACATGACCAATGATTTGAGAAGGAGGATAATTCTTCATGACTGAAGTAAGTACTCCTCCCTCAAAAAGTCTGGTATCTTCAACTTCATTCTCCATGTTGCCAATATCTTCTTCATCAGACTCTATTATATCAACATAAGGATGACCTTCTTCATAAGAATTGGAAGGTTCACCTTGTTCAAAAGTGGAAGAGAAAAGATGTGCAAAGGTGTTGTCAACGCCTGAATCTTGATTGTCAGCGCTTGGGCTAACAACGCTTGAACCGTTGTTGTCAACGTCTGAACCATCAACGTCTGAATTAGTCTTGTCAGCGCTAGATTTGCCTTTGTCAGCGCCTGAAGGACCATGCATGTTTGTATCTGGTGGTACTTGGAAACCACCATTATCCTTACCACCAGCAGCAGCAGCAGCAAAAGCATCTGTCCAAATGGGAATTGTGACATATTCTTGTATATGAGATGCCTTTTCTGCTTGTGATCCAACCATTTCATGAACCTGTGTACCTGAAACATCAACAACTTGTTCCTCCACAACATTTGAAGCTACCTTCACAATGTCTGGATTAGTGACAGGCATATAATTTAAAGTTCTAGATAAGGGTTCCAAGTCAAACAACCAATTAGGACCACTTTCAGGATCACTAGGTTTATTCTCTAAAAACCTAACATGTACTCTTTCAAGTATACGTTTTTCCTCTTTAAGATAAACCCTATATCCCTTGCTCTGCACTGAATACCCCATGAAGTAGCCCTCGTCACCTTTTGCACTAAATTTCCCTAAGGCATCACTAGTATCTAATACCACTACATGACAACCAAAAGGTCTGAGAAAACCAATATTAGGTTCTTCCCCAAAGTAACTCATAAGGTGTTTTGTTCTGAATTTTGTTAACCAATGCTCTATTTTGAACATAACAAGCTGTATTAACAGCCTCAGCCCAAAAGGCTATAGGAAAATGAGCATCAGCCAACATTGTTCTGGCTGCTTCAATTAGGCTTCTATTTTCCTCTCAGCAACCCCATTTTGCTGTGGGGTTCTAGCAATACTAAATTGCCTAGTTATTCCTTTCCTGGCACAGAAATCATCTAGCTTCTTATTCCTAAATTCACCACCATTATCACTCTTAAGCATTTTAACCTCATTGCCAGACCTCTTCTCAATCTGAGTGATAAAATCAATTAGAATATCAGCTGTGTCACTCTTCATAGCTAGAAAGAATGTCCAAGTAAACCTAGAAAAGTCATCTGTGATGACGAAGGAATATGACTTACCATTCAAACTTTCTATATTGGTTGGACAAAAGAGGTCCATGTGTAGCATATGAAGAGGTATAGAACTAGTATGCACCTGTTTGGACTTGAATGAGACCTTGTGCTGCTTGCCTTTAAGACATGCAATACAAGAGTGGTCATTTTGGAAGGCCTTCTCAGGCAAACCATCAACCAAACCAAGTCTCACAAGCCTATTTATATTTTTAAAGTTTATGTGCCCTAGTCTCCTAAGCCACAAATTACTCTCATCTACTGAAGCTTTAGCATAAAAACAAGACATATTATTATTCATTTTAATCCCATTCAAATTCACATTATATATGTCCTTATGACAAGGTGTTCTATACTCAATATATTTCTCATCAGGGATCTTAACGTCCTTGCTTAACACCAAACACTCAGTATCAGTAAACAGAACTTTATTTTGATTATCACAAACTTGTGATACACTAAAAAGGTTGTAATCAAGTTCTTTTACCAGAAATACGTTCTCAAAACGCAAATTCTTGGTGAGAAGGGTTCCTTTGCCTGTGATAGTACCATATCCGCCTCCAAAGTAAACCTTATCACCATCTTTAATGGGAGTGAAGTTCGTCAAATAGTCTTCCTTCCCTGTCATGTGCCTTGAGCATCCACTATCCCAATATCCATAATCATTGACCTGTCTTTGAATGTCCCGCACATAAAGAAAACAAATTAGTTTTCTTTGGGAACCCAAGTCTTAAATGACTTGGATTCATCTGGTTGTTCAATAAGAATAGACTTAGTTCTCACAACAACCCCATTCTCATCCTTCTTAGGATGAAATACCCAGTTGACCCCAATAGGTTTTGTAATGACCTTTGAAATGTAATTAAATCTGTTGTAGGTCATTGAAATCCCATTATCATTAGGGTTTTGATCTTTCCTGGGTCTCCATGTTAAGCTTGAAGAAGCTTTAGACCTCTTACCCTGTGGTTGCAAATATTTAGGTCTGGACACGTTTCTGTCAGCGTTGGAATTAGTCTTGTCAACGCTGAAATTACCCTTGTCAGCGTTGAACCTAGGGTTTGCTACAGAAACCCATTGCCTATTAGACCAGGTGTTTGTCTTTTGAAATGGTCTTTGTCCATGAGTGTTAGACCCTCTAGTAAAGAATAGGGCTGGTCTAATCACTTGTGGACTTTACTGCACACAAGGTTTGGGTCTAACAACGTTTGACTTCCTAACAACGTTGACTTTGTTCCTGTTAGCGCTGAAATTGTTCCTGTCAGCGTTGGCTTTGGGAGCGTTGACACACTTGTATGCCAAGTGTGAAAAGCTACCACAAGTGTAACAAGCTTTTCTAGACACAACCTTAGGTCTAGAAGAGAAGAAGCCTGTTCCATTATTGCTAACTTGGCTCTTAGGAGTCCTAGTATTCCTATACATCTCTACATATTTAATGCTAGGTTTTCTATCAGTGTTTGAGCCTAGGTCAACAGCTTTACCAGTGACTGGGTTTGTGACCTTAATGGGAGTTGACTCATTGGGACTTTCACATAGTAAGCCACCCTTAACAAATAAAGTAGGGTTAGCTTTCTTCCATTCATTCAGGTCAGTCAACTTTTGTTGGTACTCTTCAACTGGAGTGACAACTCTTGGTGGAGGAATGAATTCCTCCTCTTGGAATTCTGGCAAACCAGTCCAAGATAGGTCCTTTTGTTGGACACCATAGAAGTCACCAGCTGGTGGTGGAACCAAAGAGTAATCATTCATCCCAATCCCAGTCATGTCCTTAGGATCCCTTTGTTTACCCACACAGTCTCCTAGGGTTTGGGTGGCTCTATCAAATCTTTGAATTTTAAGGCCAACATTGTCTTTATTCTTAATGGCCTCATCTAATTTAGCCTGTAATTACCATTAACCCTTTCCATGATGTTTCTAATATCCATACTAGCTTCTAACTCATGTTTTAAGATATTTATTTTATCTTTTAGGTCAAATTCCATTTTCTTGTATTCAGAAACAGTTTTCTCAGTTTGAGTGAGAGCTACTTGGTAATTAGACAGTTTGCACTTTTCAGTACTCACATCACTCATTAATCTTAACACTTCTTTGTTAAGTTTCTCAGTGTTTAACCTACAACCTTTACTATAAAAAGCATCATTGTATACCTCATTATCAGATGAAGAGGAGGAGTGTGCCATGAGAGCATATTCAACATGCTCTTCTTCTTCCACCTCAGCAACCAAAGCTTTATCCTCTTCAACATTCTTAGCCAAAAAGCTCCAATCCCATCCTATACCATCAATTCCTTGAACTGCAACCATGGCTTTGGAATCCTGAGCTTTAACAACTTGACTTGAGGGTTTACCAGCATCAGATCTTCTAGGAGATTTGCATTCCCTCATGAAGTGCCCCATACGATGACAGTTGTAGCATTCAGCTTTGGATTTATCAAATCCAGCTGTGTCTTTTGCATTGAAGGTCATCTTCTTCTTAAACCTTTTGTTCCACCTATTTGCTCTTATACTAGCAAGAGCCATGTTCCACTTGATGTCCATATCTTCCAAGTGCTCATAACTTATCTGCTCAAGGTCCTCATATGTAATCACTGAACCATTAGGCAAAGAAGCAATAAAAGCACATACAATATCCAAATCTAAACCAGCAGGTTTAACTCTTGAGGAGTCACTTTTGAATGTGCCAGCGTCTGAATATGAGACGTTGACAGGACTTGTTCCAGCGCTGACATATGATGATCCAATAATTGGATGCATGTAAGAGTCCTTCTGATTGAATTGACCTTCACTATTAGAGAAGAAGGCCATGTTACTGGTGGTAGACTTGCTTCCATGCTCTAAAAGAGTTTTATCTTCCAACAGCCTTAGTTTGTTGTAGATGTCATCAAACGAGGAACTCTTGTAAGTATTGTTGGCAAGAATAGATCTTGCCTCAATCTTCCATGCCTCACCAAGACTTTTAAGAAAGGTAGCATTGATGTCAACATCACCAAGTTGTGTCCCCATGAAGGACAACTTGCTTGTAATGTCAAGCAATCTGCTTCTCATACTACTCAGTTTCTCATTGGGTTGAGCTTTGAAGACAACATAATCATACATGAGTTGCTTTTTCTTTTCTTCCCTAGTGTCTGCATTGCCACCATATGCAACTTCAAGAGATTCCCAAAGGGTTTTAGTAGATTCATAGCCTCTATATTTATGCTGGTTCTCTTGTCCCAAAGAGACTTTCAGAATATTTAGGGCTTTCATGTCGACCCTTTTCTTTGCTATGTCTTCAGCAGCCACAGCTCTACCATCTCCAAGTTTTTCTCTCTTATCCTCTTCAGAACATCCAGCAACAGCTGATCTTTGAGCAATAACATTAGCAATCTTTTGGGCTTTATCGAATGTGTTTCCATATTCGATAACCTCCTAGAGTGTGTAGTCATAGATTCCCAGATATTGCTCAAAGTTGAATTTCCACAAATCAAAGTTGATTGTATCAAGCATAGGAATCTTGATGTTTGGTAAAGATGAGGAGGAGGAGGTTTGAAGACAACATAATCATGCATGAGTTGCTTTTTCTTTTCTTCCCTAGTGTCTGCATTGCCACAAATCAAAGTTGATTCCCAAACTTAGATCGATTTAGCTTTATGTATACGAGATTAGATCAAGTAATACACTTAGAGAAACCTTTGTATATGCTTATGATAATCTAAGTGTTATGCGGAATTAACACTTAAACAAGAACACACAATGATATAAACAAACTTTCACTTGATTAATGATATCAAACTTGCTTACAATGAAAGTAGTTTACGAATGAAAAACTTATATGAAACATTAACCTAAAGGTCTTCTTTTATAGACATAAGAAGCCTTGTACAATAATCTACGTATCAGCTATTCTAGGTAAAGATAAATATAGAAAATACATTGTTGTTCCTATCTTTACTAGAAGTAATCTAGAATACAATAAATGCGTAGAGTATATCTTCCCATCAGTGCTTGTCTTCAATGTGTCAACGCTTGACTTTATCTTGTCAACGCTTGAGCTGTCAGCGCTTGTTTTGTTCTTGTCAACGCTTGTTTTACTCTTGTCAGCGCTCAAGTGATCTGGCCTTAATTTATTCCCAACAATATCTAACTTGATAAAATGTCTATCAAGTGAAAATCTAACTATTCCTTAATGAAGTTTAGATCGGCGAAAAGTTGCATTCATCAAAAACCCGTGAACATCATGGATAGAGAAAGTAAGTCAACATTAAGCCTGATCATATTTCCGTAGTTATGTTTGATGAGACTCGCGTATTGTAATGAATTACACTTGAGAGAAAAGACCGAATGTGGAGGAAATACTCACATGGATTTAACTCTATAAGAAGCGAGTAGTAAGATAAACAGATCTTTGAGGACAAAGATCCTATTTAGGGGTAAATACAGTGACAATCTGTCAATTTATAGTTGATATTTTATTCTCAAGTATTATTTAAAAACATTATTTTAATGTTATATTATGAACTCACTTATTTTTGGGAAGAAATTTGGGTTTACATCTTGAAGTAGCATCGACTACGTCTAAACCGGAGGATTCTACGTTACGTGCTTACGTTTACATACACCGTTTTTGGTAACAGTCCGACATTTCAGGAAATAAATTTATCTGTGAATATTATTTTGGGATTTTAAATTTGTGTTGGTTCATAAACTCACAAATTTACGAGAAGATATTAGGACTTACGAGTATAATTTAACATCCTTTACGACTAAACCGGAAACCCTAGGATTACGTATTTACGTTTTTTAACTCCGTTTTTGATGATACAATTTTTATTAGATTCGTTTTGTACCGTTGATTCATAATTTATAAAAACGTTTTTCGTAAAACGACCCGAGGGCACGCAAATCGAGGAAACTAGAATCGAGGAGTACCCGTAAATTAGTGGGATGAGACAAGTTTACACTTGCCTCACCCCACCATGGGATGGCTAAAGCTTAGCCAACACACTTGAGGTGTGTCAACTTTACATGAAAAGACTAGGACACTTGTCCTAATCTTTATACCAAACTAGCAACCTAACAAAACCATTCAACACTAAACCACTTCCTCACTTTTCTACATGCAAAACAACTCACAACTCTCTCTTCTTCTCTCTCTATGAACGTCCCATATACCCTCATAAACCACCATTTGATCAAAAATTCATCCATGAATCATGTGTTTAACTTGCACAAGATGAAAACCCTTTGAAGATATGAAGATTGGAGGTGATCTTAACATGTGAAAAGGAGTTTTCATGAAGGTCTTTGGGCTGATTTTCAAGAAGGAGTTTAGGGCTGATTTCATGGAGGTGTTCATCCATTTGAAGGACTCAAGGAGTTGCCTTGCTAAAGTTGAAGATTTGGTAACAAGGAACCAAGCCTTGTTCATCAAAATCCCATCTTTTCATCATCATGGTGGTATAGAGATAATTTCTCCCTATCATCTTGTTATTTTCAATATGTAATCTTGTATTTTATTCATTTATGTATATGTATATGATGATGAATGATGATCAAAATATTATGTGGGGATTTGGTGTGGATAGATTTGGTTAAAAAGATTGAAAACTACAAGAAAAAATGTTAAAATCTTGCTTAAAATAGTAGGCTGTATAAAACAGTAAACAACCTTATGATAAACTGATAAAATGGTATAGATAATTTAATATACAGTAAGTATTAGGACTTTTACACATGTGAGAGTTGTTCATGCAATGGAATCATCAAAATGAGTGAGATATGATCAAAACAAAATTAGTATACCAATCTGAATAGTCTGTTTTGTAGGGACTGTTAAGGATACTTAGACATTGATTGAGCAGTAGCTATAACTAACTTATTTGTAGCACATAATATGAAGTTTATGTCATCTAAAAATGAGCTTCTATCTCCTTATAGAACTCAAGATATGATAAAAAGGGTGAAAGTGAAACTAATAATCAAATTTTGTGAAATTAAAGTTTAATAGTATTATATAAGCACTCAAAATAATATAATATAAAATGTGAAATTAAAACCCACTAACTTATATATTTCATTTGTATAAATATTTATAAGGATAAATAAATGGACATTATATAAAAATGGAAGTTTGGTAAGTTTTATAAGTTATAAAAACTATAAACATGATTTTTACGTCTTTTCGGCTGATACCGTAAAATTAACGTTTTTCGTCGATTAAAACTTAGATGGTCGGACCCGTCTAATGTAAACTTTTTAAAAGTCATATACTGATATATAAGTACTCAATACAAGTAAAAACCGATAAAACTCAAGCTTTACAGCATATAGACATTAACGGGCCAAAGTAGCCTTATTGGACTATAAACCCGACTAGTTGTTAAAACACTTATAAACTTACTTATTGGGCTTAACCCATTTGGGCCCAACATGTAAAGTATAATACTGATATTAAAATTATAATTCGGCTAATGAAAAGTATTGGGCTTGTAATAGGCTTATTGGGCCTAAAACATGTAAATAAGTAAAACTAGTAAACTAGTATAAAAGTTACCAATACATAAACTAAAATGAGTAAGTGAGAATGTATAAACCCACTTGATCATCATCATATATACAAAATCATCATATGTATACATAATTGTTATTTTGATAAAGTCATTGGACAAGAGTCTAAGACAAGTATTATTTGTCTAGGTTTCCGTGATTGAAGCACGTACCGTACATCCGAATTGCCGATAACCCGCTTTCCCACATCAACGTGAGTTCATAGCCTCGCACTCTTTTAAATGTTTTTATGAAATGTTTTATAAACCCGCGAGGGAGATAACATGTTAGTTTTGATAAAATAGGACACCATTTGTCCCGATTGTTTGTTTATTGATTTGGACCCGAATGATTGTATGACCCGATGTATGATTATATGACCCGATAGATGAAATGAAATGGATTATTAAAGTTAGGTTATGTCACTAAAAGTCCCATTATCATGAATTGTGAACTACCGGGATTCGGTAGACGCTTGTGCATATAATAGTACTATTTGGGGACGATCACCCCAGTTCGCGCCTTGACGGTTGATCCCCGTCGTGCCACATTGATTGGTAAGCGAATTTATGTATGAGAAGATTTCCATAGCGTGATTTTTGTGACGACACGCTAATTTAGATGGGCAAATTGAGTTTCGGGTTAGCTACCCGTTGTTTGTTGTAGTAAGGTAACAATGTCATGCGGCTTATAATAATCCAAAAATAACGAAACTACTTCTATATGCATTGAATTACGATATATTGCCTGACTAGCAATACGGGGTCTTATTATTGATATTATGTTCGTGATTTGGTTTTACATAACCATATTCATATAACGGTTTTTATTTAACTTTATACAACGTTATAAAACGTATTGTATGATATTTTTACGACATTGGTTCGTATAATGGTTTTGAAGGCGAAAGCCTATATTATGATTTTGATAAGGATTTGTATAAAATGACTTTGGCTATTTTATGGCCTATCACAAAGATTTGTACAAAATGATTTTCGATAATAATTATATACCGATGATATATTGATGGTTTTATTAAACTCTATGAATTCACTCGGCGTTTTCGCTGGACCCTTTCTTTTAACATGTTTTGTCTCAGGTACTTGAAGGTAATTCTCGGGAAGACAACAAGAATTCATGGCCCGAACTTAAATAATAATTTCCATTCAAATGCTTTGTAAAACCTGTATGAAATACAATGACTTGGGAACTATGTAAACTTGATATTTATGAATGGAAATGCTTTATTATTAAACGACGCGATTTTTAAGCGTTGTCTATGATGTGAGTAATGTGCTATCCCGTAACACCAACGAGTCTTCCGCTGTATTAAATTGTATAAATTTGGGGGTGTTACAGCATGAATAGAATACTTAATCTTATGAGATTCCAACATGACTAAATCTCTAAATCTACATATTTAGGCAACCACGAGTGACATATAAAACATTTAATGCTATCGGCTTCTCAATTCTAATGGTTCACATTAGCTGCGAACCCCTTTTATTATCTATATTATCCTTCTTACAAGCCTCAGTTATTTCTAAATTGTTCGGGAAAATTACTTTGCACAGTCATTATTAAGGAACACATCTTAATTAATTCTTTATCCTTTTTACATAATGTGTTAGTATTTACATTCATCTTTCCTGATGAATTAATTATCATGTCCACAATTCACTCAGAAATTCTTTCTACATATAATCTAAGTTTTAGTTTCTTCTCAACTATTATTTTTGTCAGTTTTGCTCAATCTGACGTTTTAAAGTGTCGATAAATATTACAAGTAATTAAATAATAAATATTTAATTTTTATGAAACGTAAACGTAAGAATTTTAAATATATTAGTTCAACCAATTATGTAAAAATGTTCAAAATAAATTTGAATTTAATTAACACTATTTTTGTTGATTTATCGAAAATAATTAATAAGATCCGTAAATGTTCGAAAAATCTTTGTTTATACTTTGGTCAAAATTCTTCTTAATTGAAAAGCAAACATTGTCGTTTTAAGTCTTGGTTTAAACGGTTTCCTCAATCCCTCTTAGGTTGTCTTGAGGTATACACAAACATTTACCCCTAAACAGGAGTTTAGTTAAATGATTTGGGTATAAGGGAATAATCCCTTAAAAGTTCTTTTTGATAAAACATTTGTCAAAACACATTTGCACTTTCTTTTTGGTAAAACCCAAAGTCTTAAAAGGGCTCTTAATCTTTGAAGAGTCAATATATTCCATTATCTATTAATTACACGGTCAAATAATATAAAGGATTAAGTCTTTAATCACATGTTGAATACTCAAGGTACAGGTTTTCACTACTCGGCCTATTCAGGGCAGTTTATAAATGATTATTAACTCATCATTATTCTTATAAACAAACAGATGGTCCTTAATGATCACAAGCATGAATTTATCAAATTACAGGCTACGCACGTGATTCACCAAATTTATGGATGCTACATGTGCATTGGTCAATCCAAACAACATAACATGAAACTCATAATGTTCATTACGAGTCCCGGATGTAGTGATTTGAATAGATAATCTTATCGCGCACGCGAAGTTTATAATAACCATGCCGTGGAAAAAATCCTGAATATATGCTAGAACCTTGTAAATGATCGAACAAATCTATCATCTTGGGTAGTGGATATGTAACACTCTCATTTTTCGTATCGGTACAGCGGAAGGGTCTTTTAAGAGTGTTACGGGATAGCACAATAACTCCAATCATAGACAACACATAAAAATGGTTGTACAAGGTTCAACATACATTCATTCGATAAAAAATTTTAAAGTGTACAACAGGTCCCAAATTATACAGGTCATTTAGTTTACAAAACATTGATAGAATGAACATTTTTAATATTATGTGGGCCATTAGAGTCGATCTCCATCCGGATTACCTTCAAGCACCTGAGATAAAAACATGCAAAAATCATATCAGCGAATGCCGAGAGAATTCATAGAGTTTAATAAAAACCGTTATATAAAACAATCGTTAAAATCAGAACACAAGTATAATATCGGAAGTAAGTCCACGTATTGCTAGTCAGGAAATATATAAATCAAGCATACATCTTAAACCGTCCATGAGACCGTAGCCTCAATATTACCATAATAGGTAATATATTCATAGTTATTAGCGTCGTTATCGTTTTGTATATATAGGTTTTAGGATTATTATTAGCCGCATGACATTGTTACCTTACTATGAAAACAGCGGGCCGTGAACCCGACAAACAATTTGCCCATCTAAGTTAGCGTGTCGTCACAAAAATCACGCTATGGAATCTTCTCATACATAAATTCGCTTACCAATCAATGTTGTATGACGGGGATCAACCGTCAAGGCGCGAACTGGGGTGATCATCCCCAAATAGTACTATCAAATGTATAAGCGTCTACCAAATCCCGGTAGTTCACAATTCATGCTAATGGGACTTTAAGTGACATAACCTAACTACTAATAATCCTTTTAGTCTCTTTTATAGGGTCATAGCATCATTCGGGTCCATATCATTAAGCATACCATCGGGACTACTTTTGTTCTATTTTTATAAAAATATAGCATGTTATCTCCCTCGCGGGTTTACAAATCATTTTATAAAACATTTAAAAGAGTGCGAGGCTATGAACTCACGTTGATAATGAAAGGCGGATTATCGGCTACGGGCGTGCTTCGGTCACGGAAACCTATATAAATAATAATCGGTCTTAGACTTTGTCCAGTGACTTTTATCAAAATAAAAATATACATATGATGATTTTGTACATATGATGATGATCAAGTGGCTATATATATCCTTGTTTACTCATTTTAGTGTTTAGATTTTGGTAACTTTTTACTAGTTTACTAGTCTTACCTATTCATCTATTTTAAGTCCAATAAGCTTAGTATAAGTTCTTTAACTTGTTTTAATCCATTTTATACTTATATTATCAGTATCTATACTTTCCATGTTGGGCCCAAATGGGTTAAGCCCAATAAGTTCTTTTTATAAGTGGTTAACTTATTTAGTCCAATTATTAGTCCAATATGCTTAGTTAGCTCGTTAATGTCCGTATGTCCTATAGTTCGGGTTTTATCGGTTTTTACTTGTATTAGTTACTTATATATAAGTATATGACTTTTAAAAACTTTACATTAGACGGGTTTGATCGTCTAAGTTTTAATTGGCGAAAAACGTTAATTTTACGGTAATAGCCGAAAAGTCGTAAAAATCAAGTTTATAGTTTTTATTACTTATAAGTATTATTCCACTAACATTTATATAATTTATCCATTTATTTAACATTTTACATATTTATATAAATAAAATTTATAAGTTAGTGGGTTTTTATTTTACATTTTATACAATAAAATTTGAGTGCTTATATAATAATAATAAACATTAATTCTCAAAATCTAATTTTTATTTTCATCTTCACAATTTTTATCATATCTAGAGTTCTATAATGAATTAGAAGCTCATTTTTGGATGGCATGATCTTCATATTATGTGCTACATTTAACTTAGGTATAGCTACTGCTCATTTTAAGTTTATCTATGCTTAACAGTCCTTACAAAACAGCTTATTCAGATTAGCACACTCATCTTGTTTTGAACATATCTCACTCATTATAATGATTCCATTGCATGGCCAACTCTCACATGTGTATAACATCTTGTACTTACTGTAAATGGATTCTACCATGCAAGTTTATCAGTTCAAGATTTAGTTACATACTGTTTTTATACAGCCAACTAAATAAGCATGATTTTAGCCTTGTTTCTTATGGTTATTAACCTTTTTAAGCATATTTATCAACATTTGATCCCCACACAACATTTTTATCATCATATATTCATCATATACATATACAAAAAGAAATAAAATACATTTGTTCTTTACAAAAATAACAAGAGAAAATGGAGAGGATGATCTTCTTTACCAACCAAGTGTATTTCTTGTTTTTGGAAGACAAGAACTTGATGAACACCAAAAGTAACTCCAAGATCATCAAACACCAAGAACAATAGTAGAGAAATCAGCCCTAGGACACAAGAAAATCACCTCCGTTGTTGTTAAAATGGCCACCAAATGATCAAGGCTTCAAGATAACTCCATGATAGAGCTAGATAACAAGTATTTTTGGCTAGAAAAGATCAAGAAGGGGTGTTTGTTCTTCAAAAGTGGACGGCAATGGTGATGTGGTTGAGAGGATTTTGAGGTTATTCGCATGAGAGAAAATGGTATGTGTGAGTAGTTGATGGTTTTTAGCTAGTGAAAGCTTAAAGTGTAAGCTTAGCTTACACTTGTTAAATAACAAGTTAACATGATGCCACATATTGTTGTGGTGTCATGTTGTGCCGTCCCATGTAAGCTAGTGGGGTGGGATAATGTATTTTGTCCCACCTCACTAATTTACGGGTATTCCTAGATTCTAGTTTTCCTGATTTGCTTGCCCTCGGGTCGTTTCACGAAAAACGTTTTTATAAATTATGAATCAACGTCACAAAACGAATCCAATAAAAATTGTCTCATCAAAAACGAAGTTCAAAAACGTAAATACTTAATCCTAAGGTTTCCGGTTTAGTCGTAAAGGACGCTAAATTATGCACGTAAGCCCAAATTTAAATCCGTAAATTGTGAGTTCGTCAACCAACACAAAAATAAGTTTCAAAATATTATACGAGAAATAATTCGCTACCTGAAAATGTTAGATTGTCACAGCTTTTCCTCCTAAAACGGATCAACGTCCTCGTGATCCATTTCATTTGGATGTCCATTTCTTATTGAAATCGAAGAGGTGCGGATATTTATTCCACATTTCATCCTCTCGTTCCCATGTATACTCCGGTCCATGCTTTGAATTCCATCGGATCTTGACAATAGGTATCCGACTTTGTTTCAGTTGCTTTACCTCACGATCCATAATCTCTACGGGCTCTTCGATAAAATGCAACTTCCCATCTATTCGAACCTTACCTAACAGAATTTTCTCATCACTCACTGCTAGACATTTCTTCAGATTAGATACATGGAATGTGTTGTGAACACCATGAAGTTTTGGGGGTAACTCTAGTTTGTAAGCCACCGGACCTACTCTAGATAAAATCTTAAAGGGTCCAATATAACGGGGATTCAATTTTTATCGCTTTCCAAATCTTATAACGCCTTTCCATGGCGATACTTTCAACATTACTCGGTCACCCACTTTAAACTCCATTGGCTTCCGTCGCACATCTGCGTAATTTTTCTGTCTACTACGGGCAGTCAACAACGTATTCTTAATCTGAACTATCATCTCCGTAGTCTCCCGGATCAATTCCGGTCCCGTGAGCTGGGTATCCCCAACTTCACTCCAACATACAGGAGATCTACACTTCCTATCATACAAAGCTTCAAACGGTGCAGCCTTAATACTAGAATGGTAACTATTGTTATACGAAAACTCTACTAACGGCAAATGTTTATCCCAATTCTTACCAAAGTCTAACACACAAGCTCTCAACATATCTTCTAGTATTTGTATCGTCCTTTCACTCTGCCCATCAGTCTGGGGGTGATAAGTAGTGCTCATGTCGAGATTCGTTCCCAAAGATCTTTGGAGAGATTTCCAAAAATTCGATGCGAATCTAGGATCTCGATCTGAAATGATCGATACAGGCACTCCATGCTTGCATACAACATTCTCAAGGTATATACGAGTCAGCTTCTCCAGTGAGAACTGCTCTTTAACCGGAATGAAGTGTGCTGATTTAGTCAGTCTATCGACAATAACCCAAATCGAGTTGTTTCCAGATGATGTTCTAGGAAGCTTGGTGATAAAGTCCATCGTAATTCGCTCCCACTTCCATTCAGGAATCTTTGGTTGTTGAAGTAGTCCTGATGGCTTTTGATGTTCAGCTTTGACTCTAGCACAAGTCAAGCATTGAAGAACATACATAGCTATGTCAGCTTTCATATTCGGCCACCAGTACAACTTCTTCAAATCATGGTACATCTTATCAGATCCCGGATGAATGGAATACTTAGATTTATGGGATTCTAACATAATCAAGTCTCTTACGCCTCCAAACTTAGGTATCCACATACGACCTCTTAAGCATTTCACCCCATCAGCTCTAATCTCTAAAGGATCTCCTTCTCCTCGGAACCCTTCATTAACAAAATTTTCTTTCTTACAGGTTTCTATTTGCGCATTTCTAATTTGCTCAGGAAAATTATTGTGCACGGTCAAGACTAGAGAACGTACCCTGATAGGCTCTCTATCATTCCTACTTAACGCATCGGCAACAACATTGGCTTTTCCTGGGTGATATTTTATATCACAATCATAATCACTTAACAACTCTATCCATCTTCGTTGCCTCATGTTCAATTCCTTCTGATCGAGAACATACTGTAGGCTTTTGTGATCGGTGAATACCGTACACTTGGTGCCATACAGATAATGTCTCCACAACCTAAGAGCAAAGACTACAGCTCCTAACTCAAGATCATGAGTAGTATAATTCTCCTCATTCTTCCTTAATTGCCTAGAAGCATAAGCTATCACTTTCTCTCGCTGCATCAAAACAGCTCCATAGCCTCTAAGAGATGCATCACAATACACTACAAAATCTTCACTCCCGTCGGGTAATGATAAGATTGGCGCACTACATAATTTTTGCTTCAATGTCTGAAATGCTCCATCTTCATCACTTCCCCAAACGAAAGGTTTATTCTTCTGGGTAAGCTTCGTCAAGGGTTTAGCTATCAAATAAAATTCTTTAATGAATCGCCTATAATAGCCAGCCAATCCTAAGAACTGTCGCACTTCCGTTTGCGTTGTCGGTGCAGACGAATTCTTAATAGCTTCAACCTTTGCAGGATCAACATGAATTCCATCTTTGTTAATCACATGACCAAGAAATTACACAGAATCTAACCAGAAATCACATTTCGAAAACTTAGCATACAACCTTTCATCCTTCACCAAATTCAAAACAATCCTTAAATGTTCTCTTTGTTCATCTTCATTCTTAGAATAGATTAGAATATCGTCGATAAACACAATCACAAATTTATCCAAGTAGGGCTTGCACACTCGATTCATTAAATCCATGAAAACAGCAGGTGCGTTAGTTAACCCAAATGGCATTACTTGAAATTCATAGTGTCCATAACGAGTTCTATATGCAGTTATAGGAATATCTTCTTCACGGACGTGAAGTTGGTGATATCCTGACCGCAAATCTATCTTAGAATACACACTAGATCCTTGTAGTTGATCAATCAAATCATCAATCCTAGGTAAAGGATATCGATTTTTAATTGTCAACTTATTCAGTTCCCTATAATCAATGCACATACGAAAAGATCTATCCTTCTTCTTAACGAACAAGACTGGAGCTCCCCAAGGCGACGAGCTCAGTCGAATAAAAACTTTATCAGACAACTCCTTAAATTGCTCAGATAACTCCTTTAATTCAGAAGGGGCTAATCGATAAGGCGCACGTGCCACCGGTGCAGCACCAGGAATTAAATCGATTCGAAACTCTACTTGCCTTATCGGTGGAAGTCCGGGTAAATCTTTAGGAAATACCTCAGGAAATTCACAAATAATAGGTACATCTTCCAATCGTTTCTCCCTAGACTCATTCCCGGTCACTTGAGCTAAGAATAACTCACAACCGTTCCTGATGTACTTTTGGACTTTAATACATGAAACGATTTTCAAACGGGATTCACCTCGACTACCATCAATTACTAACGTCCTATTCCTAAGAGGAATCTTAACTTTCTTCTCTCCACATAAAATAGTAGAATTATTCAACGACAACCAATCCATACCAATAATAATATCAAAACTACCTAATTCTATCAACATCAAATCAATCGGAAAGGAATGGTTCAAGAGATTTAGAGAGCATCCTTCTAATAGCTTATTAGTTTTCACTAATTTACCATCAGCCAATTCCACCTCGTAACTGGTATTTATCTCAACAGGTTCAATGTCAATAAGGGTACTAAATTTAGTGGATAGAAAGCTCTTATCAGCACCTGAATCAAATAAAACAACAACATAATGATTGTTGAGTAAAAACGTACCGGTAACGACATTCGGATCCTCTTTCTTCACCTCAATTGTTCCAAGTTGATAGATACCACCCTGGGGTTTCTTCCAGGTACAATCGCTTTCAACTTGGGGCATTCCGATTTCCTATGACCTTCCTCATTATAGTTGAAGCAAATGGTTCCCTTTTTACACCTTTCAACCTTGTGTCCAAGCTTTCCGCAATTTCGGCATTTCTGGGAGTCGCCAGCATGCCTCTTGTTGCCACACTTAGGACATCTATCATCGCTGCGCGGTGTGTTGTAGGTAAGAGCATTTGCATTCCCCTTTCTCTGGTTCTGACGGTGATTGAAATTCTTCCTAATATCACCTCTATCTACACTATCACCGTCACCCTTTCCTTTCTCACCAACACGGGCTTCATCTTCCCTATCCTGAATTATCTGTCCAATGAGTTGGTAAGCCATTCGAACAGCATCATCAATGGTCAATGGTTTAGCTGATGTTACGTCCCCCCGGATATTCCTGGTCAACCCTTTAATATATTTCTCAATTCGGATCTCTTCGGGTTCAACCAATCGAGGACATAGCAAGGCCAACTCATGGAATCGGTTTGTGTAACTATCGATGTCCACACCTTTCATTCGCAAATGAATCAACTCTTGTTCTAACCTAATGATCACACTACAAGGACAAAACTCCAAAGTCATCCACTTCTTAATTTTGGCCCAAGGAGTAGCATTAGCAGCATCAAGACCCATGAAAGCAATTCTCCCGTTCCACCAAGTCAACGCACGATCTTTAAGAGTAGCCATAGCAAAAGTCACCTTATCTTCCTCCTTACACTTACTAATCCGAAACACCGACTCAATCTTCTCAATCCACTGGCTTAATCCTACAGCATCTTCAGTTCTATTAAAAGGTAGAGGTTCACACTTCATGAACGTCACATAAGTACAACCACCAACTTCAGGTGCATTAGCTCCAAGTCCTCCTATATTTCCTCCAGCATTAGCATTCACATTATTAGGATCCACATTCACATTAGTACCGCCAATTCCACTACCGCCAGCTCCACTACCGCCAGCTCCACTACCGCCAGCTTCATTTCTAGCATTTGCCATAAATTCAGTCATAGATGCGGTAACTTGCTCCGTAATAATTCTATGTACATCATCCTCAGTCACAACCTTCTTGGGCGGCATAGTTCTATAATTTAACAATTTCAAAGTATTAAGCATTCACCCAACAAGGGATTCATATAATATGGATTGAATTCATAATCAAGATACAAATAAGGCACAATATGGAATTCAAGACAAGATACATATTTCATTCGATTTGAAAAAAAAGTATTGTCTTAGTTACATCCCATATCAAAGTTCCAACACTATATACACTCAAAATTCGTGCCAAGTCTACTACGAACAAGTCGGTTCAGTCAAAGCTACAAAAGTACAAAAGATACAAAGGTCACTACTAAACACAGACTGGTCTACTGAGAACCGCCAGATGGTCCATCATCCATCGTCTTCTGGATCTTCGTCGAACGATCACTAGACACATCTTCAGCTGGGCGCTTACGGATCACTCCTCTTACAACCATGTCAGCATAAAATCTACTGTTCCAACCCACGGATAAATTCAACTCCTTTTCAACTTTCTCACGCATCGCGCGAGCTACACTCAACTGAATCTTCATAGAATTCACCTTTCTCTTCATTTCAGCAAACTCACCACTTTCCAACACTGATAACCTCCTAAAAGCCTCATTCAAACCACGCTCTACATCAGTCAAATTCAAACTAAGCAATTCTCGCTCTTTCTCGCCAACCTTAGTCTTCGACTCCAAATAAGCAACTTGAGTCTGAACAACACCTAATCCAATCTCTGTCATACTACTCTTAACACGGTAAGCATCTAGATCACGTCTCAAGCCCCATGGTGCAAGACCATCAATATGAGTAGCCTCTCGAGCACTAGACGACTCTCCTATCTCACGTCTACGAGTAGCAATACCATCGGTACCGTCAGGTGCATTGTCATCCTCATCCTCCTCTGATTTAGAATCAGATTCAGACGATTCAGACATTTCATCCCTAGGTAGCTCAACCTCAGAATCAGACAAATAAACTGGTGGGGGTAAAGGCTCGCCCTCTGGAAAATCATAAAGATAAATAAGCTCAGCTTCCTCATCATCATCGACCTCAACGTCTATACCTACATCCTCCTCGACATCCTCGTCGTCAACCTCATCATCTAAATTATCTAACCCAATCTCCTCATCATTCTCTATATCAACATTCTCAATCTCATTCTCTACTAAGTCAACCTGAGGGGCAATCTGATCTCCTAGTCCTAACTCGGGCTCGGGATCCTCAAATGGTTCCTCCTCATCATCCATATCATAATCTACTAAGTCTAAATAAGGATCATCATCTACATTAGGTTCGGGAATAACATGGTTCTCTACAGGAATATTAGGGTCAGCCATGACAATCTGCATTTATATATATATCTCGTATTAGGATAACATACTAGTTAAACAATTACATACTAAAACCACGATATATACATATATATAAATTAAATTATATATATCAAAATATATATCTTCTCAATAGGGCTTGTTGGTAACGTCGGAGATCTCTGGCACCATTATAGTCAAAAGATTTTTCAAATATTTCCTCAAATGTTCATTGTCAAAAGATTTTGAAAAGTTTTGTTCAAATCCTTGGTTTTTAAAATCTTTTGTTCTCTATAACGAGAGCTCTGGTACCAAACTGTAACACTCTCATTTTTCGTATCAGCGGAAGGGTCTTTCAGAGTGTTACGGGATAGCACAATAACTCCAATCATAGACAACACATAAAAATGGTTGTACAAGGTTCAATATACATTCATTCGATAAAAAGTTTTAAAGTGTACAACAGGTCCCAAATTATACAGGTCATTTAGTTTACAAAACATAGATCGAATGAACATTTTTAATATTATGTGGGCCATCAGAGTCGATCTCCATCCGGATTACCTTCAAGAACCTGAGATAAAAACATGCAAAAATCATATCAGCGAATGCCGAGTGAATTCATAGAGTTTAATAAAAACCGTTATATAAAACAATCGTTAAAATCAGAACACAAGTATAATATCGGAAGTATGTCTACGTATTGCTAGTCAGGCAATATATAAATCAAGCATACATCTTAAACCGTCCATGAGACCGTAGCCTCAATATTACCATAATAGGTAATATATTCATCGTTATTAGCGTCGTTATCGTTTTGTATATATAGGTTTTAGGATTATTATAAGCCGCATGACATTGTTATCTTACTATGAAAACAGCGGGCCGCAAACCCGACAAACAATTTGCTCATCTAAGTTAGCGTGTCGTCACAAAAATCACGCTATGGAATCTTCTCATACATAAATTCGCTTACCAATCAATGTGGTACGACGGGGATCAACCGTCAAGGCGCGAACTGGGGTGATCATCCCCAAATAGTACTATCAAATGTATAAGCGTCTACCAAATCCCGGTAGTTCACAATTCATGCTAATGGGACTTTAAGTGACATAACCTAACTACTAATAATCCTTTTAGTCTCGTTTATAGGGTCATAGCATCATTCGGGTCCATATCATTAAGCATACCATCGGGACTAATTGTGTTCTATTTTTATAAAAATCTAGCATGTTATCTCCCTCGCGGATTTACAAATCATTTTATAAAACATTTAAAAGAGTGCGAGGCTATGAACTCACGTTGATAATGAAAGGCGGATTATCGGCTACGGGCGTGCTTCGGTCACGGAAACCTATATAAATAATAATCGGTCTTAGACTTTGTCCAATGAATTTTATCAAAATAACAATATACATATGATGATTTTTTACATATGATGATGATCAAGTGGGTTTATATATCCTTGTTTACTCATTTTAGTGTTTACGTTTTGGTAACTTTTTACTAGTTTACTAGTCTTACCTATTCATCTATTTTAAGTCCAATAAGCTTAGTATAAGTTCTTTAACTTTTTTAATCCATTTTATACTTATATTATCAGTATCTATACTTTCCATGTTGGGCCCAAATAGGTTAAGCCCAATAAGTTCTTTTTATAAGTGGTTAACTTATTTAGTCCAATTATTAGTCCAATATGCTTAGTTAGCTCGTTAATGTCCGTATGTCCTATAGTTCGGGTTTTATCGGTTTTTACTTGTATTAGTTACTTATATATCAGTATATGACTTTTAAAAACTTTACATTAGACGGGTTTGATCGTCTAAGTTTTAATTGGCGAAAAACGTTAATTTTACGGTAATAGCCGAAAAGTCATAAAAATCAAGTTTATAGTTTTTATTACTTATAAGTATTATTCCACTAACATTTATATAATTTATCCATTTATTTAACCTTTTACATATTTATATAAATAAAATTCTTAAGTTAGTGGGTTTTTATTTTACATTTTATACAATAAAATTTGAGTGCTTATATAATAATAATAAACATTAATTCTCAAAATCTGATTTTTATTTTCATCTTCACCATTTTTATCATATCTAGAGTTATATAATGAATTAGAAGCTCATTTTTGGATGGCATGATATTCATATTATGTTTTACATTTAACTTAGGTATATCTACTGCTCATTTTAAGTTTATCTATGCCTAACAGTCCTTACAAAACAGCTTATTCAGATTAGCACACTCATCTTGTTTTGATCATATCTCACTCATTATAATGATTCCATTGCATGGCCAACTCTCACATGTGTATAACATCTTGTACTTACTGTAAATGGATTCTACCATGCAAGTTTATCAGTTCAAGTTTTAGTTACATACTGTTTTTATACAGCCAACTAAATAAGCATGATTTTAGCCTTGTTTTTTATGGTTATTAACCTTTTTAAGCATATTTATCAACACTTGATCCCCACACAACATTTTTATCATCATATATTCATCATATACATATACAAAAAGAAAGAAAATACATTTGTTCTTTACAAAAATAACAAGAGAAAATGGAGAGGATGATCTTCTTTACCAACCAAGTGTATTTCTTGTTTTAGGAAGACAAGAACTTGATGAACACCAAAAGTAACTCCAAGATCATCAAACACCAAGAACAATAGTTGAGAAATCAGCCCTAGGACACAAGCAAATCACCTCCTTTGTTGTTAAAATGGCCACCAAATGATCAAGGCTTCAAGATAACTCCATGATAGAGCTAGATAACAAGTATTTGTGGCTAGAAAAGATCAAGAAGGGGTGTTTGTTCTTCAAAAGTGGACGGCAATGGTGATGTGGTTGAGAGGATTTTGAGGTTATTTTCATGAGAGAAAATGGTATGTGTGAGTAGCTGATGGTTTTTAGCTAGTGAAAGCTTAAAGTGTAAGCTTAGCTTACACTTGTTAAATAACAAGTTAACATGATGCCACATATTGTTGTGGTGTCATGTTGTGCCGTCCCATGTAAGCTAGTGGGGTGGGATAATGTATTTTGTCCTACCTCACTAATTTACGGGTATTCCTCGATTCTAGTTTTCTCGATTTGCTTGCCCTCGGGTCGTTTCACGAAAAACGTTTTTATAAATTATGAATCAACGTCACAAAATGAATCCAATAAAAATTGTCTCATCAAAAACGGAGTTCAAAAACGTAAATACTTAATCCTAAGGTTTCCGGTTTAGTCGTAAAGGACGCTAAATTATGCACGTAAGCCCAAATTTAAATCCGTAAATTCTGAGTTCGTCAACCAACACAAAAATAAGTTTCAAAATATTATACGAGAAAATAATTCACTACCTGAAAATGTTAGATTGTCACAGGATATAGATTTTTAATCGTCAATTTACCTAGTTCACGGTAATCAATAAATATAAGAAATAATAACACCATAGCTCTTCATGATGACAAGCTTGGTAGAATAAAAGCTTTCTATGACAACTCTCTCAGTTGCACGGTAATTGTTTCGATTCAGATGGTGCTGATGTACAGTGCACATGTCACAGGTGCAGCACCAGGAATATAATCAATACCAAATCCAACCTGCCTTAATGGCAAAAGTCTAGGTAATTCACCAACAAATATCTCTTTAAAGTTTCAGATAACGGAAACATCTTTTAATAATTTCATATTAGGTTCTTTCTAGATTATAATATCTATGACTAATTCATAACCATTCACGATATAATTTCAAGTCTAAATGCGGGATATGGTCATCCATCAAGAATTATTTAGATCACTTTTGATAATCAACATCTTATCTTTTAGGGGAATTCTACTTAAGTTCCTATCAATTAAGACAATGTCGTCATGTCATAATCAATCAATCCATTCTACTGGCACTACCAACTTTCTAATTTTATTGCCGTCGATAAGATGTGAACTTCTCAAAAGACTAATAATAACTCATAATCCTTCACAATGCAAGGATATCTGGAGACATAACTAACCTTAAAAGAGTAAGGTCAACGCATAATCTACGCGAGAGGATTTCAAATCAAATACAGACGAAAACATTGAACGAATATGAATATATTCCATGTTTTCATAATTTGAGTACGCATTCGAAAGCTCCTCGGATCGTTACCCAGGTCAGTCAAATGAAATCTAATAAAAAGAAATTATAGGAACATCGATACATCCAGTCGGGTATCAACATTCGGTAATCAGATACTTTTCCAAAGAATCTCACCACGGGAGAATTGGACAACAAGGGAATATCAATTTGTCAAATAAGACAATTTCCATAGATGAGTAAATTCGACTCAGAAGAATAAATAGTACGGGCACATATGTAGGTGTCTCTAACAATATGTCCCTGTTTGCACTTCTTGCAGATCTCATAAAATTTAATCTTTCACAACTTCAAAGAAAGTATAATGTTTCTTAACAATTTCATGGTGACTACTAATCAGCCTTGCATGGTCCCTTCCAAATTGTATGTAGGCGCGCAAATATATACAATTTCAAGATTAACGATGCAATACTCAGTTCGTCAAAATTTTATCATCATGTTAATAATAAAAACATCTTCATGCTTAATTCTTAAATAAGAATCAAAAATAAATTTACAAAGATTTTCTTTGTTATGAAAACAATTAAGTTTTTCCAAGGTGTTTTATAAACAACTTCATTTCGATAATGATCACTTATAAATCTCACTTTGAATAATCCTTATAGTGATGAAAATTCAATTTTTCTCAAGGGATACTATTTTATCTTATAAAAACAATGAGTGATCTGCAAAAGAGTGATGAAAAGTTGTTCACCAATAACTAAATACAATATGATAGGAAATGAGCTTAGCCAATTAATCATAAGGTTCATGACTTCGATGGCACTCAAAATGAATAATCCACAACGTAACTCAAATCGAGATGAGTATTCGTTCAATGGTTGCATCACTAATGCGAACATTAGGAAGAAGAAAGAAAAGATAGATAACATCGATACATGTAGGATTTAGCAATCAAAGGTAGTCTTTTCATTAATCACAAACAAGTAAAAATTGTTCCGTAACACATTACGTGTCACTATGTCATACAATTCCAAGAACTCATCCTACCAACTGATGTCTTAGTTAAGTTAGGGATTTTTTTTAAAAGACATCACAATGAATACTAATCTACAAGAGTAATGGGGGTTCCACCTGTCCCGGAAGATCCATCGGTCCCAATTCAAAAGAAGAGTTCTACAATTTATTTCTTGGACACTGGGCATCCTCGTTAGTGGACAATGGCCTAGGAACAACCCTTAAAACGAATCAACAATCATTTAAAACCTTAATATTCAATCACTGAACTTAACGACTTCCTCTTAACAATCTCATATTCCATACAGGTTAAATTTTACTTTATTCAAGTTTCAACCAAATCATACTCAATGCGACATCCTACCTCATTTTCCAATACATTCAACTTTATTTTTAGGCCTTGAAAGGGAAATAAAAGCTCGATATAATCAACACTTAATTTCCAATCCTATAGCTCTTACAACAATAGTTATCAAAGGAGTCACTAGTATGAAATGACTCGCACATTCAGTTAGACTTCTCGGAAAGGTACTAGTGGCATGAGGATTTTGGGTAATGGTTCCAATGACAGCCTCAAGTGCAACATTCACCCTTTCGATTTCAATTTAAGAATTGGGTGACAACGAATCAGATGACACCTTTCCAGGTGGTAACGTTTTGTCAAACTCCACTCTATAAGGAAAGATCATCATGGCATCGATATCAGACTTAATCTCGCCAATTCTTCTTTACTATCACAATCAACTATTATCAACATTCCTACGAATATCAACCATTTCGTTGGGATCATAAACATCCACAACTTAGTTTAGATCTAGGATAGCTAGATTTCTTACAGGAATAGCTTAGATTAATTTACTAGGGGATTTAGGGTTCCTTGTGACAATCTATGTCGTATAAATACCTCGTATAAATATTAAAATAATCATCAAACAATCATGTAATCAAATCACAACATATATATATATAATCCAAGTTATATATATATTAGAATAACACTTCTCAGTCTGGCCTTGTCGGTAACTCGGGAATTCTTCGGCACCGTTATAGTCAAAAGATTTTTACACATTTTGAAAAAAATGTTTATAGTTAAAAGATTTTGAAATGTTTTCTTCAAAACCTTGGTTTTAAAAATCTTTCGTTCTCAATAACGAGAGCTCTAGTACCAAACTTTAACACCCCCAAATTTACACAATTCAATACAGCGGAAGACTCGTTGGTGTTACGAGATAGCACATTACTCACATCATAGACAACGCTTGAAAATCGCGTCGTTTAACAATAAATCATTTCCATTCATAAATATCAAATTTACATAGGTCCCAAGTCATTGTATTTCATACAGGTTTTTCAAATATTTGAATGGAAATTGTTATTTAAGTGCGGGCCATGAATTCTTGTCGTCTTCCCGAGAATTACCTTCAAGTACCTGAGATAAAACATGTTAAAAGAAAAGGTTAGCGATAACGCCGAGTGAATTCATATAGTTTAATAAAACCATTAATATATCATCGGTATATAATTATTACCGAAAATCATTTTGTACAAATCTTTGTAATAGGCCATAAAATAGCCAAAGTCATTTTATACAAATCCTTATCAAAAATCATGATACAGGCTTTTGCCTTCCAAATCAATATACGAACCATTGTCGTAAAAACATCATACCATACGTTTTTTAACGTTGTATAGAGTTAAATAAAAACCGTTATATGAATATGGTTATGTAAAACCAAAACACGAATATAATATCAATAATAAGACCCCGTATTGCTAGTCAGGCAATCTATTGTAGTTCAAGGAGTATAGCAGTATTTTCGTTATTTGGATTATTATAAGCCACATGACATTGTTACCTTACTACAACAAACAACGGGTAGCTAGGCCGAAACTCAATTTGCCCATCTAAGTTAGCGTGTCGTAACAAAAATCACGCTATGGAAATCTTCTCATACATAAATTCGCTTACCAATCAATGTGGCACGACGGGGATCAACCGTCAAGGCGTGTATTATATGCATAAGCGTCTACCAAATCCCGGTAGTTCACAATTCATGCTAATGGGACTTTTAGTGACATAACCTAACTTTAATAATCCATTTTACTCCATACATCGGGTCATATAATCATTCATCGGGTCATACAATCATTCGGGTCCAAATCAATAAACAAACAATCGGGACAACTGGTGTCCTATTTTTATTAAAACTAACATGTTATCTCCCTCGCGGGTTTATAAAACATTTTTATTAAAACTAACCTGTATTTAGACTTAAGATTTTCAAAAATACCCTTAAACAATCTGCCTACAAATTACTACTTCAAAATCACCTTAGCACTTGTTTCCAAACCATTTTAACGACACCTAGCCCTAACTTATCCGCTCATGACCACTCCTAAACACCTTAATCAGTCCCTAACACCTAGAATATCCAATCCACTCAAAAACCCATTTACCAGAACATACATGCAATGTGTTTAACCCATTTGAAAACACCTAAACACAACCTTAAACATAATCCCATAACCAAATACATCAAACACCATGATCCAATAAACACCCCCATTTGGCCGTGGGGTGTTGGTGATCAAAACACCCAAACCAAACTTGTTTTGGTTAATTTAAATGGTGAATTAGCTTAATCTAAACATCAATTAAACATGCATTTAGTTTAATTACACAAAATCAAACTTTTGAAAAATCTTTTAATTTTTGGAAAATCATGTTAATGCATGTTGGATTTGATTATGTTAAAACACTAACAAATGAATTTAAAGAGGTGGTCTAAACTTGGAATTAATCAAAAACAAGAAAAAAAAATATTATGGTGATGGTGGTGGGGATGGTCGACGGCCAAAGGAGAAGGAGAGGGTGAGAGGTTTTTTTTTTAAATGATTTTTGTGTGTGTGTGTTCATCCCCCTTTTGTAAAATTAGAGGGGGCTTTTGTGTAATTTTATTTTTGGCCTCATATTTAAACAACACCATTAATTTGCGGGAAACGACTCATTAGTCGACTTTGAAAATTTTGTGGGAGTCAGGGGGTCATCCCGAACACTCCAAAATACTTTTAGAATAATTTAAACGCACCCGGAAAGAAATAAAACGCACCCGGCTTGACTTAATACGAATCAAAAATAAAATTCTCAAAAAATTATAATATCGATAAAGCGACAATAAAACATGAAAATTGGGCATCCGTCGGGATCGTAGTCGTCATCGTCTTTCTTAAATCGTCAATCATCAAGATTACGACCTCAAACATCGGTTTCAACTAAAACGATTAAATATATAATAAACGAAATTTCTTAAAAATTTCAAAAATATTCGTAATTTAGGGTAGATAAGTGACCTCGGTTTCTGGGTATCACATTCTAGCACGTGAAAACCGAGCTACAACGCTTGTATATAATCTACCCAACAACCCTAGAGAGGGAATAGGACTAGATTGTAAGTTAAATATATCAACCAAGAAAACCAACCAAACCCCCTTTGTGGTTTACTATTGCGATCGACCAAAGAGAAGAGAGGGGAAAGATTGTGATGTCTTGAATATGAGGAGAAGGATTGTTTATATAGGCATAAGCATGTATCCAAAAACAAATAAAAGGAAGTTTTTCCCCTTCCTTTTTATCCCACATAACCGACCTACCAAACACCCTATTAGGGTGTTCCGGAATCTTCGAAAATTCTTTCTTTATTTTTACTTACTATATATTTATTTAACACTCGTTAATACTTATCTATTAATTAATTAATGATCGTTAAAGTTATGTCTCGATTTAAATTAATAAATACATAAATATATATTTATTAAATAAATTAATAAATATAATAAATATATTTATCAATTAAATTAACTCTTTACGTATTGTGTGCAATCCCGTAATCTCGAGTTCGATCCTATCACACGACTATTTAACATAAGTCCATAAACTTACAGCTCACACGTGGACATATTTCGAATATCTTGATTACATTGACTAGCGTCTAGTTACACTAGAAATGTCTCTAGTACAACTCGAGTAAGGTCTCCTAGATAAAACTTTTTAATGATTCATCATTATTATTAGTATCCTTTCGTTTCTAATACAACGTTAATAAGGATATGGATCTTAGTCATTCCTTTCAATAACCATTATGTTTCTCGTTCATCATATTCAAGTAAGATTACCAAAACTTCTAAACTAAGTTTAGAAAGACTTTGGGTACGGCCATACAAACATCTTACTAATCCCACAAGGGGCCCAGCTGTATTAAACTTCAAAATAAATTGAAGGAAACAAATTCCATATTGACTACAAGCAAAACTTATGAATTTTGCGACACTTCCGAAAATAACCCTTATAGCTACCAGTTACGTTTAGTGTTAGATTATTCCACACAAATGCACTAGATTCACATCAGTTTCCTAGTATCCCAGGTATAAGGATTACTATTTATGATATACTTAATGACGAAGATCCATAAAGTATAATCATATAGTTGAGATAAGTCCAATATTCGATTTGTCGAATATCATCCCAAATCGATCAATATACTTTCAAGTATACTCTATCGCAATTTCGAATTGTCTTAGTTTAATAATATTCCCATATTATTAATCAACAACAGTCATTTAGCATAACAACTTATTCATGGATTAAAACATGTAAAATCGGATACATAATTAAATAACAAGAATAAACGAAACCCAATCTTTATTCCATTAAATAATAATGTCTTAACATCTTTTATCCAAATACTAATTAGATCAATGCATGAAAAACATGGTTGATGCATCATGCCCCTAGTGGTGACCTTCACACTAGTTTGGCAAAGCATAAAACAACCATTCTTGACCTATTAGAATTTTGAAAATACTTTCTTCAATAATTCAATTATTGAAGTTTTTGCACATGTGCATTCAAATAGTTTGATATTGCCACATGGTTCAAAAATTGTGAAACATCCTTGATTGCCAATTTATTATACTAAACTTCCAAAAACACATTTGAAGTTTAAAGTATTCTAATTGTTTAATGTATAATGCAACTTTAATCAACATGTCATCTCCAAAGATCCCATGAATAATATTGAGTGTTACCTCAATTATATATTTTCAAGTTTTTGATAACTTGTCATTTTAAAGATATAAATACGTTACTTATAATATCTATTATGTAATGTTTGATTCCAACCAAACTTCCAAGTTTGTTGGCTATGATAATTTGCACAACTATTGAAAAATTACTCATCTATAGAATATGGAAGTTGATCCAAGACAAGGATGTTATTTTATATTCAAACATATTCCTTCAGAATATTCATTACATAAGTTATTTTATAACTTTCAAATAGATTAATATATTAAAATCATCTTGCATTTTAAGCATGATATAAATATAACGTGATACACATGAAAATTTCTCAAACCGGATTTAGATTTTTTTATGTTCTAAATATCAATATAAACTTACTGCATGGCATATTATGTTGTATTTCAAACACATAAATAAACAAATTTATTTGTTCCAAGGTTATGTATCTTATTTTCTAAATCACCAAAGCAAACTTTCAATTCAAATCTAAACCAAATCATCATTTAATTTGAATGAAATTTACTTTCTTATATGTCTATCCAACATATATAATTTAAGAAAATAACTATAATACTCCCACTAGCTTTAAGGAATACTTAGAAATCATCTTATCCAAATTTAAATACAATCTTTATTTTAGCATAAGAATAATTTCCTAGATTTCTGTATTTATTCATGAATAATTGCAATTTGTAGTTTCTCCAAAGATTTATTTGAACTAATAAACTCCTTTCGATTACTTAAGTCTATGCTCAAGTAGTCATTCAAGAAATAGTTCATATATATTCAATTTTGTCAATTAAAATATGACCATTAAAATCTTTATATATTTAATGCATTTAGGAAAGAATACTCAATCACAATTAATTTACTTAAGTGTGATTAATAATATATTCATAATACATACATTAAATATATGTACAATCTTGTCCATATAATTTCGACACAAGGATTTAAACCACCACAATGGCCGTTTCTACCTTTCTTTGACGAAACTTATCTTTCATTTCTAGTCAAACTATTTAAGATAAACCAAATCTAAATTGATAATCTTGTTTGGACAACATCTATAACATTCATAGTATGATTAGTTTACCCAAGTCAATATTTGGTAATAAATCATAACAATTATTTGTAACTCATAATTCTCAGCATATTACTCGCATATCCGAGATATCCTTGCGGACCGATGACTTCAATTCCTTTATCTTGAGAGTTAGCATTAACACGCCTACCTCGTGATAATTACTAGTGTATTTAAGAAGATTACGTATTTTGTAATTTTATCTTTCAAGATCAAAACTCCCACTTGCTTTTAGTAACTTAAAGTTAATCTTTAAATACATAACAAATAGATCAACACTCCAATGTTATCTATTTTTGGGACTTTACGTAACACAATGACAGTTCCTAAGTCTATATTTTCTAAACAATCCACTTCATAAGTAGTTTAGCAAAATTTGAACTTCATTTAAGATAAAACGTGATTCATCACATTCCATATATAATTGTATCTTATTAGTCTTCTTAGCTCAAGTCATACTCAACTTTCTAACCTTGATTTCTTTTTGGAAGAAAGGAAGATATAGTTATCTTGAATCAAACATCACCATCATATTGAGAGTTTGATTCTTCTAATGAACATAACATAACAATTTTGTATTTCATTTAGGAAATATTTTATGTCAATCTTAACAATATTAAGATAAATTTATATCTTTCGGTTTACCTATATACCAACTAAATCATCTTAATAGTAAAATAGATTTCCTAACCATTTTGAATGCTTTATAACTCAAGTACTTCTAATACAAAGTCACTTTATTTTCATGTCTTTAAAACATAAAAGTTATAATTCCATCATACGTTTTAAGTCATTTGAAAATGACTTCATGTATATGTCTTAACGAAAAAGAGATAATACATTAACGACGTACTTTATATTATACGTCTTTCAAGACTTTTATGTTTGTGACTTTATACAATAAATCATAAACATGTATGACTAAACTAATCATGAACACCACTAGGTTTCATTAATATTTTCAAGTTAATTCACTACTATGTCTATTTATGTAATTCCAAGAATACTCAAATATTTATTACTTTAGTAGTATAAGATTACTCTATTATTTATGTCATTCCAAGAATTATCCATCTTAAGAAACCCTACAATAATCAACGCCCGATCTCACGTCATGTAGATATCTAACCCTTGTGTTTTCAATTTAGTCCAAGCTCTCACATGACTAAAACAAAACAACAAGTGTTTCTTAATGTGAATGATATATATACTTTTAAGTAGTGTTTAATAATCATATTGACACATGATCTAACTTTCATCTAATTATTAATTAGATCATTAGTCTCTTATCTTGAAGTCAAGAGAATCATATCTTTATGAGTTGTTTCTTGAACACAATATTAATTTCTCCCACTTATGCATGGAACAACCTCATATAATAGATAAACATCACATCTAACGTTTGTCTATACAACATATGATTGTGTCATATATACTAGCTATATACTAGCTTTTTACAAGTAGATGTAGAACCACTTAATCAACAAGAATCAATACATGATTATCCTTTGAAGATAATAGTGTCAACAATTAGAAAGTTATTATTTTAGGACATACTAAAGATAACATGGGTTATTACCAAGACAACAAATCTTGTAACTTCCACTGAATTAGAGAATGTTAAAATAACCTCGAATTCAGTAATCCAACACAATTCTCCCACTTAATTTGACAACATTGAAAATGGTTCATAGTCGGTGAAAATAATTAGTGTTGTGTTTACTTTCTTATACTTTTGAAAAACACATTCGTAACAATTACTTTCACATTCATAACAATTTACTTGTAGTGTTTAAGAGTGTACTCTACTTCGTAAGTGATGACTTATCCATAAATTTCTTTTAACTTGAAAAACTTGGCATGCAATTTCTTCCTCAATAGGTCTACCAACCCCACAATGGTATGTAGTGCCTATAAATGGTGAAAGCACAACTACTAGATAAAAATGAAAGTTTGCCTTTACACCAAAAGCGGTAACCATTCTTAAAATGTAATAACTCAAAATATGCATCTTCTTAACCATTAAAGTTTGCTATGAGTTATGTATAGAATTAGACATTTCTAAAATTCTAACTTGAAAAACTTGGCATGCAATTTCTTTTAACTTGCTTCGTAAGTGATGACTTATCCATCAATTTCTTTTAACTTGAAAAACTTGGCATGCAATTTCTTCCTCAATAGGTCTACCAACCCCACAATGTTATGTAGTGCCTATAAATGGTGAAAGCACAATGGTATGTAGTCCCCGGCAGCGGCGCCATTTGATAACTGGGCTTTTGCCCGTATAGAAATTAAAAGTTCGTGTTCTCGGTATCTTAACGAATTGATTTCCGATTCAAAGTACGACTCTATTATTTTTGGTGAAACAAATCTTTTTGGTTGTTTTTAAAATAAAAGTGAAAAACAATTAAAGTAAATGACGTTAAAGTAAATCTAATGTCTAATTTAAAATAAATGGCGGGTATTTAAAAACGTGACGAAAATTAAAAGGCACTTAATGTAAATAACGCAAATTTAAATCTAACTAAGGCAAACTTAAAACGCAACTAAAACTTAAAACTAAGGCAATGCTAAAACAAATCTAAGGCAAATAAACTTAAAGTGCAACTAAGTAAAAAGGCGGGAAAAATAAAGCTTGAAAAGTAAAAACAGAAAATTAAAAACTGAAATTAAAAGAAACCTGAAAACAGCTCATCCGAAATAATACCCTCATGCGGAATAAACATTTATCCGGAATGTCACCTTCGTTCAGAATGTTTTTCTTCACTCGGAATATTCACCAAATACCTTGATCCGGAATAAACGGCTTATCCGGAATATGTCACTTATCCGGAATAACTTCATTATTCGGAATGTTGGTCTTGATTCGGAATGATGTTGTTGATCCGGAATAATCATTTAATCTGGAATAATCCTTAATCCGGAATAATATTCCGAATAAAACCCTTGATCCGGAATGTCCTAATATTCCGAATAAACGCCTTGATCCGGAATAATAAATTATTCCGGATGAACTATCTTGATCCGAAATATTATTTGATTCGGAATGTTAGGTTGATCAGGAATATTTCCTTGATCCGGAATATTCTGCTTATCCGGAATAAATGGTTGATCCGGAACTTTTGGTTGATCCGGAATATTATTCCGAATAAAGCACCTTGATTCAGAATGTTTTAATATTCCGAATAAAGAACCTTGATGCGGAATAAATAATATTCCGAATAAACTCAACTGATCCGGAATATCCAATATTCCGGATGAACACCCTTTTGATCCTTCACTCGGAATGTTTTGTTGGGCTTGCGTTTCCTGGGAAAAGATCATAAACAACCACACGAAGAACAAGGAGAACAAGATCACACGAATCTAAACAAAACTAAATCAAATCAACCACAAGATTAAATCAAACTACTCAAATAACATCTACTAATGATAATCAATCAATCCAAAACAATGAAAATAACAAAACTAACAACAATAATCAAAACCCACTTAAATAAATCAATAAAAATCAAGAACATGAACATGAACAAATTAACAAAAAGATTAAAGAAAGGAAGATAGGAGATTAACAAGATAAAGTAAAGATTGACAAGAATTAAATGGAAACTTACTTGAAATTAAAGGTAATTAAGGTGCAAGACAAGGTATTTAAATGGGCATGAAAAGTAAATGACAAGGTAAGTAAAATGGAAGAACTAATTGTCACTATTAGCCAACAAAATGAAATGATTAACATCCTAAACTATATATAGGGGAGGATTAAGGAGTGCTTATGAAGCTTCCTCCCCTCATTCATTTCTTCTTAATTGCAAGCTTAGGTCCTTCTCTTCTTAATCTTTTGTTAATTGCACCATTAGTCCTTAAGCCTTTTAATCTTCTTAAATCTTGGACTTTAATGATTTTTGGCTCGGGATTTCTTTTGAACTCGTCTTTTAAATCTTCAATAAATTAGACTTGAGTTCTTCGGCTTTAAGTAAACTTCCGTCTTTTGACTTTTTCTTCGATAAATCTTAAGAATTGGTCTTGGACTTCCGTTCTTTTTGCACTCTTGACTTCTTGACTTCGTCTTTTATCTTTTTCTTCAATAAAATCCCGTGAATGCCCATGTTTTCTCCACTTTTCACAATTTCGTCCTAAATCACAACAAAAACACAAACCACGCATAATTATGACATAATTGGCATAAAATACACGTTTTGGTCCGGTTATTATGTAATTAAGTGGTAAAAAGGATGGGTGTTTACACACCTATCAATGACTTATCCATCAATTGCTTTTAACTTGAAAAACTTGGCATGCAATTTCTTCCTCAATAGGTCTACCAACACCACAATGGTATGTAGTGCCTATAAATGGTGAAAGCACAACTACTAGATAAAAAATGAAAGTTTGCCTTTACACCAATAGCGGTAACCATTCTTAAAATGTAATAACTCAAAATATGCATCTTCTTAACCATTAAAGTTTGCTATGAGTTATGTATAGAATTAGACATTTCTAAAATTCTTATTACTCCTTTTTCACTCATGGAAAAGAGTTTAGGTTTATCCTTTCATTGTAAATTGACTCTATCCTCAACCATATGGTTTGTAGATCAATAAATGAATGACTAAACCACGTTTACTGTGTAACGTTGCATTAATACATTGTAAAAGAATTTACAAAATTCAATTTTAGTATTTTTGATAACAAAAATACGTTCAAGAATACAATTACCCCGGTATATAAACCATAGTATTTTCCTTGAAACTAGAATCCATATTGACATAAACCCATTACATCAGTTGATCTGCTAGTAATGAATGTATTCAACATAATAACTTCTCGAACAATAATTGACAAACAAATTGCAATTTCTAGATTTTTAAGGGATCTACATTGCCAAAAGAACGTTTTTTATTGTAAACATGTTTAATCACTTCTGAATGCCTTAAGTTTCCAGATCTCACTGAGTAACATAATTAATTCATCTAATCTGAGTAACGTAAAACCATCATACGAATTCTCATTCTACGAAAGGTTTTCTCTCTGAAACTAGGATTTTTAGTCCTTTTTAATGCAATGAATGTTCGTTTTCCTCGACTCACTCGAATTGATTTCCAATTAACGTTTCGACTTACTTGTTTTTGGTAAATAACACTTGTGGTATTTTAAACTAACTAAAAAGACTATTTAATATAAAATCTATTTGATAATAAAAGCTTTTATTCTAATTAATTTTAAACTAAAAACATTTTAAATATAGTCTATTCTTAAATAAAAGTAAATTTAAAAAAAAACAAATTTTGAAAATCTAACTTAAACTAAAAAACTCTTTTAAATGAAAGCTTAAAAACCTTTTTTAAACTAAAGACTCATAAAAGTAAAAATGAAAATATTTAAAACTAATTTAAATTTAAAAATAAAAGTAAATTTAAAATGAAATCTATTTTAAATAAACAAAATAAAATGAAAACAATTTTAAAGTTATAAAAGTAAATAAAAATATTTTTTTTGTCTCTTTGTTTTTGATAAAAACTGTTATAAAATAAAATAAATCTTTTTAATTAAAACCTATTTGAAACTAAAAACTTAATTAAATCTAATTAATATAAACTGCCAATGAGTAAAATCCTATATTAACTAAAGGTTGCAAAGTAATAATCAAAAGTAGCATAGATGAGATGGTTGGTGCGTAGGGCTTATGAACGAGAGGTCTGGGGTTCGAATCCAACCCCAGACGAAATTTATTTTATTTATTCTTATTTTTTTTTGGACAGATTTATAACCTCAACAGATCAGTAGAATCTGTTGGTAAAGCTGAATAACAGTACAAATCATAAATCTAATAAGCTAGTTAAATATGCAATAAGCAGGAAACTAATAGGGCAAATAAGCTAAACAAATACAAGCTATAATAGCAAACAACCAAAATAAGCTAATAAGCAGGAAATAAGCAGTACAGTGAAAACTAGATAGGTTAGAATTAAATAAGCACCTAATGCAAATCCAAAATTCTAAATAAGCAAGTCTAAAAAGCTGAAATACTAATAAGCATAATCAAACGAACAAAACAGATCTATTAAGCAATACCTATAAGCAGAAACTTAAAAGCAATAAGCGAACAAAACAAATCCTAATAAAAACAATTCAGTAAGAATATCTAATCCAACACGAAACCAATACAGAAACTTAATTAACAGAAACATAAGCTGATTAAATCTAGCAGAGTTCTATATCTAAAATGAGCAGAAAATCAAAATAACAAAATCAACAAAGTCAAACAAAAAAATTCCAAAACAATAAGCAGATAAAGAAGACCAAGACTTAAATTAATCTAAACATAACTAACAGCAATCCAACATAAGCAGTAAACATTAAAAAAAACAAACTAAATCTAAAAACATAACATAAGTAGATTCAAAGCAAACATAAGCAAATTTAACAAGAAATTAAAGGAAAAGAAATAAAACCTTTTTGGAGAAATCCTTTGAGCCGAAGGTGAGGCGCTGAGCCACCTTAAGATCGAATCAAAGCAAATCAAACACCACCTTCGATTCCAAACAAACACTCGAACGGATTTTTTTCTTCTCTTTTTTCTTATAATAATAATTACGAGAACAATGACAATATATATATAAAACGAATTAACCTTTTAAATAAAACAGTAAATAAAAATGAGACGGAATTAAATTTAAATAACTTTTTTCATTAATTAAAATTAAAATTACAAGTGCTGAAAAAAATAAAAATTACAAGATTAAAACTAATCTAATTTTACTCAAAATAAAAATTAAAGTAAAAGCTATCTAACATTACAGATTAAGGGGGTTTTATAGGAGAACCCCGAACCTTCTAGGTTCTCCTTGGTGCCCACGTTTAAAGATCTTGGCCCTTCAATCTTCAATTTCACCCTCTCTCTTGATCATGTGGCTAAGATTAAACCTTGAGTCTTGGATTGCCAGCGTGGAATGATGTTATTGGAGGATTTGATGAGTTATTATTATCCTCCAATCAAAGGAAAGATCTTAGGCCACGTCGGATTTGGGACAGAGGATCACTTGGTGGATGCTTGCGAAAATCATGGGGATTTATTTGTGTTTGTGTGAATTACCAATTAAGGGAAAAAGCCCCAAATTCATTGGATTAATTTGTGTTGTTAAAATTAGGGTTTGTGAGGTAAAAAGGTGAAGATGGAGGCTGTGTATATTTGTAAGAGAGAGAGAGAAACAGTAAAAGGGTTTCACATAGTAAATAACGAAACAAAAATAAAGTGGGGTGTGGGAGGTTTTGTTTTATGCGTTTGGTTTGACTGTTTATTCCCCAAACTTGACCAAACTTTACATAACAGTTTATGTTGTTTATTGATTGGGCTTTTGGCCCATATTTGCAAAGAAAGAGTATTTGATCCGTCCCAAAATATTTGTATAATGGGCTATAGAGCCCACATTTATTTTCCATCTGTTTTTATACTTTTAATTGGGCCATGAATGGGCTTTTTGCCAAATGTAAATAATCATTACTCCTTAATGGGCTTTTGAGACCATTTATCTAATGTGGGACCCACAAGCCCAATAATCTCCATAAAATATTAATTCCACTAAAAATAAGCTCGATTTCGGTTTTCTCGATCTTTTCTTCAAAACCGTGTCGGTTTAGCTAGTTTTCGTGAACTTAGGCACACTTTTGGTCTTTTGACTTTTTCTTCGTCTCTTTCTTGAATCTTCTTCGACATTTGACCGTGAAATCCCGTGTTTTCTCTTCTTTTGATCATTTGTACCTATTTAACACACAAAACACAAAACCACGCGTAATTCCGACTTTTATGACATTAAACACATGATTAGGTCTTGTTTTTCCTTGATTTTAGTGGCAAAAGGATAAGTGTTTAGACACTTATTAAATCCCCTACACTTGACCATTGGAATGACCCCATGCAATGCATTATTTTAAAACACAAGTTACATTTTTCTCATAATCAATCCATCTTGGCCTTTATTAAGATATACTATTATCACTACGACGGAAAGATAAAAACTTTAAATGAAACAAAAGTGATAACAATTTATTAACTTGGAAATTATTTAATGGAAGAAACTCGTAAAGAAATCTAAGACTAGAATTAGGACTTTGGTGTCATGAATATTAATCACCCTCAAGTTTCACGTTCCCCACACTAAGCTTAAAAACGAGATCATTGTTATTACAAGTTAGCACAACTAACACTTACTCATGTGGTTTAGTTAATCACTTAGACCCCCTTATTCCTACGGTGTATCTCTTGTATTTTATTTTTGTCTTGAATGATCACGAGGATGCATTTTTGACTTATTTCGATAATTTATTAAGGCCGAAAATAAAGTGGGACGATTTAATCAATAGTTAGCTAAAGAACAAAATCTTTTAAAACTGCTTCTCGAAACCTCATAAAGTTCATATCTTGGCATAACTCGTTTCACGATTTGAGACCTTTCTCGGACCGATATTTGGCTTGTACTTCAAACTTCAAATCTTGAGAGACGATCTTGAAATTATGGTCTTCTCTTCATTTTGGTATACATCTTCATTAGGAGTGAAAGATGCTTCAAACGTTGACCACGACTTCTTCATTTATCCTCTTCTTTATTTAGGATTTTGATATACAACGATCCGCCTCCTTTTCGGACTTGGATCTATTTATCCTCATACCTTGTTAGGGTCTTTCTGGATAGACTTCTCCATGATCTTTAGGGGAGTAATTGCTTCTCGTCGTGTGTCTTGATCCATCATATTGATTTAGATTAATGATCTTCACGTCATCTTTGGATCTTTAGCAAAAAAAAGTGAATCCTCATGCCTTGTTAGGGCCTTTTTGGACTCGGGTATCCTCATGCCTTGTTAGGGCCTTTTTGGATAAGCCAATATTCGTGTCCCGCTTCAATAAGTTATGCCTTGGCTATGAACTCTAATTAATGTCGAGCAACTTTTAAACGATCTTGTGCTAGAAGCTAAGTAACCTTTTAAATCGTACAACCTTATTTATTGCAAATATATTTATTAACAAGTGATGGGAGAAAAAGTTCATAACTAACTCACATAAGTTAATGAAAGAATACCAAACTTATAATTAACTCTATCATCTCTCGTTCTCCACAATTTAAAATCTCAAGGAATGAGACTCGTGGATGCTTAGCCTAATAAACCAATTAAGGTCCATATGGTTAAGGATACTAGCTATAGTAAACTTGGATAAGTAAACTCGGGTTGAGTCAAAATATTCACGACGGGCCTAATATATCAAAGACATCTAAACTTGTTAAAACCATTTTATTTATTTATTTATTTTTGACTTTATTCTTGAAATGGGAAATATTATGATGCGATGACAAAAGAAAAATAAAAGAAAAATACTACAAGGCCAAAATAGATCAAAAATTTGAAAAACGTTGAAAATTTTTTAAATTTTCCAGTTAAATGGGGTCAAATTCATGGAAAAGGCCACTAAAATTTTGATAGAAATCCCCCATATACTTAATATAAATATTGTCCTCAATGTTTAAGCATGTGGGCGAATAAACTCCCCTACACTTAGGACATTGAGTACGTTGTTTAAAATCGAGCTAAGGAAGGGACAACTAAAGTGATTACGTTTATTCGTTTTATTTATATACATGATTGAATCACAATAGCAAAAACTTATCGAAGGAACCGGGTACACGGGTAACACGGGAACACGGGTCTCGTCAAAAGTACCAAAAGTGGATCATTAAAGCACATGTCCCTGCACATAATATCACAACACAAACAACCTACTTGGCTCCCCCTACACTTATTGGTGAAAAAGGGTAAAAAACTAACCTAGTTAAACGATGCTTGATTTTTAATCACGAGTCTCTAGCTCGACTCGATTTCCCGAATGTCATCATTCAAATGAGAAAATCATGGAACAACCGAGATTTCCAAGGGAGGAAAATCTCTCCATGATAAAGGTGAAACAAAGTCATACAAGGCATACCCCATGAAAATCCACCCGGGTCAAACACATAATTTCCATCACAAAAAGAAATAAACCCCGAGGTGGTACGCAAGTCATAGAAAAGTGGGGTATCCTTAGGCAAAAGTCTCTTACTAGGAAGGGTAAGGTGGTATGGCAATGAAAGCACAAAAGTCTCTATTCCCGGATCAAACACCGGTTCCTTAACGGGAAAATAGCAAGAGGTGTCGACATTTAAGCTCAAAATATCATCAAAATCCATAGTGGGAAAGTCATCCTCTTCCAAACTTGATGTGAAAACATAAGTATCATCGGAGTCATAGGAAAACTCTTCCTCATGAGGAAAATAGGTATTTAGAAAGATATCTAAATCCTCCTCAAATGGAATAACCTCTAAAGTAGGTAAGATCTCTAAGACTGGAGGATCCTCCTCATAAGTCATGACTTCCAAAATTAGAGTATAGAAGTCAAAGGGAGTCTACATGGAAGAATCACTCATCGAGATATGAGGTGCATTAAGATCATGGGGTGGGTCATCAAAATTAATGAGATCACTTAAAGAAGTGTCATCATCGTAGGTATCAAAGATTGGTTGATCATAAATGGGTGGGTCTAGAGTGGGTGGGTCAAAAGACGAGTCGTCTAAGCCGAAAATAGTGTGATCACTTGAAAGAGTGTCATCACTATCGGTGTCATAAATAGGAGTTTCAAAAATTTGAGGCTCTAAGGGAAGAGATGAATTTATCACAAAATCATTATGATTAGATTTTTCAATTCCAAAAGGATTAATAAAAATCTCATCATCATTATAATTAAGAACATCAATCATATTGACCGACTCTTTTCCATTTGATTTTGTTGTGATTTTTCCCATTTTGAAAACTTGTTGTTCATCCCGAACCCTAAGAATTAACTCCCCTTCGGCTACATCAACTAAGGCTCTTCCGGACCTTAAGAATGGTCTACCAAGTATTAACGGAATACGAGGATCCATCTCATAGTCGACGACGACAAAGTCTACGGGAAAAGTAAATGTACCAACTCGAACAAAAACATCTTCGGCAATACCAACGGGGTATGCGAGAGTTCGATTAGCTAATTCTAAAGTCATACGAGTCGGTACAAGGTCGGGTAATGACAATTGTTTCCAAATCAAAAGTGGCATAAGATTGATGCTAGCGCCGAGATCCGCTAAGGCCATACAATCATCGATTTGAGGAAACGAGCAAGGTAACACGAATCGTCCGGGATCTCCTAGCTTTTCGGGAAGCTCTTTGAGAAGAACCGCAGTACAATTCTCATTTAAACGAGTGTTCACGAGCTCAACCATTTTTTCTTTCTTAATAAGCAAATCTTTAAACATTTTCACAAATTTTGGCATTTGAGCAAGTGCTTCAATAAGGCTTACGTTAACATTCACATTGGAAATCATTTTCAAAAAATTAGAGACATGAATGTCATCTTTGGTGAGCACTTTAGTCTTGCCTAACCTAGATGGATAAGGAATATTAGGAGGACTAGAACTAGGAGTAGGCTCTTTCGGTAATGGAGGACTAGAACTAGGAGTGGTAGTGGGGGGAATCACCGGAGGGGGAGTAGGATTACTCATTATGACCTCCGGGCCTTGTCTCTCCTTTTCGGGCGAAGAGATGGAAGGTCCCAATAAAGTGGCTCCACTTTGAGTATTGATAGCACTCACATTAACACGAGGGTTAATCTCGGTATTGGATGGTAAGGCACCTTAGGATCTAAGGGTTTGCAACATAGTCAAAAATCTCTTATCGTTGGACTCTTGCATTTGTCTAGTAGACTCTTACATAGCTTTCATGATTTTCTCATGTTCGGTCAATTTTTGTAGAACCAAGTCCATTTGAGGGTTTTGTATATTCATTTGATTGAACCCTTGATTATTAACCCCTTGATTAGGAAAACTTTGATTTTGATATTGAGTTTGAAAGTCGTTGTTATTGTAAAAACCTTGATTATTTTGAAACCCTTGATTTTGACCATTAAAAATCCCTTGATTTGCATTCCCTTGAAAATTACCCATTTGAGGACCTTGGTTCCTATGTTGGTATTGGGTATTTTGGGCGGGTGGGGGTGGTCGTTGAGGTGCTACAAAACCCGGGGGAGCCAAATAATTAGTACTCTTGTAAGACAAATGGTTAACATCAATATTTGGTTTAAATGGAACCCTTTCATTAGCATTAAAAGCACAAACTTGTTGTTGTTGATTATAAACCTTGTCACAATTGAAATATGAATGTGGTCCACCACAAGTCTCACACGTTTCACTATTATCTTTCACGGCATGCACATGTGTAGTGAGGGCGTCGGTTTTTAGAGCAAGGTGTTTCACAATTGAAGTAAGCTCCTTAATTTGATTTTTCACCTCATTATCACTAGCACTAGCTATTGTAGTCTGAACACTCTTAGTTTGCACTTTTGCCTTGTTCTCAATAATGGCCCAAGCCTCGTTCATGGTTTTCACAAGAATATTGCCCCCCGCGGCACTATTAAGTGAGTCTTGGTCATTTAGAGTTAAACCATTGTAAAACGTATTTATTTCATGCACTTTAGTGAAACCGTGTTGTGGACATTTTCTTAAAAGCTCTTTAAATCGATCCCAAGACTCACTAAAAATTTCCCCATATTTTTGCTCAAAAGTAATGATTTCATTCCTTAAAGAGGTGGTCCGTGATGGTGGAAAAAAGTAGTTTATGAACTTGGTCTCTAAATCGATCCATGTAGTAATACTTTGGGGTGGTTCCTTGTCAAGCCAAATCCGGGCTTTTCCCTCGAGGGAAAAAGGAAAAATTTGTAGGCGAACGGCCTCTTGTGGCACCCCATTGTATTTGACGATATTTGCTAATTGGATGTGTAAAACCCAAAAATTTAATAAAATTATTTTACTCTTAATATAATATGGTAATAATTATGTAATAAGTTTACGTAGAAAATAAAATATATAACAAGATGGTGAATGACGTTTTGGAAGATGCAATTCAAAGTAATAAAATCAAATGACTTTTATAAATGTTTATGTTTTGAATTGCCTAGTTAGCAATATAAGTAATTTAAAACAAATTTAATTGGTTGGCTTTTGATAGTTCACATATAAAGTTTATTAATCGGAAATTTATATCAGTTTAATGGCCATTTCAATATTTGCGGTACTCAAACACAGCAAGTCAAAACGTTAGTAATTAACCCAAAATCCTTGCCAAGATTGTCTCGTTATTTTTAGCATTCATTCTTAAGTATTCTAACTCATTAACGGAGGAAAGCAAGCCATTAATATCATTAAAATCTCCCTATAAAAATAATTAATTTAGAGCTAGAAGATATCAACCAAGAAGGAAACAATTGCAAGTTTTTAACGTGGGTCAAAAGTAACGTATTACTTCAAAACTAAATCTCCGGCTTTTCGGCACATGACCATTCTAAAAACAGTGATAAGATCGGCCCATAATCAATTATTTAATTTCGGTATCACTCATGCTATTAGATCTAACAAAGCCTATAGATATTATTAAGGGAAGTTACTCGAGAGGTAGGAAACGAAGCGCCAAAAGATTAATCTTTTCATATCAAACACCATGTTTTGACTCTATATTCATAGTCGTCTTGCGTGTGATCGGATTCATATCGCATTTTTGGGATCACGACGAGTATTGCTAGACTTTCGTGTTACAACTTGTGCTCGGATTCATATCGTAATCCCCTGAGTGAAGTTTTAGTTCGTGTTAGTCTCTTTAAAGGTAATATATCGATACATATTATAACTAGCTTTCAATCTCTAAGGCATGATGATCACTAATAACTATAATTGTTTTGGGGTCCTGGAAAAACATGTCATTTTAATTTGAATCCTAATATTACCATACCATAAGTTTATATATCGAACATACGTTTTTCAATCAACTTGTTTTACCATTAGTCGAATATTTTCAAGGCTATAACTAGGTTACATTACTTAAGATGATAGAGTCATCATGTTTTCAGTGATTTAAAACATTGTCGAAACCGAACGAGTAAACCAAAGAAACTTATTGTCAAATATTTCGAGGCAGAAAATGGAACACAGTGTGGTTAGTGAAATAACAAAAAAAAAAAAATTTATGTCTTTAATAATATTGCATAAACTTGTCAAAACATGTTTTTCGTATAAAAAAATTCTTTAAGGGAAATTACAACTAAAAGATTTCTACTACTAAATGGTAGGATACTTGTTAAAGCTAATGATATAAGATGACTTTATGGTTTCGTTTTGTAAACGCAGCAAGAGAACATGAAACAAAAAAAAGGGCCTAGTGCATGGCCATGCATAGACTTTGTGGGTTAACTACGTAAAAGAAGACAAATATGATGCTCATTTGACAAAATTCTAACTTTGTATTAATACTTGCAAGATAAAAAAATGATTTACACTATAAGACTAAACATTAGTTAATTTGTTTGTCATATTAATATAGTAGTTGATTAATTTATGTAGCTCACGTGAAAGTCGGAGTAGTCTCGTTCATCATTTTATATTTCACTGCTTGTTGGACATAAGGTACGGATTTTCGTCCTTTCAGTAAGGACTTCCTTTCCTATGCATGATTAGGATATCCCGTCTGCAGCCAAATGTTTTCCCCAGTATATGTTTAAGTTTATCAGTAATCATGTTAATAACTAAATAAATTGCCTGAGCCTTATATACAAGCACGACCAGTTTATGTACTAGTTACGGAGGTACCGTAACCACGGCACTAGAGGCACCGGTGTCGTGACTCACATGCAGGAGAGTGATATCCTGCATCGTCCCACTCAGCTCAGCTTGGCCATTTTATCAGTATATTTTTTTTAGTGGGGCGTATGGATGCATCCTAGGCTTATAAGTGTTACAAGTTATCAGGGTGAATGTGGTGTGTGCTCTACATCCTTCACATTGGAGCTGATCCCTCCACCCAGCACAGTTATTTAGAGGTCACCCCTCTACAGCATGACGAGGTCACCCCTCCAGTTATTCATGCACGGTTGTTACAGCACGTGACCTATATAAGCTCTGGCAAATCAAAATACAGTAAATGCATGTTTTTAGATTTATCAGATATTAGTTCAGCTTTATTATTTACGAATCAGACTTTACAGATTATGCACAGATTTCCGCTGCAACTTTACTTATCAGTCTTACAGCACCAGTATTTTACCATCTGTTTCATTTCAGTAGCTCCTTATCATGCTCTATATCCGTTCACTGAGCGTTATGCTCAGCCGTAGTTCCCTTTCATGTTCTAACGGCAGGTACCCCAGGACACTCTTAGGATTCTGAGAGCATGTGCATTTGGATGGGAGCTATCCAGACTTCTTACTTTATGTACTTACATTATTCTGCTTATTTGGACATTGTTTAGTCCTTTCTTTCAGTATTTTATTTTTTTCATGTTTTGGGCTTATGTTTGGATTACCGATGTTTGATTCCGGTATTTCCTTTATGGTCAGTTAATGTTTTAGGACATTTACCTTATGCTTTGATGACACGCCATAAATACACGTAACGGTCCACTTATCCAAGTGGGGTGTTACAATTATGGTATCAGAGCCATAGGTTCGACCTGTAGGCTCTAAAACTTGACCTGTGACTAGTGGGCAGTCAGCAGGGAACTTCTCAGATTTTGGCGTTGTTATCTTTCATGTTTCTCATGGATTATTCAGTCAGTTTTCTTCATTTATCAGTCAGTTTTCTTAATGTTTTGACTAAGTAAAAGGTTGGTATAAGACTGACCATATTTAGTCGCATGTGCTTTTCATTTGAATTTTGTTTTGGTGAACCGACCCATAGGCGTTCACCCTTGCCGTTCAGATTTTGTATTGGTAAACCGACCATAGGCGTTTACCCTTACTCATGTCAGATTCATGTTTTCAATCAAATATCACTTGGTGAACCAGCCATAAACGTTCACCTTTTCTCAAGTCAAATTTCATGCTTTTAAGTCAAATGATGTTTTGTGAACTGAACCATAGATGTTCACCTTTGCACATATCATGATATTTTATAAAGTTTGACAAGTATGAATTGGACTACAACCAACCATGTTTAGTCCCAGATTGTAAATTTCTATACATGACAGTTCCCATGAAACTTTGACAAGTATGATCGAACCAGAATCGCCCATACTTAGTCACATGTTTTCTTCCTTGAATGTTGTGGATTGAACTATAGCCATCCACACCAGTTGTTGTTAAAACTCAGTTGATCACTCTTATGTTCTTGGTAACAATCCAGTTTCACAATTGCAAGCTGATGTCGCCTTCAGGCGGATTCAGTTTCATGTTTCCTTACAAGGATTATGTTTTCAACAGAACGATAATGTTTCATGCTAAGATACAGAAGGATTACAGTAAAATCCTATTCTCATGATAAAGCATGTTTGGTCCTCATCAGTCAGGTCATCATGCTGACCATTGTTAAAACTCAGTTTAATCATATCCCTGAATCCTGGAAAAAAAAAACCGGCATTAAGTCTACGCGGGAATTACAAGGCTATCATGTTACTCATTTCAGTTCAGTTTACTACCGTTTAAATCAATTTATTCTTTTGATAATGTCAAACAAGCGACACCAGTATCGATCATCCTATAAAATTTCCACCAGCTCCATGTACAGTAGTTCACGTGTACTCTACGTACAGTGTCTCAGATTTGCTCTATGTGCAATATTCATTTTGTACTTCATGTACAGTAGTCCAAGTGTACTCCAGGTACCCTACTCCATGGATATTGCTAATCGATCCTCAATCATCTCAGATGTTACCACTTGTCGATATTCTACCAGGTGCTGATGCTGCTCGTGAGTTGAAGATTCTATCAGATACTGATGCTGCTAACACTTTGAAGACCTCACAAATGCTGATGTTGCTGATGCTGATGCTTTGGAGATTTCCAAGATGCTGTTTCTGTTCATACCATGAAGACTCTGCAGAACAAGGACAAAAACTCTAAATTTGAAATTTCTGACTTGAATAAATTTTAACCATCAGACACTACCATTCCACTCCATACTTTTACCTTCTCAGTTAGTTGTCACACGTTACTCAGCTAACCGTTCATTCAGAAGAGTGGGAACCGTAAACCAGCCGACTACTCAGCAAAATAGTTACAAGAATCACGGTCATGAAAATGACCGTCATAAATTGACAGAAAAAGCAGTAGTGACAACCACCGTGCTTATAATTAATCAGTCAGTAACCATCAGAACTCCGGAACGGACGTGACCAGAAATACAGAGGTCAGTAGTCTAACCGATCCGCCAATCCTAGCAGGTACCAGAATTTTTTTAACCTTATTCAGATTCATCCAATAAAACACATGTCAAGACATCAGTCAAGACATAGGTCTCAGGTATCATTTCGGAAGACACATATCAGGACACCAGTCATCGTACACGTCATACAAAATCTTTTCTCAAAATACGAGTCAGAACTCATAACTCCATATGTTTCAAAACCAGACCCTCATAAATTCAGGGTACCCTCCAAGGGGTATACCTGTTTTGTCATGTCAGGCATAAATCAAACCATTAAAGATCCAGTTAACACCACTGGAGTATTATTCAGGTTAGACATGCAGTATTCATTCTGTTGGGTTACAGACAAACACATTCAGCAAGATCTGCCATGTTTGCTTCACTTATTCATATGTCAGCTATATCTAAATCAGGTATTTACCTACCTCCTAGCCAGAAAAGATTCCACAGTATCACTCATTTTTATAAAGTTTTTTCCTTCCAGTTGAAAACGAGATCCGTTTTGCTAACTTCTAAACATGTTCATTATATTTTCTGCCAGAAAAATTAGTATGAATTGGTTCTGCTTTACGAACACGTGACTTATTATTGCATAGCTATGAAGACTTTCTAGCTACTAGTTATGAATCAATTTCTGAAGTCACCTAAATCCATGATTAGCAGATCATTCCAGAGTTTTCTGATGTACTTCCAGAAGTGTTCCAAAGATCCCTCCCTAATCATGAGACAGAGTTTGACATAGAGCTTGTCTCAAAGACAAAACCTATTTTCAGAAATCCTTATCGCAGGGCTCCAGCTGAGCTAAAAGAGCTGCAACAATTACTGCAGGAGTTACCGAAATGAAGCTTATTCGCCCTAGCGCACCACCAGAAGGTGCACCGTCTTCTGTCTATAAGGAAAAGGCCGATATCATGAGACCATGTATCGATGACCAAAATTTTTATAAGATCACCATTCTTAATCGATATTCATCCCCCGTATAGAAGATTACCTGATCTGCTACGATGTCTTGAATAATTTTCCCAGAATAATTCACGACCATGTCACCATCAGTGGTGAGGGAAAGAACATGAGGTTTTCCAGACTGCTGTTGCACACGTTATAGTCTCCTTAAAAAAAATTATTTATACTTCTGAGCTCATTAATGCTCCAGCTATAGTATGAAATTTATGAATTTTGTCTTTTATGACTTCTTAGACAAAATCGTCAGTATATTTAGTGTAATATTCTGATCTGCCAAATTTTAGAGAAGTACAAGAGAATCATCTTCTCACAGTTGTACAGAATCTCCGATAAGAGCAAATTATATAAGCAGCTTCCCAGATGTGAATTACAGTTGAACAAGGTGTCATTCCTGAACCACCCTATTTTAGCAGAAAGAAATTTCTGACTATCCTGCGAAGGTGAAGGCCATCACCAGATGGTCAAGACCGACGTCTGTAACTAGAGTACAAAATTTTCTAGAACTCACTTGACGGCTATCGCATAAAACTACTGTCAGTTCTCACTAAGATCCTTCCATGACTATTCATTCAGATTCCACCAGAATGTACCAAAAATCACAGACAAAATTTTGAAAGAAGCAGTATAACACATGGATGCAGCTACGTTCATATCTAAATGCCTGATACACCGGAGGTTCATGATAGAACGCCGTCATGCTAGTGAATTATTACAACCATTAGAAATTCTAAACAAAAATGAGACAAGATTCCATGGAGGTTGTTATCAGTTACCATAGACTTAGAAGAAGTATGTTACTATCTAAGTCATTGTCAATCATTTAACCCAGCCTACACGTTTTATTTCATCCGAACGGATTACGCACTAGCAGATCTGCACATGTTCACCTTCACATTCACGTCCACGCTTATGTTCATCTTTACGTGTACGTTTACTTTCACGTTTAAGTCTCACGTCCACAGTTATGATTTTGTTCATATGTTGTCAATCTCATGATTTACGTCTACGTTTGCATTCATGACATCGTTCACGTTCAGGTTTGTGTTCCACCTCACTATACACGTTCCAGGTCTTGTACTGAATTTGGTTACAGAAAGCTTAAGAAACCAGACTCAAGTTCAATACAGCTTTTCCCATACCTAGGCAGACGTTCCACGTCTCAGGTCATATCGTTTGGCATTCCTCCCTCAGTCAGCATATGTTTATGATATGTCCACGTATCACATTCACGATATATTCCATGCACAACGTTCATCAGACGATCACGAATCACGTTCACAATTGCTCACGTATCACGTTCAAAATTGTTCACGTATTTCGTTCCCAATATGTCCCCAGTATCTTTACTCAGAGATATAAATGTTATCTTTTCAGGTTAATTGTACGTATCATTTCATGTATCATACATGTTATTGCTTACTAATTCGATCAGATTTAGAAAATACATATCGAGTATGGAACCAAAAACTATTCAGTATCGTCAGGACAGGGTCATTAAGACCAAGAATTCTTTTCAGTATGTCAAGATCTTGAAGGAACCGTTTCGAGCGGGAAGCCACTTGAAACGGAGGAGTCCATCAGGACTTCTCATCCTTTTCCTACCATAATTCAGTTATGTTCTTCCAGTCATGCTACGTTCCAGGTTTTCTTTCAGTCATGTGATGTTCCATGTCCTTGTCAGTCATGTCCTTTCAGCTTACATGTCTTTTCAGTTTACATGTTCTTTTAGCTCTTATAACCAGCAGCTTTATTACCTTTAATTCAAGGACAATTTTTTTTAGAGGGGAAGAATTGTAAAAAATAAAACGCAGCATTATCGTGTCTCTAATTCGAGGACGAATTATTTTTTTTTAGAGGGGAGAAGTTGTAAAACCCAAAAATTTAATAAAATTATTTTACTCTTAATATAATATGGTAATAATTATGTAATAAGTTTACGTAGAAAATAAAATATATAACAAGATGGTGAATGACGTTTTGGAAGATGCAATTCAAAGTAATAAAATCAAATGACTTTTATAAATGTTTATGTTTTGAATTGCCTAGTTAGCAATATAAGTAATTTAAAACAAATTTAATTGGTTGGCTTTTGATAGTTCACATATAAAGTTTATTAATCGGAAATTTATATCAGTTTAATGGCCATTTCAATATTTGAGGTACTCAAACACAGCAAGTCAAAACGTTAGTAATTAACCCAAAATCCTTGCCAAGATTGTCTCGTTATTTTTAGCATTCATTCTTAAGTATTCTAACTCATTAACGGAGGAAAGCAAGCCATTAATATCATTAAAATCTCCCTATAAAAATAATTAATTTAGAGCTAGAAGATATCAACCAAGAAGGAAACAATTGCAAGTTTTTAACGTGGGTCAAAAGTAACGTATTACTTCAAAACTAAATCTCCGGCTTTTCGGCACATGACCATTCTAAAAACAGTGATAAGATCGGCCCATAATCAATTATTTAATTTCGGTATCACTCATGCTATTAGATCTAACAAAGCCTATAGATATTATTAAGGGAAGTTACTCGAGAGGTAGGAAACGAAGCGCCAAAAGATTAATCTTTTCATATCAAACACCATGTTTTGACTCTATATTCATAGTCGTCTTGCGTGTGATCGGATTCATATCGCATTTTTGGGATCACGACGAGTATTGCTAGACTTTCGTGTTACAACTTGTGCTCGGATTCATATCGTAATCCCCTGAGTGAAGTTTTAGTTCGTGTTAGTCTCTTTAAAGGTAATATATCGATACATATTATAACTAGCTTTCAATCTCTAAGGCATGATGATCACTAATAACTATAATTGTTTTGGGGTCCTGGAAAAACATGTCATTTTAATTTGAATCCTAATATTACCATACCATAAGTTTATATATCGAACATACGTTTTTCAATCAACTTGTTTTACCATTAGTCGAATATTTTCAAGGCTATAACTAGGTTACATTACTTAAGATGATAGAGTCATCATGTTTTCAGTGATTTAAAACATTGTCGAAACCGAACGAGTAAACCAAAGAAACTTATTGTCAAATATTTCGAGGCAGAAAATGGAACACAGTGTGGTTAGTGAAATAACAAAAAAAAAAAAATTTATGTCTTTAATAATATTGCATAAACTTGTCAAAACATGTTTTTCGTATAAAAAAATTCTTTAAGGGAAATTACAACTAAAAGATTTCTACTACTAAATGGTAGGATACTTGTTAAAGCTAATGATATAAGATGACTTTATGGTTTCGTTTTGTAAACGCAGCAAGAGAACATGAAACAAAAAAAAGGGCCTAGTGCATGGCCATGCATAGACTTTGTGGGTTAACTACGTAAAAGAAGACAAATATGATGCTCATTTGACAAAATTCTAACTTTGTATTAATACTTGCAAGATAAAAAAATGATTTACACTATAAGACTAAACATTAGTTAATTTGTTTGTCATATTAATATAGTAGTTGATTAATTTATGTAGCTCACGTGAAAGTCGGAGTAGTCTCGTTCATCATTTTATATTTCACTGCTTGTTGGACATAAGGTACGGATTTTCGTCCTTTCAGTAAGGACTTCCTTTCCTATGCATGATTAGGATATCCCGTCTGCAGCCAAATGTTTTCCCCAGTATATGTTTAAGTTTATCAGTAATCATGTTAATAACTAAATAAATTGCCTGAGCCTTATATACAAGCACGACCAGTTTATGTACTAGTTACGGAGGTACCGTAACCACGGCACTAGAGGCACCGGTGTCGTGACTCACATGCAGGAGAGTGATATCCTGCATCGTCCCACTCAGCTCAGCTTGGCCATTTTATCAATATATTTTTTTTAGTGGGGCGTATGGATGCATCCTAGGCTTATAAGTGTTACAAGTTATCAGGGTGAATGTGGTGTGTGCTCTACATCCTTCACATTGGAGCTGATCCCTCCACCCAGCACAGTTATTTAGAGGTCACCCCTCTACAGCATGACGAGGTCACCCCTCCAGTTATTCATGCACGGTTGTTACAGCACGTGACCTATATAAGCTCTGGCAAATCAAAATACAGTAAATGCATGTTTTTAGATTTATCAGATATTAGTTCAGCTTTATTATTTACGAATCAGACTTTACAGATTATGCACAGATTTCCGCTGCAACTTTACTTATCAGTCTTACAGCACCAGTATTTTACCATCTGTTTCATTTCAGTAGCTCCTTATCATGCTCTATATCCGTTCACTGAGCGTTATGCTCAGCCGTAGTTCCCTTTCATGTTCTAACGGCAGGTACCCAGGACACTCTTAGGATTCTGAGAGCATGTGCATTTGGATGGGAGCTATCCAGACTTCTTACTTTATGTACTTACATTATTCTGCTTATTTGGACATTGTTTAGTCCTTTCTTTCAGTATTTTATTTTTTTCATGTTTTGGGCTTATGTTTGGATTACCGATGTTTGATTCCGGTATTTCCTTTATGGTCAGTTAATGTTTTAGGACATTTACCTTATGCTTTGATGACACGCCATAAATACACGTAACGGTCCACTTATCCAAGTGGGGTGTTACAGGATGAATCGTTTGATATGAGCGTGTGGGTCATCATTAGTACGACCTAAAATTGGTGTAGCGGAAACCATTCGAATAAAATCCGGTTTAAGTTCAAAATGATTAGCTCCAATGGTCGGCACCACAATCGCGTCATCGTTTCCTTCAACGTGAGATTGAATAATCTCAATCATTGGTCGATTATCCGTTGCCATCGTTATGTCGAAAGCTCGATTCTCGGGATCGGCTTGAATGACGGTCTTTTTGTTTTTCTTCTTCTTCTTTTTGGAAGAATTAGAAGTATTTGGTACACCACTCGGTATGTATGTACGCGCGCGGGTGCGCATACAATTAAAACTTTGGAGTGAGGTAGGTGACCTCGGTCGACTTTGAGAGGAAAAGGATTTTCCCTCTCGAGGAGCAATATGAAAAAGCTACAAAAATATATACTTAAGTACTAATTGAGTTGGCAAACCAATAATCGGTCGTCCCTCTCAATATACGCACAAGAAAGCGGGGAAACGAGGTGGCACAAAGCACTTAAAAACCTTTTTCCTTAGACGGCCCTTTATAGCGTGTCGCCTTATACCCACCTTATAGTTTGTATATTTTGAGTTCAAACGTCTTACTAGTATTTATCTATTTTGCCTTTTTATTTCGTTTAGGATTGGACTACAATAGTTAGGTGATGAAATCCCAACTAAGGCTTATTTGAAAAGTAGGTAAATTATTGTGCTACGTACTATAATATAGTAAAAGAAAAATCTTTTTGTATTTTTTTAGAAAAATATATATTCACAAGAAAAACGAAAGAAATCGAACTAAAAATAACACTAATACGTAATATTTTTGGTGTAATACTTTTAGGAAAAAGTATTACTTTTGATTTTTTAAAATTTTTTTGGTGCAATTCTTAGGAAAGAAATTGCTTTTGTGATTTTTTAATTTTTTTTTTTGTATTTTTAAGTTTTTGATTTTTTAGATTTTTGATTTTGTTGCAAGAAACGTAACGTTCAAAAAGAACGGATCCCAAAATCTAAACGTCTTCACGAAAAATCGTCAATCGTACTAGCGAAGCGGCAGCGACGCCATTTGAAACTAGGATTTTTAGTCCTTTTTAATGCAATGAATGTTCGTTTTCCTCGACTCACTCGAATTGATTTCCAATTAACGTTTCGACTTACTTGTTTTTGGTAAATAACACTTGTGGTATTTTAAACTAACTAAAAATACTATTTAATATAAAATCTATTTGATAATAAAAACTTTTATTCTAATTAATTTTAAACTAAAAACATTTTAAATATAGTCTATTCTTAAATAAAAGTAAATTTAAAAAAACAAATTTTGAAAATCTAATTTAAACTAAAAAACTCTTTTAAATGAAAGCTTAAAAACCTTTTTTAAACTAAAGACTCATAAAAGTAAAAATGAAAATATTTAAAACTAATTTAAATTTAAAAATAAAAGTAAATTTAAAATGAAATCTATTTTAAATAAACAAAATAAAATGAAAACAATTTTAAAGTTATAAAAGTAAATAATTTTTTATTTTTTTTTTGTCTTTTCATTTTTTATAAAAACTGTTATAAAAGAAAATAAATCTTTTTAATTAAAACCTATTTGAAACTAAAAACTTAATTAAATCTAATTAATATAAACTGCCAATGAGTAAAATCCTATATTAACTAAAGGTTGCAAAGTAATAATCAAAAGTAGCATAGATGAGATGGTTGGTGCGTAGGGCTTATGAACGAGAGGTCTGGGGTTCGAATCCAACCCCAGACGAAATTTATTTTATTTATTCTTTTTTTTGGGACAGATTTATAACCTCAACAGATCAGTAACATCTGTTGGTAAATCTGAATAACAGTACAAATCATAAATCAAATAAGCTAGTTAAATATGCAATAAGCAGGAAGCTAATAGGGCAAATAAGCTAAACAAATACAAGCTATAATAGCAAACAACCAAAATAAGCTAATAAGCAGTAAATAAGCAGTACAGTGAAAACTAGATAAGCTAGAATTAAATAAGAACCTAATGCAAATCCAAAATTCAAAATAAGCAAGTCTAAAAAGCTGAAATACTAATAAGCAGAATCAAACGAACAAAACAGATCTATTAAGCAATACCTATAAGCAGAAACTTAAAAGCAATAAGCGAACAAAACAAATCCTAATAAAAACAATTCGATAAGCATATCTAATCCAACACGAAACCAATACAGAAACTTAATTAATAGAAACATAAGCTGATTAAATCTAGCAGAATTCTATATCTAAAATGAGTAGAAAATCAAAATAACAAAATCAACAAAGTCAAACAAAAAAATTCCAAAACAATAAGCAGATAAAGAAGACCAAGACTTAAATTAATCTAAACATAACTAACAGCAATCCAACATAAGCAGTAAACATTAAAAAAAACAAACTAAATCTAAAAACTTAACATAAGTAGATTCAAAGCAAACATAAGCAAATTTAACAAGAAATTAAAGGAAAAGAAATAAAACCTTTTTGGAGAAATCCTTTGAGCCGAAGGTGAGGCGCTGAGCCACCTTAAGATCGAATCAAAGCAAATCAAACACCACCTTCGATTCCAAACAAACACTCGAACGGATTTTTTTTCTTCTCTTTTTTTTTATAATAATAATTACGAGAACAATGACAATATATATATAAAATGAATTAACCTTTTAAATAAAACAGTAAATAAAAATGAGACGGAATTAAATTTAAATAACTTTTTTCATTAATTAAAATTAAAATTACAAGTGCTGAAAAAAATAAAAATTACAAGATTAAAACTAATCTAATTTTACTCAAAATAAAAATTAAAGTAAAAGCTATCTAACATTACAGATTATGGGGGTTTTATAGGAGAACCCCGAACCTTCTAGGTTCTCCTTGGTGCCCACGTTTAAAGATCTTGGCCCTTCAATCTTCAATTTCACCCTCTCTCTTGATCATGCGGCTAAGATTAAACCCTGAGTCTTGGATTGCCAGCGTGGAATGATGTTATTGGAGGATTTGATGAGTGATTATTATCCTCCAATCAAAGGAAAGATCTTAGGCCACGTCGGATTTGGGAGAGAGGATCACTTGGTGGATGCTTGCGAAAATCATGGGGATTTATTTGTGTTTGTGTGAATTACCAATTAATGGAAAAAGCCCCAAATTCATTGGGTTAATTTGTGTTGATTAAAATTAGGGTTTGTGAGGTAAAAAGGTGAAGATGGAGGCTGTGTATATTTGTGAGAGAGAGAGAAACAGTAAAAGGGTTTCACATAGTAAATAACGAAACAAAAATAAAATGGGGTGTGGGAGGTTTTGTTTTATGCGTTTGGTTTGACTGTTTATTCCCCAAACTTGACCAAACTTTGCTTAACAGTTTATGTTGTTTATTGATTGGGCGTTTGGCCCATATTTGCAAAGAAAGAGTATTTGATCCGTCCCAAAATATTTGTATAATGGGCTATAGAGCCCACATTTATTTTCCATCCGTTTTTATACTTTTAATTGGGCCATGAATGGGATTTTTGCCAAATGTAAATAATCATTACTCCTTAATGGGCTTTTGAGCCCATTTATTTAATGTGGGACCCACAAGCCCAATAATCTCCATAAAATATTAATTCCACTAAAAATAAGCTCGATTTCGGTTTTCTCGATCTTTTCTTCAAAACCGTGTCGGTTTAGCTAGTTTTCATGAACTTAGGCACACTTTTGGTCTTTTGACTTTTTCTTCGTCTCTTTCTTGACTTTTCTTTGACATTTGACCGTGAAATCCCGTGTTTTCTCTTCTTTTGATCATTTGTACCTATTTAACACACAAAACACAAAACCACGCGTAATTCCGACTTTTATGACATTAAACACATGATTAGGTCTTGTTTTTCCTTGATTTTAGTGGCAAAAGGATAAGTGTTTACACACTTATTACTCTCCATCTCAACATCACCCAAAAATCTCATTTGATGACGAAGTAATTTCAAGTGTTCGTCAATTAGGAGCATTCGACTTAAATTTTAAGTTTCAAAATTTTGATGTCAAAATCAATGTATGGAGAAGCATGCATACAACACCATAACATAAGTTTAATAAAACATTTAGTAAACTTTTCCACAAGATTAAATTTCTTCATAAATTATGTTGCGTATTGGTTAAATCAATTAAAGAATTTACCGACAACTATTCACAACGTACTTTTGCTAGAACTCGGCTACGCACAAAGCAATACCCTTATTTATTGTGTTTCGGATGTGAATTTGTGATAAATCACCCTTAAGGTATAATTCAATTAATAACCGTAGGTAATTTCAATTTGACGCACAGGCGAGCCGAGAATTTGGCCAGTGACTAATGGCATAACACCTCCTTCCCTAACCGGGTACATGACCAGCGGTGCGTTATACCCACTTTATAGTTTGTCAAAAAGAGTAGGCCGTTAGATTATTATTGCAATTCACCAATTAACTTAATCTTATGTATTAAATCTCTAAAAAATCATTATTTTAATATGATTTAGTCCATATTATTTATTTTCAAAAAAAACCCTTGTTTACAACAATTCAACAATTTTAATATAAACAAGTAAAAAACTAAATCATAAACACATAATAACAATTTATATGTACAACAAATAAATCAAATAGCCCCATGCATACGATTTTTCTAATAATCATCAAATCTAGGTCTTTATATTCATATAAAATTCTTCACTAATTCTAGATTTATTGAATAAAATAAAGCAAGTAGCACATAAAATTATATAAACAAATAATTTTACGATCCATGAAAACATGCACGTTATCATGAATTCCTCACAAATCTTAACAATTAAATTTCTACGGATCGTAACCATACATGACATAATAATTAATCATGCAATTTAATCTAATATTATCCCACATGTAATTTAGGTTTTCAAAACAATTTTTTTATTAAAAATTGGGCTAAAAAACCCTAATTTTTTAAAAAACAAAACCCTACTTTAATGAAAACCTAAAAACCATGTAGTTTTAACTTAAAACAATTAGTAGTTAAAAACTTTAGATTTTCGATAATTATAAGATGTTAAACCAGACTCTCGATGCCACAGAAGGTTTGTTAATATCATAACAATTATATAAAACCCTAAACGAGATCAAAGCACATGTAGCGGAAGCGATTTAAAAAGATCATAATAATAACACAATTAATTAATCGAATTAGGGTTACATACCTTTACGCTAAAGCAAATCCACCAGACGAAGAACGAATCACCAATTCGGGCTTATACCGTATATCACCAAGATATAGTATAAAGTAAGACTATATTACGATCTTGTACACACGTAATACAACGAGCTAACCGTGATTCTAGCACATGAAAACCGAGCTACAACGCTTGTATATAATCTACCCAACAACCCTAGAGAGGGACTAGGACTAGATTGTAAGTAAAATAGATCAACCAAAAAAACCAACCAAACCCCCTTTGTGGTTTACTATTACGATCGACCAAAGAGAAGAGAGGGGAAAGATTTATTGTGATGTCTTGAATAATGAGGAGATGGATTGTTTATATAGGCATAAGCATGTATCCAAAAACAAATAAAAGGAAGTTTTTCCCCTTCCTTTTTCTCCTCCATAATTGACCTACCAAACACCTTATTAGGGTGTTCCAGAATCATCCAAACTTTTTTCTTTATATTCACTTACTATATATTTGTTTAACATTCTTTAATACTTAACTATTAATTAATTTACGATCGTTAGAGTTATGTCTCAGTTTAAATTAATAAATACATAAATATATATTTATTAAATGAACAATAGTGATAATCTTATGAATCAATAAGGTGGGTTGATGGTTTTAGAGAGAGAAAGTAGTGAGAGAAAGTGAGAGAGAAATATGTGTTTTCTATTATATGAAATGTGAGAAACCAAAACAACCAACCCCCTTTCCATGGTGGAAAGGGGTATTTATATCCAAGCCACTAATGGACTTGGGCCGGCCCATGACAAGCCCATGGGCCGGTTTTACTTAACAAATTAAACAAATATTAACTACGAGCTATACAACATTCAATAATATTGTGGAGTGACCGATACTTCTAATATACGTTAAAAACGTATTTCTAACAATCTCCCACTAAGGGAGGTCACTCCACGTTACACAGTTCTAAACCTAGCATACTATACTAAGTCTTCGTTCTTCAGCTCGTAGTCTTTTCTTCTTTTCTTTTTTGTTGTGAATATGTTGATTTGATCTTTTAGGCTTTGGCTTGAGAGCATTGTTCTTTAGACCAATCACGTGCGATCTTTGCCTTCTTTTGAATTTTGCCTCCTCGTGACTCCATGTTCCACACACTTATGTTTTTTTTGAATTCTTGAAAGCTTCAGAGTTTGGTACAGCGGAAGACTTCATTTTGTACTTTCTTGAATTTTGCTGAACTTTGATGCAGAAAAACATAAGCATGTGGGAATGACTTCAGCTGGTACACCGCAACACCACCGTCTTCGCAGCAACATAATAAGACAAGAATGAAATGGCTTAGAATATTTCATTCTAAATCGGTAGCGTTTTACCTCCGGTCGGTGAAGACCGTTGGACGATATTAGATATCGTACCTGTGACGGATAGTTTCAATTAAGTAACTTCCTGACAGGATTTCGCGGGTACACCCCTTCTCTTTATTCGACGATCACTAAGCTTGACTGCGAACATAAAGAGTGAATCACTTGGATAAATTATCTTTGTGATTGAAGCCGTCAATTCATGAAACCTGGAACAAATGAATTTTAATTAAGATTTTCACCATCGTTGCTTTCCAGTTATCACAAGCTTGATTCACAAAGAATCTTGCACGTCACCTACCAAGTGCTGTTTGATGTTAACACTAGAAGGATTTACACTCGTCACTGTGAACACTAAAGAGTGTCACTCTGAGTGTTCTGGCAAGATCATACGATAATGCGTAGAGGCCTGGAACGAGTTTAAGTTCAATTAAGAATTAAACTACTGTTTCTTTCTAGTTTTCACAAGATTGGTTTCTAAAGAAACCGCACGTGTCACCTACCATGAGCTTGTTTGACGTTGGCTCAAGCAGGATTTCCATCTTCATTGTAATACTTGTGTATCGCTCGGATGTAATGGCAATATTACAAGAATACTGCGTAGGACTCATAAAGATCTCTTACTTTTCACAGTGTGTGAGAAAGCAAGGAATAAATGGAAAGTGTTCTAATGAGACTTTTGATGATCTCGTGGCTCGAGACTCGATAGTGCGTTTTTATTTAATGAGCGATGGCTAGAGAGGAGTGCCACCTATTCAATATCAGTATATTCGGAGTGAATAAACCAATAGATAACGTGTTGATCTTCGTGTGATTAAAACAAATACCTTTTGAGAGATATTTGAGTTAGCTGGGAAGGGTTGTGCATTGCATCACTGGGTCCATGATGTCTTTCTTCAATATCGAGAATCATTAACAAATGATCTCAATAGCATATGTATTGACCCGGTTTCTGCCTAAAGTTGTAAGGACGGCTTCTTTCTTTACACCCTTTATCTTTACAATTCTTTTTCATTCTTCAACCCCTTCAATGCTTACCAATACGTCATAACTAGCACGTTGTTGTGATTGTTCCAGTGCTAGCTTAAGTACTTGGTCGGCATTCAGCTACGTTCACAATCTTTCTCCATCTTTCCTAGGACTTCTAATTCTATCTATGGAATTGTCCTTGGGAAGATTCCACCGGCTCTGATGAATCATTGGACTAATACCTATTCCTACCACCCTTTTGTCACCATACCCGTCGTGAATTAAGCGTGTTTTGGGAAAGTATAGTCACCATGAAAAATCCTTGAAAATCACTTAAGGTACTTGTGATATTGAAATCAAGAGTTTTGTACCTTCAGTGTTTTGTTCATCAAAAAACGCTCCCCCTTAACACGTGCTTTACACATATTAAGTTGGATTATCGTTAAGTCTTTTTCATCTTTTATCCAAGTATCGTTTAAGTCTCCTTAATCCCATTTTCTCCCCTTATCCAAAATGTTAACCATAAATATTTGGGATATTGAATGGATTAACCGGTCTTTGGGTAAAAATGAAATCAATGTTTGGCCATAGAACATATTAATGATCCCCCTTAAATTAATAAGGGTTAATTGTAGTGCTTTAGTACGACATATTTTGAAAGATATAGAATCTCGTGAGAAATTCTTGAAAAATTATCATACCTTAACACTACATCAAGCCATAAAAGCACAATATTCACAAAATTTACATATTCACAAATAAAACCAATATAGAGTGGACCTGAGATGTACGACCCATTAGATGGATCGTTGCAGTAACTTGTAGTGCACTCCATATGGTCTGCCACCAACGAATTTTTCTAAGCTCCTCATCAATCTACGTTCCCGGAGCTTTTCATCAATCTTCTTGATCACATATGTCGCCATCTTCTGATAAGCCGGATGCCAATCCTCAATCATTTCTAGTAATGTCCCGCCAGAATTGAGATGCTCCAATTTTCCTCTGACGAATATGAGAGTCCCATCACTGTACTTATGAAGCTCACCGACCCTCATAAACTTCATGATCCCACGATTGTTCATGTAGAAAATCCCGTATATCGGAACGGTCGTGCCGGTATAGGGACATCTTTTGACATGTTGAGGTAGAACTTGATTCATTGGACGGGTCAAGTTAAGCTTCATTTGGTAGCTTTCAACTCCCAATTGAAGATCTTCAACTCGTTTCTTGATAACCACGCTTCGTGTGAACATACGAAGTGCTGTATTCAAGGCAATGATTTCTTCACGAGTAAGATGGGTAAGTTGATCACGGGTCATCATAAGCAACATGTCTTCGATATCTTCAAGGCGAATGATAGAAAAGTCTCCCTGCTGTATCTTGTATTCTCTGTCATCCTCCCTTTTTAGATGAATCTCCGTCACATGATGATAGCCATTCTTGGGTTCAATCTTCAGTCCCAAAATACTTGTGATGCGAAGATTGGATCTGACGATACTTCCTGAATTGGCTAAGCAGCAACCTCTGTACGCCCTTCGGACTCGCTCGTCCCAATGTGATGCTCCTATAGCAGCATACATGTCATAATTACGGCTTACCTTTGGAACCCAGAGGCGGTTGACCTTTTCTTCGATATAAGGTATTGTCCCCTAATTAGCAGCTTTCAACAAGGTAAGGGAGGTCGCGTACTTGGATGATCCCTTGAGGAGATACTCAAGATCATTGGTAACAAAGAAGTCAAGAGCAATTTGATTATCTTGAGAGGGATCAAGTGGAGGTGGAGCTCTTTCTGACTCATGAAGGCCTGGCCTTTGAACGGTATTGAGAGCTTTCAGGACCTCTTCAGCATAATACTCGTACTCCATGCGGCATAACCTGGTTTTGGCGTAAAGTCTCTTTTCCTTTAGCGCTCTCTTTACCAAAGACGGAGTGACCGAAGATTTGAACTCATGAGCCCAAAATGCACACAAGTCTATCGGACTACGGATACGGAGATATAGAACATCTCTATCAACGTCTGTGATTGGATCATATTTTGCAGCTACCGTGATCCAAGCTTGTGGCGGTGCAGTTTCATCAATCTCCAATGTATCCGCCCAGTCCCGTGTGCTTGACTCAGGAACAGTAGATTCTGGTTCTCTTTGCAGATGAGTAGAAACATGAACACTTACTGGTTCGGATTCAGGCATTTCAGCGGTATCATGAACAGGCGAGTGTTGTGTAGATTCATGTTCAATTACTGGTTCTGCAATCACAGGAGCAAGAAAAGAACTAACAGGATTAGTGGTAACAGGTATAGAAACAGAAACAGATGTACCGGGAATCGATGACGCAGTAGCAGCATTCACATCATGGCGCCACTTGGTTCGTCCTGACTTCGTAGAGGTGGACTTTTCCTTTCGGGCAGCATCTTTCTGAGACTTGGTACCATACTTGGATGGTTTCTTTTTGCTGGCAACCTTGTCCCCCATTTCATCATCATCAGACTGATCAGGCTTGTCATTTTTACCACCATCATCCTTATCATCATCCCCGTTTCTACCCTTATCACTCTCCTCATTTTGATCACCACCATCACCATCATCATCATCATCACCATCATCACCATCACTACCTTTGTCTTCATCTTCTTCACCATCGTCCTCTTCTTCACCATCACCCTCTTCTTCACCATCACTCTCCTCTTGCTCACTATCTTCCTTTTCCTCCTCATCCAAGATGTGGTAAGGTACTACACTTCCAAATGTTTTAAACAACCGATCATCCTCCAAGATAGCTTCATTGAGTGCTTTGTAGAGTGTTCGCTGAATTTTAGACTTGTCAAAGGATCCAACTTCCTTCATGCGAGCTTTGAGGATCTTCTTTAGTTCAAAATCTGTTAAGTCATATGCAATTTTGTAGGCTGACTCGGAAGGGTTGGACGACTTAATCATCAAGTTATCAGCCGCAAGTTTCTTCATCTCTTCACGCAGTTTTGGCATAAAAGACTCAACATATTCATTCACTCTCTCTAAAATAGAAGCTTCAAGTGTTTCTTTCTGCTCCTTATACTTATCCTTTATGGCTCGAAGTCTTGTAAATCGTGCTTCATTCTTCTTAGCTTCAGCCTGTTTGACTTGAGCAAGTTCTTCTGCATGAGATTTACGTGTCAACTCCATCTCTGCAGTGAACTTAGCTAGCATCTCTTCTTGAGCTTTCTTGGATGCCTCTTCACTTTCCACTCGTCTAAATAGCTCTTCTCGAAGTTGAGCCATCTCTTTTCTTTGATTTTCCGTGTGTTTATCCAACATTTCTGCCAGGACGAATGCAGAAAATGTAGATGGCGCAAGGCTACTCTGGGATGGTTGAAATGGCACGGTTGTGATTACAGTACTCATGACGGAAGTAAGTGGAGGTGGAGGGAATGGGGTTGGCACCGGTCGGGTTGGTAAAGGCTGGATTGGTGGACGTTGAGTTACAAGAGGCTGTGTAGTCACAATGATTGTTGTGGCACCGGACTCCTTCTCAACACTTGCTGTATCAGCAATGGATGTCTCCTTCGATGCTGAGTAATGTTCGAGTGATCCAAACTCACTAATGTCATGTGGCTCCTCGTAATCTTATTCAACAACTATCTGTACACCCGAACCACTACCGCCTGTGTCTCTCCTACTCTTTTCAATAGCCTGCTTCATTAACTTTTTCTCAGTCTTGCGAGTTAGCTCGAGAGTAGGATCGTCATCAACATCTTCTTCATCATGAAGAACAAGCTCGTCAGCCGTGCTCTTACCCTTCTTAGCCACAGTCTTTTTCTTCTTGGTTTTGGGTTCAGGTAAAGCTATTTGCTTGCGTTTACCTTTACTCTTAACCGTGGTAGACGAGTCTTCTCCTGCTTAAATGCTTGCTTGTTGATTCTCGATTTCTATTACCATGTTCTTGTAATCAGCAGAAGCGATAATCTTATCTGTCAGGAGATGACTGGGAATAGGACCAGGGATAACAACATTGGAGTGAGTTTCTTGCCTTAGGTCCACCAGATCATCAACATCCTTTGTGTGGTGATGGCTACCTGCACGCTTATCAATAGATGCATCGTTTTCCAGAAAATAATGTATGATTAGCTTTATGAACCTAGGGTACTGGTAACCTTTAGCCTTAGTCTTCGTGTTTGTGAAGATTTGAAAAATAAACTCTTCCCACAACAATGATGCATAATCAATATTAATACCTTTGAACATACCATACAACATATTGATGATTGGTGAATGCACAGCATCATACCCAGTCGTTTTGGGAGTTAGACATCGGCTGAGAATACCAAACATCGCTCTCCAAGGTTGACCCACTTTGGCTGTGGTAAAGTCAGACACTATTCGTAAGTCCGCACATCCAATAGCAGAGAACATCGCCATGAGCTCGTTCTTGGTCGGGTTCGCTGAGAATGTTGTACCTTTGGGTGACTCCCGAAAACCAAAGATCTTGCGGAAGTCTGACACGGTGAGAGTCTGTTGCTTGTTGTCCAGGAAGAATGTAATCTTGTTTGACGTCTTCTCTTTGGTTGCCCAGAATTCGTACATGTAGTCGAAGGGCACCGAAGCACTACTCCTTAGCACATTCTTGAAGTGAGAATTGTCAAGAATGGCTGAAGCTACCTCGAATCCATTGTGATTGGAGTTAGAGACCTCCTTCAACCGGTAGTTGTTTGGAATGAACTTGAGGGTTTTGGCTTCTTCAATGGCTGCTGCTCTAGTGTTTTGTATTTGTTGCATGGTTGGGTTAGTCATTGTTTCTGCTTAAGATAAAACATAAAGGTTGATACACACAGATATAAATACCATTATGAATTTATACCTAAGCATTAAACATATGACATAAAACCTTAAGCATTTACAACACTCAAACATTTAATCAAGTTATTAAGCAAAAACACCTTCATTCGGAATAAACATCTCATCCGGAATAAAATGGTCTATCCGGAATAAACTGGTCTATCCGGAATAAACATCTATCCGGAATAAACTGGTCTATCCGGAATAAACTGGTCTATCCGGAATAAACTGGTCTATCCGGAATAAACTGGTCTATCTGGAATAAACTGGTCTATCCGAAATAAACTGGTCTATCCGGAATAAACTGGTCTATCCCGAATAAACTGGTCTATCCGGAATAAACTGGTCTATCCGGAATAAACTGGTCTATCCGGAATAAACTGGTCTATCCGGAATAAACTGGTCTATCCGGAATAAACTGATCTATCCGGAATAAACTGGTCTATCCGGAATAAACTGGTCTATCCGGAATAAATTAGCCTATCCGGAATAAACAGGTCTATCCGGAATATTTTTGCCAAACACTTGCTCATTCAGAATACTCCTAAATTCGTTCTATCATGAAGTATTCTAATAGCATTCGTGTGTTTTAAGGCATTCTAAGGCAACAAGACTCGTTCTAATCCTATTCCAAGACAAACCCAGCTAAATCCCCTAATCAATTTGACCTAATTAAAGCATAAGCCCTAATTTGATTAATTTAATTATAACGAAATCAATTAATTGGATTTAACTAGTGAATTAGGCGAAATAGATGACGTTTGTACCTTGTTAAATGAATGAAACGAATTGGAGATCAAGAAAAACGCGAATTGAGAGCTTGAGTGTGTGTTTTATGTGTGTTAATGGCGGCAAGAAGAAAACAGAATGAAGAAGAGAGAAGACGGGGGGGGGGGGTTTGACTTGGTCAAAACTTTTCAACTTTTACCCTTTGTCATTTTTAATCCCCCATTTTAAAGTCTTGTCACTTATTGTCCCTTAACTTTTTGTTTGTCTTTTCTCTTCCTTTTCTTTTCATTTCTAGTGATTAACCATCGTTAGACTTAACCATTTTAACCTATCTTAGCGATCACACAACTTAACTATACACAACAAATCACGAATGTATACAAGACGAATACCAAATCAATTTCAGTCATTAACCATTTTGCCAATTAATTTTCCTCGAAAACTTTTGAAGACCTTTTTGATGACGAAGACGACTTAATATTTTCTCCCCCTTAAACGATGACCCGTTTTCTATTGAAAGAGCTGTAGTCGTTGTTTAAAGAGTCAAATATTGATGAAAACATTTTCCAATTAATGTTTTGAAAACATTGATTCGTGGTGGCAATAAGATTTCTCTTATTTAGACAAATTAATGCACTGAGATGTACACTAACTCGTGTTAGACCAAGTTATAAAGTAAACTTGATCCCTTTGCATGATTTGGCTTGTAAATCATGCCCGAGAAAATTAATTCCCGTTGTGAGCCAACGTTTTCCAAGGAAATACGTGACTTTAATGCGAAAAACGGGTTGCAGTCAGAAATAACTACAACCCATAATGGGCATGTTTTAAAAAATGTACAACTTTTATACGGACTCTATTTATGGCGTCGTGTCAATTTTAATCGACATTTCTAAAGCCGTAAATATTACCGTACTTAAAGACATACCCGATTAAAAAACGAAAATATTTTTGGGTTTTCTTGGTTTTATATTTTTTATGGTTTTTCTTGGTTTTATATTTTTATGGTTTTTTCTTGGTTTTATATTTTTTATGGTTTTTGTAGGTTTTATATTTTTGTATTTTTCTTTTTGTGGTTTATATATATACGATAATATACATGATCACGAACAAAGGATACGCATGAATAGTTTACCACCACTATTCTGCTGATTCTTCTGCCAACTCTTTGAGAGTCGCTGGAGAGAGAGATTTCATGCCAAGCTTGTCGATCAAAAACTCGATTCGTCCTCGATCTAAGGCTTTTGTGAACATATCTGCCAGCTGATACTCAGTGGTGACAAAATATAGCTCGATCACTCCGTTCTCCACCTGCTCTTTAATGAAATGGTAGCGAATGTCGATGTGCTTTGCCCGGGAGTGTTGAACGTAGTTGCAGCAAAGGGAAATGGCGCTCTTGTTGTCACAATACATCGGGATTTTGTTGAATCCAAGACCGTAGTCAGTTAGTTGTGATCTCATCCAAAGGACTTGCGCACAACAACCGGACATGGCAATGTATTCAGCCTCCGTGCTAGAAATTGCAGCGCTTTTCTGCCTTTTTGAAGACCAACTAATCAATCTGTCTCCAAGGAGTTGCACAGACCCAGAAGTGCTACGCCTCGTGTCTTGACACCCAGCATGATCGGCATCTTCATATGATATTAAAGCAATAGAGGAATCTTTCGGATACCATAGACCATGATGAAGTGTTCCTTTGAGATACCGAAAGATCCTTTAAATAGCATGTAGGTGCTTTTCGGTAGGCCGAGCCTGATACCGGGCACACATGCATACGGCAAATTACAAATCAGGCCTGCTAGCAGTCAGATAGAGAAGGGTGCCGATCATCCCACGGAAGAGTTTCGGATCGACAATAATCCCATTCCTATCTTCATCTAACTTGGATTTATCCACCATTAGAGTATCCACGGGGTCACAATTTTTAAAGTTATATTTCTTTAAAGATTCTAGAGCATATTTGGATTGATTAATAAAGATGCCTCTGGGATTCTAAGAAATTTGTAATCCTAAGAAAAATGAAAATTTTCCCATCATTGACATCTGAAAGCGTGTGGACATTATTTTCTCAAATCGGTTTGACAATTCTATATTAGAGGCATCAAATATTATATCATCAACATAAATTTGTACCAGTATCATGTCGTTGTCTTCCTTGAGAGTGAATAGAGTAGGGTCCACCTTGCCTTTAGAGAAGCCTTCCCAAATGAGATATGTTGAAAGGAGATCATACCACGCGCGAGGAGCTTGTTTCAACCCATAGAGAGCCTTCTTAAGCTTGTACACATGATTAGGAAACTCCGTGCAAACGAACCCATCCGGCTGACTAACATAGACTTCTTCCCTTAGTTCACCATTCAAAAATGTCGTCTTCACATCCATTTGATAGACGATCATGTTCATATGAGCAGCATACGCAAGGAATAGTCTAATAGCCTCCAATCTTGAAACAGGAGCAAAAGATTCTTCAAAGTCGATACCCAAGGCTTGTTTGTATCCTCTAGCAACCAATCTAGCCTTAATCTTCAAGACTCCACCCATCTCATCGAGTTTAACCCTATAAACCCACAACAAAGTAAGGATGTTTACCTTGTCAGGGAGAGGAACTAATTCCCATACTTCAAGACTTTGGAATTCATTTAGTTCCTCTTGCATGGCTTCAATCCAAGATGATTGAGTCATAGCATGTTGCCAGTTTTTAGGTTCAACTTCGGAGAGAAATGCATCAAAATAGCAATAGAGTGCACTCTCTTGTAATTGATGGCGTGTAGAGACTGGTCGATCGAGACCTCCAATAATATTCCTAATTGGGTGATCTTTTGTCCATTTGGTGCTGTGATTTTCAATCCGTGGTGGTCTGGAGTGAACGATAATAGGAGCTTCTTCTGTGGTAGACACGGCTGAAGGGTTTTCAGGTATCGGTATACCAAAGAATGGAAGCTCTTGTAGGTGAGCATATTCCAAATCGTGATCAACAGAATCATCTTCAACATAATTAGGCACAAGTAAGGGTGAAGATTCAGGTGTAGTTTGAGAATTACTTGGTGCATCCGGTTCAATGTTAATTGTAGCTGCATTTGATGAAGCTTCATTAGCTTGAGCAACAACTTCAGGGATTGGAGCTATCACTACAGGAGGTGCTGGAACTTCATCACTTGGGGGATGAAAAGAATTCATCGAACAACGGTTGAAATAGTTTATCCCACTCGGGCCTTGTAGGTCGTATAAATGATGTAGAAGTAGGATTATTGGGAACTAATCCGGAAATAATAGCACCGGTTCCCATCTCGTGAAGCGCGGGTTCAGAGCAGCGTTGCTCAGAAGCCATCGTTGTCAGCTCATCAAAATCTGCGTCCATAGTTTCTACTATCTTACCAAGACGACGGTTGTAAATTCGGTATGCTTTCTTGGAAGGTGAGTAACCAATGAAAATACCTATATCGGCTTTCGGTTGAAGTTTACCCAAATTCTCACTATTAATGTTTGGATAACAAAGAGCACCAAACACATGAAAGAATGAAACATCGGGTTTACGATCATGTAGAAGCTCGTAAGGTGTTTTTCCATGGCGTTTCCGAATGATAGAACAGTTTTGGGTGTAACATGCAGTAGATACAGCTTCTGCCCATAAGAATAATGGAGCGTTCGCATTAATCAGCATAGTCCTAGCAGCTTCCATAAGCGTAAGATTCCGTCTTTTAACGACATCGTTTTGTTGTGGAGTACGTGCAGCGGATGTTTCATGTGAGATACCAACTGCTTCATAGTAATCACGAAGAGTCTGGTTCACGAACTCTGTTCCATTATCAGTACGAATACGGCGGACAGTAGTATTTATACGTACCTGAATGAATTTCAGGAATGTGATGATAGCCTTCGGTGCTTCATCCTTTGTACATAGAAATCTAACCCATGTAAACCTGGAGAAATCATCCATAATAACAAGAATGAATTTCTTACCGCTCACACTTTTGGTTCGCATTGGCCCACAAAGATCCATATGCAAAAGATGAAGTTTTTCTTGATTGATGTCTTCAGCTTTGGGCTTGTATGATTTCTTGGTGCTTTTCCCCCTTGAACACGCGGAACATAAATGGTCCTTGTGAAATTTGAGCTTTGGAAGACAATGAACTAATTCGTTTTTAGCCAAATGATTAATAGCATCAAAGCTGAGATGAGATAATCTGCGATGCCATAACCATGACTTGGCCTTAGATGCTTTGGAGAGAAGACATACTGGAGAGGCGGCCATCATGTCTTGTAGGGACAAAGTATAAAGATTTGCACCACGAGACCCCTTCAACAAGTCTTTTCCTTCCAATTTGCGGATGAAACAAGTATGTTGTCGAAAAGCAACCTCTAGGTTGGAATCACAAAACTGTCCTACTGAAAATAAATTATGACCAAGACCTTCTACATAGTATACCCTTGAAATCGTAACATTTCCAATCTGATATTCACCATACCCCATTATCTTTGCAATATGATCATTACCGAATTTAACCGTTCCAAGAAACTTGCTGACGAAATTTCGGAGCATCGAGCGATCTCCGGTCATATGCTTTGAGCAACCGGAGTCCAAATACCAGAGGATGATTTTGACCACCTGAAAATATCACCAGACGAGGACAATGAATAGGTTTCGGAATCTGAATGTTCCTTGGTATTAGCAGGTACAGATTTAATGATCTTAGATTTGCTAACATTAGGTTTCTTAGATTTCCTAGCCTTCTTCCTAGTTGGTGGTGTAGATTCAAGTTGAATTAAATCCTAAGGTATTTCTTCACTGATAGGCACTATAGTGGGGGCTGACCTAATTAAAGGGCACGTTTTCAATACTTTAGTGCTAGTGTGCCTAATTAAAGGACGCTGAGACCTAACCTCAATGGATGCATTCCTAGTTAAAGGGCACATTTTTCCATCTAATGTAAAGGTCCTACCAGTGGGACGCCATTGCCATCCAACTTGGGTACGAGTTCTCCCAGTTGGCTTCCATTCAAGATCATTCCTAATGGCATTCATTTCATTCACATGATCAATAAGACACAAATCATGACGTTGGGAAAACATGCATTCATTACAATTCCAACATTTCAAATTAGAATTCACAAATGGTTTAGGCTTCTGCATAGGTGCAGATCTTTTAGTCTTAGCAACATGATTCTTTTTTATATAAATCTGAAATAACATTCCTAGGGTGAGCTTCTACTTTCTTCTTGATGGTACTACTAGTGGAGGGCTTGATCTTATCTTTCTTGAGTGGCGATCCTTTAGCCTTAGTAGACTCTTTTAATCCTGTAGAAGGCAAAGTGGGAACATTAGCAACAGATTTTAAAGGTGCCTTAGTTGATGGTGCCAATGACGGTTTTGCTCCTGGGGTTTTATTGAATGGAGTTACAGCAATGGGTCGATTAGTGAGTAGTGCAGAATCCGGTTTTCCTATGTATTGCAAATATGCTAAGCAATATTGAACACGCTGAATATATGCATGAGCTGAATAATAGTGACTGCTTGAGGGATCTAACGCATACAAATCATCTAAAATATCCCTAACAAGGTCCACATGCTTAATTGCATTCATCATATAAACATCGTAAGTATCCGTATTTTGCTTATGGCGCGGGTTCTTATAAATCACTACTGAATTGGTTGATGGAGCACTAGAGGACGGTGCAGAGTTGGTAGCTAAGTTATTAATAACTTCTTGTCGGGTGAGAAGAAGTGTCTCCTTTAACTCAGCCAAGATCATGTTTTTGTCAATGAGCTGGATATTTAAGTCAGAGATTTCCTCACACTTTTGGTTCAGTTGTTCAACATAAGATTGTTGTTGTGCTGCATTAAAAGCTAAGTGTTCTTCTATTGAACCATAAAGAGCGGATAGTCCCTGTCTTGCCCGATCCAGCTCCCCTAGAATAGACGAAAGTCTAGTTTCTAAGCACTGGTTTTTAGACTCTGCAGCCTCTAGTTCCAATTTTAGTGTTTCGTTCGATGACACATCTCTCTTTAATCTCATAATCTCTTCCTCTAATGCCTTAACTATCTCAATCATCTTGTCACTCATCTCAACACTGTTTTCACGACCATTTGTTACCAAAAGATCCTCATTTTGAGTTTGATGTTTTAATTCTAAAGATATACAATGTTGTTCAAGTTGATTAAAACATTTTGTAAGTAAATTGTAAGAATCTTGAAGCTTTAAAAATTCCGCGTTAGACTCGTGACAAGAATGATTATCTACCTCATTTACATTCTCAGCAATATTTACAGAGAGATCATGCACATCATCACATATATTCACAGCATCATAGTTATTCATAGCGGATGTAAGTTCATTCGAATAATTAACATTCACAGTAGTAAGCACATCACATGATATTACTTGGGACAAGAATCGGTCATATTCGGATAAAATCTTTTCCTTTTCAATTAATTGTAGTTCGTAAGCGGTGTCCATTTCATAAAACACTTTTTGAACTTCTTTAATTTCAAACTCGAGATTTTCTGAAAGAGATGCAAAACTTCCTTTTAGACTTTCGACAAAAGGGTTGATCTCATTCTTAAACACCTCGTTCATGTGTTCGAAAGCCCATTCTCTGGCGTTTAGACCTTTTGAAGTCGTACATTCCCGGATGACCTTGTCAAAACTAGCAAAGTATTGATTAATCTCTTGCAAGTTTATCCATACAGTGCTAATAGGTGGAAGATCCTTTGGAATTTCCTTAGGTCCTTCCATTTTGACAAGTGTAGGAAGTGTACTAGGGTTTTCTTCATTTAACATGTAGGTTGCTGTTGTGATGAGATCTTTATCCATATGGAAGCGAATTCTAAAGTCTGTTTTTGCAAGCTCTTGATTCATTTTAAAATAATCACACTAGGATATTTTGCAAAGTTGTATGACCGACTCTCATCAACTAGAGCCTTATTCTCATCATAAAGTATTGGATTATGGATAAAAGCTTGTCTTGCATACCGTGGGTTAGGGGGAAGGTCCTTTTGACGCGATAAGTTAAATTCTCTAAACGATGAGTCAAATAAGTGCACTAGTTGAGAGGCAGCGTATTGTCTTAAAAGCAAATAATCTAAACTTCTAATCTTATTAGCCGCATTAATTTCCATTTCATTCTTTTTAGACTCGAGTAGTTCAAAATCTGTTTGAAGTTTGTGAAAATTAGTGACGACTAACTCTTTTTCTTTAAGTTCGTTGGAAAGATTTGCTCTTAAGGTTTCAATTTCTTGCAAATGACCCATTTGTTTGTTTCGAAAATGATCATATTCGGGATTTGTTAGAACATTGGACGAAGGAACTAATTCCAAAGTTTGAACTTTTTCGTTACACAAGGCAAGCTCAGCAGACAAATTCTTATTCGTAGCTAGGGTTTCTAAGAGTGCAGTATTCATTTGGCTAAGTAACTTTGCAGGAACCATGACCAAATCTTGTTGAGCAGGAATATGCGTATGCGAAATGGCTCCCGGTTGTGATTCACTCAAAGTCTGGGGACTCACATTGATATTACTATCATTGATTGTCTCCTCATTTGAAAGACTCACCACCGAAGACTCATTTGGATCAGCACCCTCTTGCCCAACTTGATGTGGTTGAATACTAGTATCAGTGGTATTAGTAAGTACCTCAGATATTTTATCTGACCCAAAGCTAGAGATAGTTTCCATAAGAGCTGCCTGAGTAGATTGAAGATCATCACAGTCTGAATCGTAAGCATCCAGATCATATGCTTGGTATGTTGCATTCTGTGTAGTGAGAACTTCTTGTTCCGTAATCCCTGGATCAGCAAGAAATGCAAGCTCCTCTTCATCAAGTTCCTGTCCTTGTGCCTGAGCGTACACCAAAAAAATCTTCTTTGCAAACCATTGACCATCCCTTCTCCTCTTGGGTTTTGTGCAATCCCTAGACATGTGACCTTCTTCCTTACAGTTGTAGCATGTAATCATTCTCAACTTACCTGTGGAATTATTCCGTGGAGGAGTGTTGACCATTGGAGCAGGATTGACCATGCGTGCATTGGTGGTTGATGTAGTGGGTCTCCCCTGATAAGGTTGAATAGGTTGAACCATTACCCTGCCATTCTCAATGGTAGCTTGTTGTCAAGAATTGGATGAATTCCTCAGCTGATTGTTAGTTGGAGCTGGTCCTCTAAATCCTCGTTTGCTCAATGTCCTTGTGAGATAAGCAGACATAGTGGCAAACACTTCAACTGGGTCAGTTCCTTGTTTGAATTCAGGAATGGGAACTTCATCATTATAACAATACATTGCTTGGTCTTGTTGAGCGGCATAAGCACTAGAAGGAATACTCATGTGGTCAGAATAGCTTGATGGATATGCTGCATTTTCTTGATAAGAAGAGTATGATGACTGAGCATAAGGTGCAATGCTTGCTGGTGAATATGGGTGAGGTTGTGAGGCATATAATGATGCTTGTGGTTCTCTCTGAGACGAAGGTGTATTGAACCGATATTGTTGCTGATGTGAGGTGGGTGGTTGCGGTAGAATCGAATATTGGGGGAAGCTTGGAGTCATGTACGGTGATGGATGATAAGCTTGGTGTCCCATGATATAAGGAGTGTTGTCATATGATAAGCTTGGTTGGTTTGCCATCAAAGCTAAAGAGTCAGGGTACATACCTTGAGGTGAACGGTGCATGATCACGTGTTTCTCATGCTGCTTGAGAAAAGCATAGAGTTGATCCAAATTGCACTTATGCAAATCCATGGTTAACTTAACATCGGTAATATACTCACCCCATTCAGCTTGAGTTAAAGTATTCAAAAACTTGGTGTTAACCTGGAATGGAGCAATCACGAGATTGTATACATTCAATTCATTCATGATAGTAGTGAATCTGAAGTAGTAGTCGTGAAGCGTTTCCCCTGGACTGTACGTGAACCTATCAAACAGATCATACAACTAACATTCCCGTTCCTGTTTAGTAAGAGATGTACCTTGTAGCAAAACCTTTAGACGTTCCCATAAATCCTTTGCAACCGTATATTGACATACCATTCGATAGATGTCATGTGTAAGAGCTTGGAGAATGGTTTGAAGAGCCTTTTCGTCTGCATCGGCAATAAGTTGTTGAGCTGGTGTAAGTTCTTCAAACTCCCGTGGTCGAGTCACATTGTTAACAACGATGGTACCATAATCAAGTGGACCATTTAGAATCGACTTGACCATAAGCCTCCCATATGTCGGTTTTCCCTTAATGTATGACATCATACGGCCTTGCCATGCTTCAAAGACTTCTTTAATGAGCATTGGAGGGCGATTATCCGTTCCCGTAATAACGGAAATATCCGTAAGTGATGTCATTTGAGGCATTAATGAACTCGGATTCATTTTAATCATTTTAAAGAATCAAAGATTATTGGTTGATCGAGCAGTGAAGTAAGGTTGTGAGTTGTGTTGTGTTGTTGAAGTAAAGCGTATGTAAGAAACCAAGATTAAATCCACTAAAAATCATCGAAAAAACTCGTAAAATACCTGTAACACTCTCAATTTTCGTATCGGTACAGCGGAAGGGTCTTTCAGAGTGTTACGGGATAGCACAATAACTCCAATCATAGACAACACATAAAAATGGTTGTTCAAGGTTTAACATACATTCATTCGATAAAAAGGTTTAAAAGTGTACAACAGGTCCCAAATTATACAGGTCATTTAGTTTACAAAACATAGATCGAATGAACATTTTTAATATTATGTGGGCCATCAGAGTCGATCTCCATCCGGATTACCTTCAAGCACCTGAGATAAAAACATGCAAAAATCATATCAGCGAATGCCGAGTGAATTCATAGAGTTTAATAAAAACCGTTATATAAAACAATCATTTAAAATCAGAACACAAGCATAATATCGGAAGTAAGTCCTCATATTGCTAGTCAGGCAATATATAAATCAAGCATACATCTTAAACCGTCCATGAGACCGTAGTCTCTATATCACCATGATAGGTAATATATTCATCGTTATTAGCGTCGTATCATATTGTATATAGGTTTTAGGATACATTGTAGGATTATTATTAGCCGCATGACATTGTTACCTTACTATGAAAACAGCGGGCCGCGAACCCGACAAACAATTTGCCCATCTAAGTTAACGTGTCGTCACAAAAATCACGCTGTGGGACCTTCTCATACATAAATTCGCTTACCAATCAATGTGGTACGACGGGGATCAACCGTCAAGGCGCGAACTGGGGTGATCGTCCCCAAATAGTACTATCAAATGCATAAGCGTCTACCAAATCCCGGTAGTTCACAATTCATGCTAATGGGACTTTAAGTGACATAACCTAACTACTAATAATCTTTTTAGTCTCGTTTATAGGGTCATAGCATCATTCAGGTCCATATCATTAAGCATACAATCGGGACTACTTGTGTTCTATTTTTATCAAAATCTAGCATGTTATCTCCCTCGCGGGTTTACAAATCATTTTATAAAACATTTAAAAGAGTGCGAGGCTATGAACTCACGTTGTTAATGAAAGGCACATTATCGGCTACGGGCGTGCTTCGGTCACGGAAACCTATATAAATAATAATCGGTCTTAGACTCGGTCCAATGACTTTTATCAAAATAACAATATACATATGATGATTTTGTACATATGATGATGATCAAGTGGGTTTATACATCCTTGTTTACTCATTTTAGCGTTTACGTTTTGGTAACGTTTTGCTAGTTTACTAGTTTTACCTATTTACCTATTTTAAGTCCATTAAGCCTTTTATAAGTTTTTTAACTTGTTTTAATCCATCTTATACCTATATTATCAGTATATATACTTTCCATGTTGGGCCCAAATGGGTTAAGCCCAATAAGTTCTTTTTACAAGTTTTTATCTTATTAAGTCCAATTATTAGTCCAATATGTTTAGTTAGCTCGTAAATGTCCGTAATTCTTATAGTTTGGGTTTTATCGGTTTTTACTTGTCTTAGTTACCTATAAATCAGTATATGACTTTTATAAACTTTACATTAGACGGGTTTGGTCGTCTAAGTTTTATTTGGCGAAAAACGTTAATTTTACGGCAATAGCCGAAAAAGTCGTAAAAATCAAGTTTATAGTTTTTATTACTTATAAATATTATTTTACCACCATTTATATAATTTATCCATTTAATTAACCTTTTATATATTTATATAAATAATTTTTATAAGTTAGTGGGTTTTTATTTTTACATTTTATACATTAAAATGTGAGTGCTTATATAATAATAGTAAACATTAATTCCAAAAATCTGATTTTTAACTTCATGTTCACCATTTTTAACATATCTAGAGTTCTAAAATGAATTAGAAGCTCATTTGTTGGTGACATGTTCTTCATATTATGTGCTACATTTAACTTAGTTATAGCTACTGCCCATTTTAAGTTTATCATGCCTTAACAATCTCTAGAAAACTGCTTATTCAGATTAGACCACCTAACTTGTTTTGATCATATCTCACTCATTATTTTGATTCCATTGCATGGCCAACTCTCACATGTGTATAACATCTTGTACTTACTTTAAATGGATCAAACCATGCAATTTTATCAGTTCATCTTTTAGTTTTCTACTGTTTTTACACAGCCAACTAAATAATCAAGATTTTAGCCTCATTTCTTATAGTTATTAACATTTTTAAACATATCTATCAACACTTGATCCCCACATCATCATATATACATCATATACATATACAAAATGAAAGAAAATACATTTATTCTTTACAAAATAACAAGAGAAAAATGGAGAGGATGATCTTCTTTACCAACCAAGTGGATTTCTTGTTTTAGGAAGACAAGAACTTGATGAACACAACAAGTATCTCCAAGACCATCAAATATCAAGAACATAGGTTGGAAAATCAGCCCTAGGACACAAGCAAATCACCTCCAAAGTTGTTAATATGGCCACCAAATGAGCAAGGCTTCAATATAACTCCTTAATAGAGCTAGTAAACATGTGTTTCATGGCTAGAAGAGATCAAATGGGGTATTTGTTGCTATATTTTGGACGGCAAGGGGAGTATTTTTGAGAGAGTTTGATGTTGAATTGCATGTATGAAATGGTGGAAGTGAAAACTAGTAGCTAGTTTTGATAGTTAGTGGAATGTGTTGGCTTAAGATGTAAGCTAGGCTAACACTTGTAATGTGTTAGCTTAACTTGATGCCACCTTCATGGTGTAGTGTCAAGTTGCCGTCCAAACCAAGCTAGTGGGGTGGGACAATGTGTTTTGTCCCATCTCACTAGTTTACGGGTATTTCTTGATTCTAGTTTTCTCGATTTGCGTGCCCTTGGGTCGTTTTACGAAATACGTTTTTATAAATTATGAATCAACGTCACAAAACGAATCCAATAAAAATTGTCTCATCAAAAACGGAGTTCAAAAACGTAAATACGTAATCCTAAGGTTTCCGGTTTAGTCGTAAAAGACGCCAAATTATGCACGTAAGCCCAAATTTAAATCCGTAAATTGTGAGTTCGTCAACCAACACAAAAATAAGTTTCAAAATATTATACGAGAAAATATTTCACTACCTGAAAATGTTAGATTGTCACAGCTTTTCCATCTAAAAGGGATCAACGTCCTCGTGATCCATTTCATTTGGATGTCCGTTTCTTATTGAAATCGAGGAGGTGCAGATATTTCTTCCACATTTCATCCTCTCGTTCCCAAGTATACTCCGGTCCATGCTTTGAATTCCATCGGATTTTGACAATAGGTATCCGACTTTGTTTCAGTTGCTTTACCTCACGATCCATAACCTCTACGGGCTCTTCGATAAAATGCAACTTCCCATCTATTCGAACCTTACCTAACGAAATTTTCTCATCACTCACTGCTAGACATTTCTTCAGATTAGATAGATGGAATGTGTTGTGAACACCATGAAGTTCTGGGGGTAACTCTAGTTTGTAAGCCACCGTACCTACTCTAGATAAAATCTTAAAGGGTCCAATATAACGGGGATTCAATTTCCCTCGTATTCCAAATCTTATAACGCCTTTCCATGGCGATACCTTCAACATTACTCGGTCACCCACTTCAAACTCCATTGGCTTCCGCCGCACATCCGCGTAACTTTTCTGTCGACTACGGGCAGTCAACAACCTATTCTTAATCTTAACTTTCATCTCCGTAGTCTCCCGGATCAATTCCGGTCCCGTGAGCTGGGTATCCCCAACTTCACTCCAACATACAGGAGATCTACACTTCCTACCATACAAAGCTTCAAACGGTGCAGCCTTAATACTAGAATGGTAACTATTGTTATACGAAAACTCTGCTAACGGCAAATGTTTATCCCAATTCTTACCAAAGTCTAACACACAAGCTCTCAACATATATTCCAGTGTTTGTATCGTCCTTTCACTCTGCCCATCAGTCTGGGGGTGATAAGCAGTGCTCATGTCGAGATTCGTTCCCAAAGATCTTTGGAGAGATTTCCAAAAATTCGATGCGAATCTAGGATCTCGATCTGAAATGATCGATACAGGCACTCCATGCTTGCATACAACATTATCAAGGTATATTCGAGTCAGCTTCTCCAGTGAGAACTGCTCTTTAACCGGAATGAAGTGTGCTGATTTGGTCAGTCTGTCGACAATAACCCAAATCGAATTGTTTCCAGATGATGTTCTAGGAAGCTTGGTGATAAAGTCCATCGTAATTTGCTCCCACTTCCATTCAGGAATCTTTGGTTGTTGAAATAGTCCTGATGGCTTTTGATGTTCAACTTTAACTCTAGCACAAGTCAAGCATTGAAGAACATACATAGCAATGTCAGCTTTCATATTCGGCCACCAGTACAACTTCTTCAAATCATGGTACATCTTATCAGATCCCGGATGAATGGAATACATAGATTTATGGGATTCTAACATAATCAAATCTCTTAAGCCTCCAAACTTAGGTATCCACATACGACCTCTTAAGCATTTCACTCCGTCAGCTCTAACCTCTAAAGGATCTCCTTCTCCTCGGAACCCTTCATTAACAAAATTCTCCTTCTTACAAGCTTCTATTTGCGCATTTCTAATTTGCTCGGGCAAATTATTGTGCACGGTCAAGACCAGAGAACGCACCCTGATAGGCTCTCTATCTTTCCTACTTAACGCATCGGCAACAACATTGGCTTTTTCTGGGTGATATTTTATATCACAATCATAGTCACTTAACAACTCTATCCATCTTCGTTTCCTCATGTTCAATTCCTTCTGATCGAGAATATACTGTAGGCTTTTGTGATTGGTGAATACCGTACACTTGGTGCCATACAGATAATGTCTCCACAACCTAAGAGCAAAGACTACAGCTCCTAACTCAAGATCATGAGTAGTATAATTATCCTCACTCTTCCTTAATTGCCTAGAAGCATAAGCTATCACTTTATCTCTCTACATCAAAACAGCTCCATAACCTCTAAGAGATGCATCACAATACACTACAAAATCTTCACTCCCGTCGGGTAATGATAAGATTGGCGCACTACATAATTTTTGCTTCAATGTCTGAAATGCTCCATCTTCATCACTTCCCCAAACGAAAGGTTTATTCTTCTGGGTAAGCTTAGTCAAGGGTTTAGCTATCAAAGAAAATTCTTTAATGAATCGCCTATAATAGCCAGCCAATCCTAAGAACAGTCGCACTTCCGTTGGCGTTGTCGGTGCAGGCCAATTCTTAATAGCTTCAACCTTTGCAGGATCAACATGAATTCCATCTCTGTTAATCACATGACCAAGAAATTGCACATAATCTAACCAAAAATCACATTTCGAAAACTTAACATACAACCTTTCATCCTTCAGCAAGTTCAAAACAATCCTCAAATGTTCTCTATGTTCATCTTCATTCTTAGAATAGATTAGAATATCGTCAATAAACACAATCACAAATTTATCCAAGTAGGGCTTGCACACTCGATTCATTAAATCCATGAAAACCGCAGGTGCGTTAGTTAACCCAAATGGCATTACTTGAAATTCATAGTGTCCATAACGAGTTCTAAATGCAGTTATAGGAATATCTTCTTCACGGACGCGAAGTTGGTGATATCCTGACCGCAAATCTATCTTAGAATACACACTAGATCCTTGCAGTTGATCAAACAAATCATCAATCCTAGGTAAAGGATATCGATTTTTAATTGTCAACTTATTCAGTTCCCTATAATCAATGCACATACGAAAAGATCCATCCTTCTTCTTAACGAACAAGACTGGAGCTCCCCAAGGCAACGAGCTCGGTCGAATAAAACCTTTATCAGACAACTCCTTAAGTTGCTCAGATAACTCCTTTAATTCAGAAGGGGCTAATCGGTAAGGCGCACGTTCCACCGGTGCAGCACCAGGAATTAAATCGATTCGAAACTCTACTTGCCTTATCGGTGGAAGTCCGGGTAAATCTTTAGGAAATACCTCAGGAAATTCACAAATAATAGGTACATCTTCCAATCGTTTCTCCCTAGACTCATTCCCGGTCACTTGAGCTAAGAATAACTCACAACCGTTCCTGATGTACTTTTGGACTTTAATACATTAAACGATTTTCAAACGGGATTCACCTCGACTACCATCAATTTCTAACGTCCTATTCCTAAGAGGAATCTTAACCTTCTTCTCTCCACATAAAATAGTAGCATTATTCAACGACAACCAATCCATACCAATAATAATATCAAAACTACGTAATTCTATCAACATCAAATCAATCGGAAAGGAATGGTTTAAGAGATTTAGAGAGCATCCTTCTAATAGCTTATTAGTTTTCACTAATTTACCATCAGCCAATTCCACCTCGTAACTGGTATTTATCTCAACAGGTTCAATGTCAATAAGGGCACTAAATTTAGTGGATACAAAGCTCCTATCAACACCCGAATCAAATAAAGCAACAGCATAATGATTGTTGAGTAAAAACGTACCGGTAACGACATTCGGATCCTCTTTCTTCACCTCAATTGTTCCAAGTTGATAGATACCACCCTGGGGGTTTCTTCCAGGTACAATCGCTTTCAACTTGGGGCATTCCGGTTTCCTATGACCTTCTTCATTACAGTTGAAGCAAATGGTTCCCTTCTTACACCTTTCAACCTTGTGTCCAAGCTTTCCGTAATTTCGGTACTTCCAGCAGTCGCCAGCATGCCTCTTGTTGCCACACTTAGGATATCTATCATCGTTGCGCGGTGTGTTGTAGGTAAGAGCATTTGCATTCCCCTTTCTCTGGTTCTGACGGCGATTGAAATTCTTCCTATTATCACCTCTATCTACACGATCACCGTCTCCCTTTCTTTTCTCACCTACACGGGCTTCATCTTCCTTATCCTGAATTATCTGTCCAATGAGTTGGTAATCCATTCGAACAACATCATCAATGGTCAGTGTTTTAGATGATGTCACGTCCCCCGGATATTCCTGGTCAACCATTTAACATATTGCTCAATTCGGATCTCTTCGGGTTCAACCAATCGAGGACATAGCAAGGCCAACTCATGGAATCGATTTGTTTAACTATCAATGTCCACACCTTTCATTCTCAAATGAATCAACTCTTGTTCTAACCTAATTATCACACTACGAGGACAAAACTCCAAAGTCATCCTCTTCTTAATTTCAGCCCAAGGAGTAGCATTAGCAGCATCAAGACCCATGAAAGCAATTCTCCCGTTCCACCAAGTCAACGCACGACCTTTAAGAGTAGCCATTGCAAAAGTCACCTTATCTTCCTCTTTACACTTACTAATCCTAAACACCGATTCAATCTTCTCAATCCACTGGCTTAGTCCTACAGCACCTTCAGTTCCATTAAAAGGTAGAGGTTCACACTTCATGAACGTCACATAAGTACAACCACCAACTTCAGGTGCATTAGCTCCAAGTCCTCCTACATTTCCTCCAGCATTAGCATTCACATTATTAGCATTCACATTCACATTAGTACCGCCAATTCCACAACCGCCAGCTCCACTACCGCTAGCTCCACTACCGCCAGCTCCATAACCGCCAGCTCCACTACCGCCAGCTCCACTACCGCCAGCTTCATTTCTAGCATTGGCCATAAATTCAGACATAGATGCGGTAACTTGCTCCGTAATAATCCTACGTACATCATCCTCAGTCACAGCCTTCTTGGGCGGCATAGTTCTATAATTTCACAATTTCAAAGTATTAAGCATTCACCAAACAAAGGATTCATATAATATGGATTGAATTCATAATCAAGATACAAATAAGGCACAATATGGAATTAAAGACAAGATACATATTTCATTCGATTTGAAACAAAAGTATTGTCTTAGTTACATCCCATATCAAAGTTCTAGCACTATATACACTCAAAATTCGTGCCAAGTCTACTACTAACAAGTCGGTTCAGTCAAAGCTACAAAAGCACAAAAGATACAAAGGTCACTACTAAATACAGATTGGTCTACTGAGAACCGCCAGATGGTCCATCATCCATCGTCTTCTGAATCTTCGTCGGACGATCACTAGACACATCTTCACCTGGGCGCTTACGGATTACTCCTCTTTCAACCATGTCAGCATAAAATCTACTGTTCCAACCCACGGATATATTAAACTCCTTTTCAGCTTTCTCACGCATCGCACGAGCTACACTCAACTGAATCTCCATAGAATTCACCTTTCTCTTCATAGCAGCAAACTCACCACTTTCCAACACCGATAACCTCCTAAAAGCCTCATTCAATCCACGCTCTACATCACTTAAATCCAAACTAAGCAATTCTCGCTCTTTCTCGCCAACCTTGGTCTTCGACTCCAAATAAGCAACATGAGTCTGAACAATACCTAATCCAACCTCTGTCATACAACTCTTCACACAGGAAGCATCTAGATCACGTCTCAAGGCCCATGGTGCAAGACCATCAATATGAGTAGCCTCTCGAGTACTAGACGACTCTCCTATCTCACATATACGAGTAGCAATACCATCAGTACCGTCAGGTGCATTATCATCCTCATCCTCCTCTGATTCAGAATCAGATTCAGACGATTCAGACATTTCATCCCTAGGTAACTCAACCTCCGAATCAGACAAATCAACTTGTGGGGGCAAAGGCTCGCCCTCTGGAACATCATACGGATAAATAAGCTCAGCTTCCTCATCGTCATCAACCTCAACATCTATACCTACATCCTCCTCGACATCCTCGTCGTCAATCTCATCATCTAAATTATCTAACCCAATTTCATCATCATTCTCAATATCAACATTCTCAATATCCACATTCTCAATCTCATTCTCTACCAAGTCAACCTGAGGGGCAATCTGATCTCCTAGTCCTAACTCGGGCCCGGGATCCTCAAATGGTTCCTCCTCATCATCGATATCATAATCTACTAAGTCTAAATAAGGATCATCATCTACATTAGGTTCGGGAATAGCATGGTTTTCTACAGGAATATTAGGGTCAGCCATGACAATCTGCATTTATATATATATCTCGTATTAGGATAACATACTAGTTAAACAATTACATAATGAAAGCACGATATATACATATATATAAATTAAATTATATATATCAAAATATATATCTTCTCAATAGGGCTTGTTGGTAACGTCGGAGATCTCTGGCACCGTTATAGTCAAAAGATTTTTCAAATATTTTCTCAAATGTTCATTGTCAAAAGATTTTGAAAAGTTTTGTTCAAAATCTTGGTTTTTAAAATCCTTTGTTCTCTATAACGAGAGCTCTGGTACCAAACTATAACACTCTCAATTTTCGTATCGGTACAGCGGAAGGGTCTTTCAGAGTGTTACGGGATAGCACAATAACTCCAATCATAGACAACACATAAAAATGGTTGTTCAAGGTTTAACATACATTCATTCGATAAAAAGGTTTAAAAGTGTACAACAGGTCCCAAATTATACAGGTCATTTAGTTTACAAAACATAGATCGAATGAACATTTTTAATATTATGTGGGCCATCAGAGTCAATCTCCATCCGGATTACCTTCAAGCACCTGAGATAAAAACATGCAAAAATCATATCAGCGAATGCCGAGTGAACTCATAGAGTTTAATAAAAACCGTTATATAAAACAATCATTTAAAATCAGAACACAAGCATAATATCGGAAGTAAGTCCTCATATTGCTAGTCAGGCAATATATAAATCAAGCATACATCTTAAACCATCCATGAGACCGTAGTCTCTATATCACCATGATAGGTAATATATTCATCGTTATTAGCGTCGTATCATATTGTATATAGGTTTTAGGATACATTGTAGGATTATTATTAGCCGCATGACATTGTTACCTTACTATGAAAACAGCGGGCCGCGAACCCGACAAACAATTTGCCCATCTAAGTTAGCGTGTCGTCACAAAAATCACGCTGTGGAACCTTCTCATACATAAATTCGCTTACCAATCAATATGGTACGACGGGGATCAACCGTCAAGGCGCGAACTGGGGTGATCGTCCCCAAATAGTACTATCAAATGCATAAGCGTCTACCAAATCCCGGTAGTTCACAATTCATGCTAATGGGACTTTAAGTGACATAACCCTACTACTAATAATCCTTTTAGTCTCGTTTATAGGGTCATAGAATCATTCGGTTCCATATCATTAAGCATACAATCGGGACTACTTGTGTTCTATTTTTATCAAAATCTAGCATGTTATCTCCCTCGCGGGTTTACAAATCATTTTATAAAACATTTAAAAGAGTGCGAGGCTATGAACTCACGTTGTTAATGAAAGGCGGATTATCGGCTACGGGCGTGCTTCGGTCACGGAAACCTATATAAATAATAATCGGTCTTAGACTCGGTCCAATGACTTTTATCAAAATAACAATATACATATGATGATTTTGTACATATGATGATGATCAAGTGGGTTTATACATCCTTGTTTACTCATTTTAGCGTTTACGTTTTGGTAACGTTTTGCTAGTTTACTAGTTTTACCTATTTACCTATTTTAAGTCCATTAAGCCTTTTATAAGTTCTTTAACTTGTTTTAATCCATCTTATACCTATATTATCAGTATATATACTTTCCATGTTGGACCCAAATGGGTTAAGCCCAATAAGTTCTTTTTACAAGTTTTTATCTTATTAAGTCCAATTATAAGTCCAATATGTTTAGTTAGCTCGTAAATGTCCGTAATTCTTATAGGTCGGGTTTTATCGGTTTTTACTTGTCTTAGTTACCTATACATCATTATATGACTTTTATAAACTTTACATTAGACGGGTTTGGTCGTCTAAGTTTTATTTGGCGAAAAACGTTAATTTTACGGCAATAGCCGAACAAGTCGTAAAAATCAAGTTTATAGTTTTTATTACTTATAAATATTATTTTACCACCATTTATATAATTTATCCATTTAATTAACCTTTTATATATTTATATAAATAATTTTTATAAGTTAGTGGGTTTTTTATTTTTACATTTTATACATTAAAATGTGAGTGCTTATATAATAATAGTAAACATTAATTCCAAAAATCTGATTTTTAACTTCATGTTCACCATTTTTAACATATCTAGAGTTATATAATGAATTAGAAGCTCATTTTTGGGTGACATGTTCTTCATATTATGTGCTACATTTAACTTAGTTATAGCTACTGCCTATTTTAAGTTTATCATGCCTTAACAGTCCCTACAAAACTGCTTATTCAGATTAGACCACCTAACTTGTTTTGATCATATCTCACTCATTATTTTGATTCCATTGCATGGCCAACTCTCACATGTGTATAACATCTTGTACTTACTGTAAATGGATCAAACCATGCAATTTTATCAGTTCATCTTTTAGTTTTATACTGTTTTTACACAGCCAACTAAATAATCAAGATTTTAGCCTCATTTCTTATAGTTATTAACATTTTTAAACATATCTATCAACACTTGATCCCCACACAACATTTTTATCATCATATATACATCATATACATATACAAAATGAAAGAAAATACATTTGTTCTTTAAAAAATAACAAGAGAAAAATGGAGAGGATGATCTTCTTTACCAACCAAGTGGATTTCTTGTTTTAGGAAGACAAGAACTTGATGAACACAACAAGTATCTCCAAGACCATCATATATCAAGAACATAGGTTGGAAAATCAGCCCTAGGACACAAGAAAATCACCTCCAAAGTTGTTAATATGGCCACCAAATGAGCAAGGCTTCAAGATAACTCCTTAATAGAGCTAGTAAACATGTGTTTCATGGCTAGAAGAGATCAAATGGGGTGTTTGTTGCTATATTTTGGACGGCAAGGGGAGTAGTTTTGAGAGAGTTTGATGTTGAATTGCATGTATGAAATGGTGGAAGTGAAAACTAGTAGCTAGTTTTGATAGTTAGTGGAATGTGTTAGCTTAAGATATAAGCTAGGCTAACACTTGTAATGTGTTAGCTTAACTTGATGCCACCTTCATGGTGTGGTGTCAAGTTGCCGTCCAAACCAAGCTAGTGGGGTGGGACAATGTGTTTTGTCCCATCTCACTAGTTTACGGGTATTTCTCGATTCTAGTTTTGTCGATTTGCGTGCCCTCGGGTCGTTTTACGAAAAACGTTTTTATAAATTATGAATCAACGTCACAAAACGAATCCAATAAAAATTGTCTCATCAAAAACGGAGTTCAAAAACGTAAATACGTAATCCTAAGGTTTCCGGTTTAGTCGTAAAAGACGCCAAATTATGCACGTAAGCCCAAATTTAAATCCGTAAATTGTGAGTTCGTCAACCAACACAAAAATAAGTTTCAAAATATTATACGAGAAAATATTTCACTACCTGAAAATGTTAGATTGTCACAATACCCCTTGATCCGGAATAATTAAGTTGATTCGGAATAAATATCTTAATGTGAAAAAGATCTTGATTCGGAATAATTACCTTGATCCGGAATACTTAGTTGATCCGAAATAACTTGTTGATCCGGAATAACTTGTTGATCCGGAATAACTTGTTGATCCGGAATAAGTTGTTGATCCGGAATAAGTTGTTGATCCAGAATAATCCAGGAAAAACACTTCGAGACCAAGAACAAGCCTACTTTAAACGAATCTAAACCCGATTTTTGATCAAAAACCACAAAAATTTTTGTGATTTCTACCAAAATAAGCTAAACCAAACACTTATCTACTAATCCCAACAACAAAAACACCAAAAATTACAAGGTTCAAGGTTGATTTTCCTAAAAATCACTAATACAATCAAAAACTAAAAAGCAACACAAATCCTTACCATAAATCACCCCATGGCTCTGATACCAATTGAAGAATAGTGATAATCATATGAATCAATAAGGTGGGTTGATGGTTTTAGAGAGAGAAAGTAGTGAGAGAAAGTGAGAGAGAAATATGTGTTTTCTATTATATGAAATGTGAGAAACCAAAACAACCAACCCCTTTTCCATGGTGGAAAGGGGTATTTATATCCAAGCCACTAATGGACTTGGGCCGGCCCATAACAAGCCCATGGGCCGGTTTTACTTAACAAATTAAACAAATATTAACTACGAGCTATACAACATTCAATAATATTGTGGAGTGACCGATACTTCTAATATACGTTAAAAACGTATTTCTAACATTAAATAAATTAATAAATACAATAAATATATTTATTAATTCAATTAACTCTTTACGTATTGTGTGCAATCCCGTAATCTCGAGTTTGATCCTATCACACGACTATTAAATATAAGTCCATTAATACAAGGGATTTCCAAGTATAAAAAGTTATCGTCCGATCTTTTCGAATTGATTGCTGTTAATTAGTGCGACTCAGTCGTTCTTGGTGGAAAAATAAATGGTTTGGTTATCTATTTTAAACTAATAGCAAATATGTAAATGTCGTTGAGTAAATTAAAGCTTTAAAAATTAAACTAAAAATTACAAGAAAAACACTTGGTAAAAATAGATATTTCGGGAAGCGTGCAAATGTTGGAAATTAAAATGTAATGAATTTAAAACTTGAAAAATTTGTAAAACTAAAACTTAGAACCAAATTAAAAATAAACAATAAACCCAGTCAGAATGTCTTATCGGAATCCATTCGGAATAACTCGTCGGAAAGTGATCGGAATATGGCAAAAGGAATGATATCGGAATGCATGAAAAACAAAGCTAATTGGAATATTAAATAATGCCCTTGTCGGAATACAAATAGGAATCCTTGTCGGAATAACAAGCCCTATCGGAATGTCAACATAAACGCCCCCGTCGGAATCCCAATCGGAATCCAAATCGGAAAAACAAAACCCTTTTCCGATCCTAGTGATCGGAATAATAGAGGAGTTGATCGAAATATAGAGCCTTAATCGGAATGTAAGATCGGAAAGGGGTTTACCCTTTCCGATGGTGTGTACTCGAAAATAAGCCAAGTTTTAAGCTATTTTTAATAAGCTCAAACCAATACTTGATCGAATTAATAATAAGCCGAACTAATAAGCATAAATTAAGAACTTTTTAAACTTTAAATAAGCAATTTTTCAAAATAAACCTTAAAAACACTAAACTTTTAAGAAAACTTAAAAAGGTAAATAAGCTAAATACTA